>CM075992.1:407666-513162 GCA_038087875.1 Malacoraja senta
CGTTCAGTTTCATTTACAGATGTATTGGTCTACTTCCAGATCCAATCACCGTCTCTAACTTTTCACAGGGATGGATTCAGTCAGTGTAGACTGAGCTCCCCTCTCCCCTCCACCCCCTCTTCCCCCTCCCGGCCCATCCCTCCTTCTCCACTACCCAATACCCTTCTCCCCTCCCCTCCCCCCCTTCTTCCCTTCCCCCCTCTTCTCCCCGCTCCACTCTTCTCCCTTCTCCACTCCCAACCCTTCCCCTCACATCCCCTCCTCCCCCTCTCCCTCCCTTCTCCCATTCTCCAAACCCCCCACTTTCCCCGATGCCTCCCATTTGTGGACCCAGCCTGCGACCAACGAATACCCGCACACGATCCCACACGCTAGGGACAATTTATACAAATCCTAACCTTAACACTAACCTTAACACTAACACAAACCCTAACACTAACCGTAACACTAACTCTAACTCTAACCCTAACTCTAACCCTAGGTTGATAGGCTTGGTGTAAGTATAAGTTGTCCCGAGCGTGTGTGGGAGAGTGTGCACGGGATTGCTGGTTGATGCGGACTCAGTGGGCTGAAGGGCAATGTATCTCTGAATGTGACACAGTGGCCTCAAACTCAAACCCCCAATGTTCTGCCTGCTCCTCATGGGAACTAAACTGTTGGCCGCGAGTAGTCCCAGAGGGCAGATCCCTCTTCCAATGGTCTCTACAAACACCCAGAGGCAGCGGGCTTTCCCTGTGAAAAGTTAGAGACGGTGATTGGATCTAGAAGCAGACCAATACATCCGTAAATAAAACTGAACGACTCAGACATATTTTAATTTGCACAATTGATTTTATTGTATTCATTTTAATATATTCATGTTTAAAATCCATGCATTGAAGGAAGAATATTTTACAACCCATCTGTGGTCCTTAACCCTAACCTTAACCGGGAGTCACCCGCAGGACATCATACGTCAGTGTGTGACAGGGCACAAAATTGGGGCACATGGTATTGGGGGTAGAGTGCTGACATGGATGGAAAATTGGTTGGCAGACAGGAAACAAAGAGTAGGGATTAACGGGTCCCTTTCAGTATGGCGGGCAGTGACTAGTGGGGTACCGCAAGGCTTGGTGCTGGGACCGCACTTTACAATATCTATTAATGATTTAGGTGAAGGGATTACAAGTAACATTAGCAAATTTGCAGATGACACAAAGCTGGGTGGCAGTGTGGACTGTGAGGAGGATGCTATGAGAATGCAGGGTGACTTGGACAGGTTGGGCGAGTGGGCAGATGCATGGCAGATGCAGTTTAATGTAGATAAATGTGAGGTTATCCACTTTGGTAGCAAAAACAGGAAGGCAGATTATGATCTAAATGGCGTCAAATTGGGAAAAGGGGAAGTACAATGGGACCTGGGGGTCCTTGTTCATCAGTCAATGAAAGTAAGCATGCAGGTACAGCAGGCAGTGAAGAAAGTCAATGGCATGTTGGCCTTCATAACAAGAGGAGTTGTGTAAAGGAGCAAAGAGGTCCTTCTGCAGTTGTACAGGGCCCTAGTGAAACCACACCTGGAGTATTGTGTGCAGTTTTGCTCTCCAAATTTGAGGAAGGACATTCTTGCTATTGAGGGAGTGCAGCGTAGGTTCACAAGGTTAATCCCGGGATGGTGGGACTGTCATATGCTGAGAGAATGGAGCGGCTGGGCTTGTATACTCTGGAATTTAGAAAGATTAGAGGGGATCTTATTGAAACATACAAGATTATTAAGGGTTTGGACACGTTAGAGGCAGGAAAAATGTTCCCGATGTTGGGGGAGTCCAGAATAAGTTCAAGAATAAGGGGTAAGCCATTTAGAACAAAGACGAGGAAAACACTTTCACCCAGAGTTGTGAGTCTGTGGAATTCTCTACCTCAGAGGGCGGTGGAGGCCGGTTCTCTGGATACATTCAAGAGAGAGCTAGTTAGGGCTCTTAAAGATAGCGGAGTCAAGGGGATAGGGTACTGATTGTGGATGATCAGCCATGATCACATTGAATGACGGTACTGGCTCGAATGGCCTACACCTGCACCTATTGCCTATTGAAGCAAGGTTGTGTCCCAGCTCCCATGCTGTTCGGCATCTTCCTATCTGCCCTCTGTCCTTTGTCTTCACGACTGACACAGAAGGGGCGTATCTTCACACTAGAAGCGACAGGAACCTCTTAATTCTAGCAACGCTGAAAGCCAAGACCAAGGTAAGAACTGTGCTTATAAATGTCCAATGGTTTTTTATTAGTCATATTTACCGAGCTAAAGTGAAATTCATTTCTGTATACACTTTAATATATGTATCACCATACATAATCACTATGACAAATCTTAAATAAGCATCTCGGATACGGTACAAGTGTATAACAGTAGTAGATTGAGATAGTAGACAGAGAGGCCAGGTTTGGTGTCTTTATTCAAGTCTCAGTTTGTAAATGCAGGATTCTTGTGTTGTGTTGGTGGGGTGTGTGTGGGGTGGGGGAGGGGGGCAGCGAGCATTGTTGAGCTGGAGTGGGGGTGTGTGGGTGGGGGGGTTGTGGTGTGGGTGGGGGGGGTTGTGGGGGGAGGGGGGTGGGCTGTGTGTGGGGGAGTGGTGTGGAAGCGGGGGAGGGTTGTGTGTGGGGGGGTTATGGGGGGAGGGGGTTAGTGGGCCGGGTGTGTGTGGGGGGATGGGGTTTCTGTGGGAGGGTGGTGTGGGTGCGGGGGCATGTGTGGGGGAGAGGGCGTGGGTGGAGGGGTGTGTAGTGGACAGGGTGCGGAGGGAGGGAGGATGTGGGAGGCGGAGAGGCGGGGGGTGAGGGTGGGGGTGTGTGTGGGGGGGGGTCTTGCTGTAGATTAACAAGCCTGTAATTGCAACAACACAAAAATGCATTAATTTACATTTCAGTAAATTTATATTCACGATATTACTGTAAACATGTCTGTAATGCAATCAAAGACTCCGTCCATAGTTCTTCACAGTTCATAGATGTGGTTTGTGTTGGGCAGTGTTCAAGTTGGGAGTTTGTGGAGTGCCTCCGTGGTGGATTCTTAGAGCAGCTTGTACTGGAGCCTACCAGGGAGAAGGCAATTCTGAATTTAGTGTTGCGTAATGAACCTGATTTGACAAGGGAACTCAAGGTAAAGGAGCCATTAGGAGGTGGTGACCATAATATGGTCAAGTTTAGTCTAGAATTGGAGAGGGAAAAGGGTAAATCGGAGGTGTCAGTATTACAGTTGAACAAAGGGGACTATGGAGCCATGAGGGAGGAGCTGCCCAAAGTTGACTGGAAAGATACCCTGGCAGGGATGACAGTGGAACAACAATGGCAGGTATTTGTGGGAATAATACAGAAGGTGCAGGAGTAGTTCATTCCAAATAGGAAGAAAGATTCCAAAGGGAGTAAGGGTCGACCGTGGCTGACAAGGGAAGTCAGGGACAGTATAAAAATAAAAGATAAGTATAACATATCAAAGATGAGCAGGAAGCCGGAGGAGTGGGTAATGTTTAAAAAGCAACAGAAGATAACTAATAAGGCAATACGGGGAGAAAAGATGAGGTACGAAGGTAAGCTAGCCAAGAATATAAAGGAGGATAGTAAAAGCTTCAGGTATGTGAAGAGGAAAAAAATAGTTAAGACCAAAGTTGGACTCTTGAAGACTGAAAAGGGTGAATTTATTATGGGGAACAAGGAAATGGCAGATGAGTTGAACAGGTACTTTGGAGGGGTAGGAGCTATAAAACCCGGAAGTGTGGACGTGCCTCAGTCACTGCAAGATGATGAGCGAGAGGGTCTGAGGTGGAAATCTACTGAACACAGAGAATACTGACCTGTGAGTGCCCTTTATGTGTTTTTAACTGTGCCTTTTACAACTCTGCCTTTTGCAACTGTCTGCCTTTTGCAACTGTCTGCCTTTTGCAACTGTCGGCCTTTTGCAACTGTCTGCCTTTTGCAACTGTCTGCCTTTTGCAACTGTCTGCCTTTTGCAACTGTCTGCCTTTTGCAACTGTCTGCCTTTAGCAACTGTCTGCCTTTTGCAACTGTCTGCCTTTTGCAACTGTCTGCCTTTTGCAACTGTCTGCCTTTTGCAACTGTCTGCCTTTTGCAACTGTCTGCCTTTTGCAACTGTCTGCCTTTTGCAACTGTCTGCCTTTTGCAACTGTCTGCCTTTTGCAACTGTCTGCCTTTTGCAACTGTCTGCCTTTTGTAACTGTCTGCCTTTTGTAACTGTCTGCCTTTTGCAACTGTCTGCCTTTTGCAACTGTCTGCCTTTTGCAACTGTCTGCCTTTTGCAACTGCCTGCCTTTTGCAACTGCCTGCCTTTTGCAACTCTGCCTTTTGCAACTGTCTCCCTTTTGCAACTGTCTCCCTTTTGCAACTGTCGGCCTTTTGCAACTGTCTGCCTTTTGCAACTGTCTGCCTTTTGCAACTGTCTGCCTTTTGCAACTGTCTGCCTTTTGCAACTGCCTGCCTTTTGCAACTGCCTGCCTTTTGCAACTGCCTGTGTTTTGCAACTGCCTGTCTTTTGCAACTGCCTGTCTTTTGCAACTGCCTGTCTTTTGCAACTGTCTGCCTTTTGTAACTGTCTGCCTTTTGCAACAGTAAAAAAAGATGAAAATGTCTAAAATTGATTGCCCAGCCTCTCCTCCTCTCTATCACAGTCTCTCCCCTGTTTTCGGGAGAATTTCGGGCAGTTTCTGGCCCACATTGTCCATACTAGCCCTCAGAAACCAGTCCCTTGGGCCCACAACACCCATGCTAGCACTCCAGCAAGCCCCCCCCCCCCACACTGGCTGCTAATCTTGGAATTGATGGAGAGGTGGAATATTGTATTGGGGACCAGCCCTCCCGTGTGAAGCTGGGAGCCAACAGGTCCCACAGTCTAGTAAATATATTAAAATTAATAACACAATAAAATCAATTGTGCAAATGAAAATATGTCTGAGTCGTTGGGGTTAGGGACCACAGATGGGCTGTAAAATATTCTTCCTTCAATGCCTGGATTTTAAACATTAATATATTAAAATTAATACAATAAAATCAATTGTGCAAATGAAAAGATATCCGAGTCATTTAGTTTCATTTACAGATGTATTGGTCTACTTCCAGATCCAATCACCGTCTCTAACTTTTCACAGGGTTGGATTCAGTCAGTGTAGACTGAACTCCCCTCTCCCCCTCTACCCCCCTCTTCCCCCTCCGCCCCATCCCTCCTTCTCCACTACACCCTACCTTTCTCCCCTCCCCTCTCCCCCTTCTTCCCTTCCCCCCTCTTCCTCCCTTCTCCCCGCTCCACTCTTTCTCCCCCTTCTCCACTCCCAACCATTCCCCTCACATCCCCTTCTCCCCCTCTCCCTCCTTCTCCCATTCTCCAAACCCCCCCCCCCACTTTCCCCGATTCCCCCCATTTGTGGACCCAGCCTGCGACCAGCGAATACCCGCACACTATCCCACACGCTAGGGACAATTTATACAAATCCTAGCCCTAATCCTAACACTAACCCTAACACTAACACTAACCCTAACCGTATCCCTAACACTAACACTAATCCTAACTTTAGGTTGATAGGCTTGGTTTAACTATAAGTTGTCCCTAGTGTGTGTGGGATAGTGTGCGCGGGATCGCTGGTCGGTGCGGACTCGGTGGGCCAAAGGGTACGGTATCTCTGAACTAAATGTGACACAGGGGCCCCAGGGCTTGGACTCGAACCCCAATGTTCTGCCTGCTCCTCATGGGAACTAAACTGTTGGGCACGAGTTGTCCCTGAGGGCAGATCTCTCTTCCAATGGTCTCTACAAACACCCAGAGGCAGCGGGCTTTCCCTGTGAAAAGTTAGAGACGGTGATTGGATCTAGAAGCAGACCAATACATCCGTAAATAAAACTGAACGACTCAGACATATTTTAATTTGCACAATTGATTTTATTGTATTAATTTTAATATATTAATATTTAAAATCCATGCATTGAAGGAAGAATATTTTACAACCCATCTATGGTCCTTAACCCCAACCCTAACCTTAACGGGGCATCACCCGCAGGACATCATACATCAGTGTGTGACATGGCACAAAATTGGGGCACATGGTATTGGGGGTAGAGTGCTGACATGGATGGAAAATTGGTTGGCAGACAGGAAACAAAGAGTAGGGATTAACGGGTCCCTTTCAGTATGGCGGGCAGTGACTAGTGGGGTACCGCAAGGCTTGGTGCTGGGACCGCACTATTTACAATATCTATTAATGATTTGGGTGAAGGGATTACAAGTAACATTAGCAAATTTTGCAGATGACCCAAAGCTGGGTGGCAGTGTGAACTGTGAGGAGGATGCTATGAGAAAGCAGGGTGACTTGGACAGGTTGGGCGAGTGGGCAGATGCATGGCAGATGCAGTTTAATGTAGATAAATGTGAGGTTATCCACTTTGGTAGCAAAAACAGGAAGGCAGATTATTATCTAAATGGCGTCAAATTGGAAAAAGGGAAGTACAATGGGATCTGGGGTCCTTGTTCATCAGTCAATGAAAGTAAGAATGCAGGGACAGCAGGCAGTGAAGAAAGTCAATGGCATGTTGGCCTTCATAACAAGAGGAGTTGTGTAAAGGAGCAAAGAGGTCCTTCTGCAGTTGTACAGGGCCCTAGTGAAACCACACCTGGAGTATTGTGTGCAGTTTTGCTCTCCAAATTTGAGGAAGGACATTCTTGCTATTGAAGGAGTGCAGCCTAGGTTCACAACGTTAATCCCGGGATGGTGGGACTGTCATATGCTGAGAGAATGGAGCGGCTGGGCTTGTATACTCTGGAATTTAGAAAGATTAGAGAGGATCTTATTGAAACATCCAAGATTATTAAGGGTTTGGACACGTTAGAGGCAGGGAACATGTTCCCGATGTTGGGGAAGTCCAGAACAAGTTTAAGAATAAGGGGTAAGCCAGTTAGAACAGAGACGAGGAAACACTTTTTCACACAGAGAGTGGTGAGTCTGTGGAATTCTCTACCTCAGAGGGCGGTGGAGGCTGGTTCTCTGGATACTTTCAAGAGAGAGCTAGTTAGGGCTCTTAAATATAGCGGGAGTCAAGGGGATAGGGTACTGATTGGGGATGATCAGCCATGATCACATTGAATGGCGGTGCTGGCTGGAAGGGCCGAATGGCCTACTCCTTCACCTATTGCCTATTGAAGCAAAGTTGTGTCCCAGCTCCCATGCTGTTCGGCACCTTCCTATCTGCCCTCTGTCCTTTGTCTTCACGACTGACACAGAAGGAGCGTATCTTCACACTAGAAGCGACAGGAACCTCTTCATTCTAGCAACGTTGAAAGCCAAGACCAAGGTAAGAACTGTGCTTATAAATGTCCAATGGTTCTTTATTAGTCATATTTACCGAGCTAAAGTGAAATTCATTTCTGTATACACTTTAATACATGTATCACCATACATAATCACTATGACAAATCTTAAATAAGCATCTCGGATACGGTACAAGTGTATAACAGTAGTAGATTGAGATAGTAGACAGAGAGGCCAGGTTTGGTGCCTTTATTCAAGTCTCAGTTTGTAAATGCAGGAATCTTGTGTTGTGTTGGCGGGGGGGGGGGGGTGGGTGGGTGGGGGAGGGGGGGGTGGGTGGGTGGGGGAGGGGGGGGTGTGTGTGTGTGCGGGAGGGTAGGGGGGCAGCGAGCATTGTTGAGCCGGAGTGGGGGGTGTGGGTGGGGAGGGGGGTTGTAGGGCGGGGGATAGGCTGTGTGTGGGGGAGGGGTGGGGGGAGGGGTGTGGGGGGGTTAGTGGGCTGGGGTGTGTGTGCGTGGGGGAAGGGGTTTGTGTGGGAGGGTGGTGTGGGTGCGGGGGCGTGTGTGTGTGGGGAGAGGGTGTGTAGTGGACAGTGCGGGGGGAGGGAGGATGTGGGAGGGGAGAGGGTGGGGGGGATGTTTTTCTTGCTGTAGATTAACAAGCCTGTAATTGCAACAACACAAAAATGCATTAATTTACATTCCAGTAAATTTATACTCACGATACTACTGTAAACATGTCTGTAATGCAACCAAAGACTCCGTCCATAGTTCTTCACAGTTCATAGATGTGGTTTGTGTTGGGCAGGGTTCAAGTTGGGAGTTTGTGGAGTGCCTCCGTGGTGGATTCTTGGAGCAGCTTATACTGGAGCCTACCAGGGAGAAGGCAATTCTGGATTTAGTGTTGTGTAATGAACCTGATTTGACAAGGGAACTCAAGGTAAAGGAGCCATTAGGAGGTAGTGGCCATAATATGGTCGTTTAATCTACAATTGGAGAGGGAGAAGGGTAAATCGGAGATGTCAGTATTACAGTTGAACAAAGGACTATGGAGCCATGAGGGAGGAGCTGGCCAAAGTTGACTGGAAAGATACCCTGGCAGGGATGACAGTTGAACAACAAGTGCAGGTATTTCTGGGAATAATACAGAAGGTGCAGGAGCAGTTCATTCCAAATAGGAAGAAAGATTCCAAAGGGAGTAAGGGGCGACCGTGGCTGACAAGGGAAGTCAGGGACAGTATAAAAATAAAAGATAAGTATAACATAGCAAAGATGAGCAAGAAGCCAGAGGATTGGGTAATGTTTAAAGAGCAACAGAAGATAACTAAAAAAGCAATACGGGGAGAAAAGATGAGGTACGAAGGTAAGCTACCCAAGAATATAAAGGAGGATAGTAAAAGCTTCTTCAGGTATGTGAAGAGGAAAAAATAGTAAAGACCAAAGTTGGACCCTTGAAGACTGAAAAGGGTGAATTTATTATGGGGAATAAGGAAATGGCAGATGAGTTGAACAGGTACTTTGGATCCGTCTTCACTAAGGAAGACACAAACAATCTTCCTGATGTACTAGTGGTCAGAGGATCTGGGGTGACGGAGCAACTGAAGGAAATCCACATTAGGCATGAAATGGTGTTGGGTAAACTGATGGGACTGAAAGCTGATGAATCCCCAGGGCCTGATGGTCTGCATCCCAGGGTACTTAAGGAAGTGGCTCTTAAAATTGTGGACGCATTGGTGATAATTTTCCAATGTTCTATAGATTCAGGATCAGTTCCTGTGGATTGGAGGGTAGCTAATGTTATCCCACTTTTTAAGAAAGATAGGAGAAAGAAAACGGAATTATAGACCAGTTAGCCTGACATCGGTGGTGGGGAAGATGCTGGAGTCAATTATAAAAGATGAAATAGCGGCATATTTGGATAGCAGTACAGGGCCTGTCCCACTTTGCGATTTCTTTGGCGACTTCGAGCGTCAGTGACTGATGCCCGTAAAACCGTCAAGTTATACGACATACACGCTGACGTATGCTGTCCTGCGGGTGATGCCCGGTTAGGGTTAGGATCAGTGTTAGGGACCACAGATGGGCTGTAAAATATTCTTCCCTCAATGCATGGATTTTAAACATTAATATATTAAAATTAATACAATAAAATCAATTGTGCAAATGAAAAGATGTCTGAGTCGTTCAGTTTCATTTACAGATGTATTGGTCTACTTCCAGATCCAATCACCGTCTCTAACTTTTCACAGGGATGGATTCAGTCAGTGTAGACTGAACTCCCCTCTCCCCTCCACCCCCTCTTCCCCCTCTCGGCCCATCTCTCCTTCTCCACTACCCCCTACCCTTCTCCCGTCCCCTCTGCCCCCTTCTTCCCTTTCCTCCCTTCTCCCCGCTCCACTCTTCCCCTTCTCCACTCCCAACCATTCCCCTCACATCCCCTCTCCCTCCCATTCTCCAACCCCCCCCCCCCACTTTCCCCGATGTCCCCCATTTGTGGACCCAGCCTGCGACCAGCGAATACCCGCACACGATCCCACACGCTAGGGATAATTTATACAAATCCTAACCCTAACACAAACCCTAACACTAACCCTAACACTAACCCTAACACTAACACTAACTCTAACCCTAACTCTAACTCTCGGTTGATAGGCTTGGTATAAGTATAAGTTGTCCCGAGCGTGTGTGGGAGAGTGTGCACGGGATTGCTGGTTGATGCGGACTCAGTAGGTTGAAGGGCAATGTATCTCTGAATGTGACACAGTGGCCCCAAACTCGAACCCCCAATGTTCTGCCTGCTCCTCATGGGAACTAAACTGTTGGCCACGAGTTGTCCCTGAGGGCAGATCTCTCTTCCAATGGTCTCTACAAACACCCAGAGGCAGCGGGCTTTCCCTGTGAAAAGTTAGAGACGGTGATTGGATCTAGAAGCAGACCAATACATCCGTAAATAAAACTGAACGACTCAGACATATTTTAATTTGCACAATTGATTTTATTGTATTAATTTTAATATATTAATGTTTAAAATCCATGCATTGAAGGAAGAATATTTTGCAACCCATCTATGGTCCTTAACCCCAGCCCAAACCTTAACCGGGCGTCACCCGCAGGACATCATTCGTCAGTGTGTGACAGGGCACAAAATTGGGGCACATGGTATTGGGGGTAGAGTGCTGACATGGATGGAAAATTGGTTGGCAGACAGGAAACAAAGAGTAGGGATTAACGGGTCTCTTTCAGTATGGCGGGCAGTGACTAGTGGGGTACCGCAAGGCTTGGTGCTGGGACCGCACTATTTACAATATCTATTAATGATTTGGTTGAAGGGATTACAAGTAACATTAGCAAATTTGCCGATGACACAAAGCTGGGTGGCAGTGTGAACTGTGAGGAGGATGCTATGAGAATGCAGGGTGACTTGGACAGGTTGGGCGAGTGGGCAGATGCAGTTTAATGTGGATAAATGTGAGGTTATCCACTTTGGTAGCAAAAACAGGAAGGCAGATTATTATCTAAATGGTGTCAAGTTGGGAAAAGAGGAAGTACAACGGGACCTGGGTGTCCTTGTTCATCAGTCAATTAAAGTAAGCATGCAGGTATAGCAGGCAGTGAAGAAAGCGAATGGCATGTTGGCCTTGATAACAGCATGAGTTGTGTAAAGGAGCAAAGTTGTGCAGAGCCCCAGTGAGACCACACCTGGAGTATTGTGTGCAGTTTTGGTCCACTAATTTCAGGAAGGACACTTCAGGAAGGAGGTGGGTGTGTGTGGGGGGGGAGGGAGGGGGGCAGTGAGCGTTGTGGAGCCGGAGAGGGCGGGGTGCGGGGGGAGGGGGGATGGGGGGCTGTGGGGGAGGGGTTTGTATGGGTGGGCGTGTGTGTAAGGGAGAGGTGTGTGTTGGGGGTGTGTGGGGGGGTATTTCTTGCTGCAGATAAACAAGTCTAATTGCAACAACACAAAAATGCATTAATTTACATTTCAGTAAATCTATACTCACGATACTACTGTAAACATGTCTGTAATGCAACCAAATACTCAGTCCATAGTTCTTCACAGTTCATAGATGTGGTTTGTGTTGGGCAGTGTTCAAGTTGGGAGTTTGTGGAGTGCCTCTGATGGATTCTTAGAGCAGCTTGTACTGGAGCCTACCAGGGAGAAGGCAATTCTGGATTTAGTGTTGTGTAATGAATCGGATTTGACAAGGGAACTCAAGGTAAAGGAGCCATTAGGAGGTAGTGACCATAATATGGTCAAGTTTAATCTACAATTGGAGAGGGAGAAGGGTAAATCGGAGGTGTCAGTATTACAGTTGAACAAAGGGGACTATGGAGCCATGAGGGAGGAGCTGGCCAAAGTTGACTGGAAAGATACCCTGGCAGGTACAGTGGAACAACAATGGCAGGTATTTCTGGGAATAATACAGAAGGTGCAGGAACAGGTCATTCCAAATAGGAAGAAAGATTCCAAAGGGAGTAAGGGGCGACCGTGGCTGACAAGGGAAGTCAGGGACAGTATAAAAATAAAAGAGAAGTATAACATAGCAAAGATGAGCAGGAAGCCAGAGGATTGGGTAACGTTTAAAAAGCAACAGAAGATAACTAAAAATGCAATACGGGGAGAAAAGATGAGGTACAAAGGTAAGCTAGCCAAGAATATAAAGGAGGATAGTAAAAGCTTCTTCAGGTATGTGAAGAGGAAAAAAATAGTTAAGACCAAAGTTGGACCCTTGAAGACTGAAAAGGGTGAATTTATTATGGGGAACAAGGAAATGGCAGATGAGTTGATCAGGTACTTTGGATCCGTCTTCACTAAGGAAGACACAAACAATCTTCCTGATGTACTAGTGGCCAGAGGATCTGGGGTGACGGAGCAACTGAAGGAAATCCACATAAGGAATGAAATGGTGTTGGATAAACTGATGGGACTGAAGGCTGATAAATCCCCGGGGCCTGATGGTCTGCATCCCAGGGTACTTAAGAAAGTGGCTCTAGAAATTATGGGCGCATTGGTGATAATTTTCCTACGTTCTATAGATTCAGGATCAGTTCCTGTGGATTGGAGGGTAGCTAATGTTATCCCACTTTTTAAGAAAGACAGGAGAAAGAAAACGGAATTATAGACCAGTTAGCCTGATATCGGTGGTGGGGAAGATGCTGGAGTCAATTAGAAAAGATGAAATAGCAGCAAATTTTTTCAGGAGGGGTGGGTGGGGGAGGGGTGTGGGTGCGGGGGTGTGCGTGTGGTGGAAGGGGGTGCGGGACGAGAGGGAGGATATGGGAGGGGGGTGTGGGAGGGAGGAGGGGCAGCGAGCGTTGTGGAGCCGGTGAGGGTATGCTGGCGGGGTTTGTGTGTGTGTGGGGAGGGTTGTGTGGGTGAGTGTGAGGGGTGTGGGGGGGCTGGTTGTGGGGGAGGTGGTTGTGGGCGGTGAGGGTTGTGGGGCAGGGGGGATGTGTGGGGGGAGGTGTTGATGGGGGGGAGGGGGGGGTGGGTGGGAGATGTCTGGGGGAGGGGGTTGTTGGCGGGGGGGGAGGGTGGGGGAAAGGTGTGAGGGGGGGGGGGGGGTTGTTGGCGGAGGGTGTATTTCTTGCTGTAGATTAACAAGCCTGTAATTGCAACAACACAAAAATGCATTAATTTACATTCCAGTAAATTTATACTCACGATACGACTGTAAACATGTCTGTAATGCAACCAAAGACTCAGTCCATAGTTCTTCACAGTTCATAGATGTGGTTCATAGATAAATTAAATGTGGTTTGTGTCGGGCAGTGTTCAAGAGCCTGATGGTTGCTGGGAAGAAGCTGTTCCTGAACCTGGAGGTTGCGTTTTTGGGCTTCTGAACAAAATAATGGGAGCGTAGTGCAATGACACACAGACAACTATAAATTTCAATCCAGGAAATTATAAATTAAAAGCTAGTGTAAAAAACATCTGTCGGGCAGCAAAAGACGCAGTCCATAATATCTCATCATTGTGGTTCATGTTGTGCAGTGTTCGAGAGGCTTGCAATTGCTGGGGAGAAGCTGCTCTTAACATGAATGTCAGTTTCTCTGCTTCTGTAGGTTTTTCACACTGGTAGGGCGGTGTGGGTCTTTGATATTAGCTGCATTCTGCAGGTAGCATCTCCTGCAGATCCCTTTGAGATCATCACCTGTGACGGACTGGGCAGTTTCTGCGTAACACCAACATCGTCACACTGTACAAGAACAAGGGAGTGCATCAACTACAGGGACATCTCACTTCTGAGTGTTACAGGAAAGGCCTTTGCCAGAGTGATCCTGCAAAGACTGCACAGACTCACTGACCAGAGGCACAATGTGGTTTCCATGGAGGTAGATCCACAATGGACATGATCTTCTCCCTGCGTCAAAAACAATGAAAATGTCAAGACCAGCAAACCCCATTGTACATCGCCTTTGTGGATGTTACGAAAGCTTAGAGGTGATCATAAGTTTTGTGTGTGATTGCATTGATGTGCTGGACCCAGGACGATCTTCAGAGTCATGGACATCCAGGAACTTGCAACATAACATTCTCCACCACTGTCCCATGAATGAAGTCAAGTTTGTGGATCATTGGCTTTCCCCTCCTGAGCTCATCGACCATCTGCCGTTCTATGCGACCATTCTACGTGACCTCCCTCAACTTGGTGGGACTTCCTGTCGCCCCAGATCTCCTCCAGACAGTGTGAAAGGGAAAGCATGAAACATCTGCCGACTGATGTGGTCGCCCGCTGTTTGCGAGGAACTTTCTCTCTGAAGATTTGCAGGAAAATGCCACTGGGGCAGATGATGAGTCAGAGCTGGATGAGTTTGACAAATTACTGAAACGCCTTGGATTCTCCCGTGCAACCCCAAGAGGGATTGGATAGCACGCAACAAAAGCCTGAAAATGGATGTCAGGACCCCGAATGCCGTTCGTGTAAATCCATCGGATATGGAGCCACATCGGAGGGGACCGCACCGGAATTTCTCTCTCGGTCCAACAAAGGCCCTTTTAAGAGCCACGTGAAAGAGCTACAACCTCTTCCCCACCCGCGCTCTCGTCTGTATTTTGGATTTCATCGTCAACATTTCCCAGTACAACTGGCAGCGATCTGTTGCACGTGAGAATGCATGGTGTTTAAGAAATTTGTCAAACTCGTCTGGCTCTGACTCATCATCTGCCCCAGTGGCATTTTCCTGCAGGTGTTTGGAGGGAAAGTTCCTGAGATTGACCAGAGGACAAGATCTGAAGAGACGGCCACGGACCAGGGGTGGCACGCAGAGGCTTCATCACACCTGACCCTGCTGTGTTGCTGAGGGAACCTCCCGGTGAGCGCCACGCAGCCGTGCTGGAGCCGACCCGGCCGTCAGCACGGAGCCGGTCAACACCGGACTCGGCCAGCGGTGGCCACGAACAAGGACGAGCCCAGTGGCCAAAGTGACCTCCGAGAACAAGGGTCAAGGACAGGCCCGCAGTGGGTGTCGGAGGCCGGAGGTCACACTGGACAAGGACAAGCGAGATCACAGCGAGTGCGCCAACTACAGGGACATCTCACTTCTGAGTGTTACAGGAAAGGCCTTTTGCCAGAGTGATCCTGCAAAGACTGCACAGACTCACTGACCTGTGGCACAATGCGGTTTCCATGAAGATAGATCCACGATCGACATGATCTTCTCCCTGCGTCAAATACAAGGGAAATGTCAACAGCAGCAAACCCCATGTTCATCGCCTTTGTGGATGTTACGAAAGCTTAGAGGTGATCATAAGTTTTGTGTGTGATTGCATTGATGTGCTGGACCCAGGACAAATCTTCAGAGACATGGACAACCAGGAACTTGCAACATAACGTTCTCCACCACTGTCACATCAATGAACACAAGTTTGTGGATCATCGGCTTTCCCCTCCTGAGGTCATTGACCATCTGCCATGTTTCCGGTGATTGACCAGAGGACAATATCTGACGAGATGGCCATGGACCAGGGCTGGCACGCAGAAGCTTCATCACACCTGACCCTGCTGTGTTGCTGAGGAAGATCTGGTGTCACTGGGAATGTGGAGCTGATCCTCTGCAAACTGTCCTCAGTGGAAGACCGTGATGGAGATGTGTTTTTAGAGCTCGGCTGTCAGCGAAGTTGGAGTAGAAAACTGCTGGAGGAACTCAGTGGGTCAGACAGCATCTGTGGAGGGAATGGACAGACGATGTTTGGATCGGGACCCTTCAAGACTCCATTCTTATCTCCATTTACCAGGTTGGATTATTATGACAGGAAATGGACAAGATTGATGATCACCGTGGACTGGAATGACAGATGATTGAAGATCCTGAAGACTCAATCTTGCTCCACGTTCTCTGCGACCTTCCACACCTGGAGCTGAAGAAGCTGTTGAGGAACAACTTGCTTGGATTTCTTGTGGCCATGGATCTCTTCCAGATTGTTTGAAGGAACAAACATGACAGATGTGTGAGTGCCGGCGGTTGGTCGAGGACGTGCCGCCGAGAGAACACGGCATCTGCGGAGGGAATGGACAGATAACGTTTGGATCGGGATCCTTCAAGACTCCATCCTTGTCTCCATTTACCAGGTCGGATTCTGACGAATGGAAATGGCCAAGTTTGATGATCACCGTGTACTTGAATGGCAGAACATTGAAGATCCTAAAGGGCCCGCGGTGGGTGCTGGAGGTCGGTCGAGGACGTGCCGCCGAGAAGGAAGAGGGACCATTGGGACCACATTGGTCACTCATCACCCCAACAGAAGAAGGACTTCAGGGGCTGATGGACAGACTGTCTCAAGCTCGCAACAAAGACCGACTGACAATCATCAGAGAGAGGGTGGAGTCACTCAACACACGCGTAACGCCAACATCGTCACACTGCACAAGGACAAGAGATCACAGCGAGTGCACCAACTACAGGGTCATGGACATCACACTTCTGAATATTACAGGAAAGGCCTTTGCCAGAGTGATCCTGCAAAGACAGCACAGACTCGCTGACCTGAGGCACAATGCGGTTTCCATGGAGATAGATCCACAATGGACATGATCTTCTCCCTGCGTCAAATCCAAGAAAAATGTCAACAGCAGCGACCCCCATTGTTCATCGCCTTTGTGGATTTTACGAAAGCTTTCAATTCTGTCAGCAGACATGGCCTCTACCAGGTACTGGAGAAGATTAGATGTCCACCACGTCTTCTAAACCTCAGTTGGTCCTTCCATGAGAACATGCATCTACAGGGGAAATTGATGAAGCTACATCGGACAGTTTCCCCATGAGAAGTGGAGTGAAGCAAGGCTGTGTCCCAACTCCCATGTTGTTCGGCATCTTCCGATCTGCCCGTCTGTCCTTTGACTTCCCAACAGGCACGGAAGACGTGTATCTTCAAACCAGAAGTGATGGGATGCTCTTCAATGTGGCAATGTTGAAACCCAAGACAAAGATGAGAACTGTGCTTATAAGGGAACTCCAGCTCACTGATGATGCTGCACTCAGTTCCCCAAAAGAAGAAGACTTTGGGGGCTGATGGACAGACTGTCTCGTGCTTGCACCAAAGACCAACTGGCAATCAGCGTTAAGATGACTGTTGTCATGGGTCAGGACACTCCACTCCCCTCTGAAATCACCAAAAAAAACACTCCGCTGGAAAATGTCTTAAATTCATCCATCTAGGGTCTACGGTGACTGACAGCCACTCTCTGGATGAGGAAACTAATTCATGAACAGTAAACCACCTTCCTCTACAGCACCCACCTTCGGGAGACTAAGCAAGTGGACATGGAAGAACAGGAAACTCACAATGAAGACCAAGGTAACTGTCTACAACACGTGAGTGTTGAACACGTTACTGTACAGCAGTGAAGTTTGGACTTCCCCACATCAAGAACGGTAAATGTCGATGTCACATCCTGGGAGATTCTCGGTTGGACAAAACCACCTTTGAATCAGTCCTCTGCCTGACCGACATGCCCAGCATCCCTGCGACCCTCAAACAGCAGTGTCTCCGCTGGCTTGGACATGTCCACAGGATGAGAAATGGACGTATCCCCAGAGATGTACTGTACGGGGAGGTCACCAATGCGCGGTGGTCGAGGCCAATACCAGAGTGGCATTTCAGTGACTTTTGCAATGTGTGTGGGTACGGAGGGACATGGAACTTGTGCTGGCGAGTCAGAGTTGGTTTTGCCATTATGTTTGGCATATTCTTTAATTATTTGTTGCTGCATCTTAACTGGTCTGTAAATTCAACAACACACTGATGAAGTGTTCAGTATTATTAATTAAATGCTACTGTAGAACATTGTCCACAGTGCAACCAAAGACACAGTCCATAATATCTCGTAGTTGTGGTGAGTGTGTGGAATACACTGTGGGGTGGGGTGGTGGTTGAGGCAGGCACAATAGTGGCATCTCAGTGACTTTTGGATACATATATGGATACACAGGGAATAGAGGAATATGGAATTTGTGCAGTTGGTCTGGGCATTATGTTTAGCACAAACATTGTGGGCCGAAGGGCCTGTCCTTTTACTGTTCTGTTATAATTATTTAATTGTCATATGTACAGGCAACAGGCAATTTAAAGTATTTCTTGCTGTAGATTAACAAACCTGTAATTGCAACATCACAAAAATGCATTAATCAAAATGTCAGTAAATTAATCATCTTGATATCAATGTAAAAATTGTCTGAAAAGCAACTTAAGCCTCAGTCTGTAGTTCTTCATTGTTCATAGTTGTGGTTAGTGTTGGGTAATGTTTAAGAGCCTGATGGTTGCTGGGAAGAAGCTGTTCCTGAACCAGGAGGTGATGTTTTTTAAGCTACAGTACATCGTTGCTGATGGTTGGACTGAAATATTGAGAGGGTGGTGTGGGTCTTTGACATTAGCTACCTTTCGGATGCAGCATCTCCTGTAGATCCCTTTGATAGTGGGGAGATCATTACCTGTGATGGACTGAGCAGTTTCTACCACTCTGTATTCTTCCTCATTCCTGGGAGTTTGAGTTGCTGAACCAGGCTGCAGTGCAACCAGTCAGTGTGCTCTCTCCCATACAACTGTACAAGTTCAATAGAGTATTCATCAACATGCCGAATCTCCTCAATCTTCTGCCAGTTTGTGCTGAGCTGGAGGCCTTGCTCAAGACTGACTCTGAGCCCCACCGCAGGGCCGTGGACTTACCCATCGGCTGGGATCGACACTCCAACCATGGATTTCAACATCAAGGAGCTCACAATCTCGGGTAGTGACTGATGTCGGGAAGGTCCAAGGTAGACAAAACTGCTGGAGAAACTCAGCGAGTGAGGCAGCATCTATGGAGCGAAGGAGTGGGTGACGTTTCGGGTCAAGACCCTTCAGTCTGATGTGGGTTGCGGGTGGCGGGAAGAAGAAAGGAAGTGGCGGAGACAGTGGTTTGAGGGAGAGCTGGGAAGGGGAGGGGAAAGAGGGAGAAAGCAAAGACTACCTGAAATTGGAGAAGTCAATGTTCATACCGCTGGGGTCCAAAGTCGCAGTGGGTTCGACCAGCCCCAACCCGTGGTCTGATCGCCTGGCGCGGGGGAGCTGAGATCCCCCCCGATGCAGGAGCTTGATCGCCCCGATGCGGAAGGCCCGACCGCCAGCTACGGGAGCCAAGATCGCCCTGTCAACAGAAGTCTCGAGGCCCACGACCACGGGAGAGCAAAGAAGAGAAGAGATTGAACTTTTTCCAGGGTGATCATCAGCCTCTGATTGACCAAAGGACAAGATCTGAAGAGATGGCCATGGACCAAGGGAAACATATAGAAGCTTCATCGCTCCTGACTCTTCTGTGTTCCTGAGGAGGATGTGGTGCTACTAGGAATAGACTGAGCTGCTTCTCCGCTGAACTGCCTTCCCGTGCCTGGTATGGGACAACGCTCGGGACTTCAGGTAAGACCTTTACTTGGGTTTCCTTCCTCTGCAATTCCCCACGAGATAGACCTTACAAACAGTTGTAGAACACTCACTGGCAGCATATTCATGGCTCCCGATCTCTCACTGTCTGAAGCAGCTCCCGTGCCACCAACAATGTAGACAGCTGTCGGTCTTCAAACTCCTCTGCCACTTGTCATAAGTTCATTAGTCATAGGACCAAAATTAGGCCATTCAGCCCATTGTGTCTACTCCACCATTCAACCATGGCTGATCTATATTTCCCTCAACCCCATTCTCCTGCCTTCTCCCCGTAACCTTTGACACCCTTACTAATCAAGAACCTGCCAATCTCCGCTTTAAAAATTCCCAATGACTTCGCCTCCGCTGCCGTCTGTGGCAAATACTTCCACAGATTCACCGCCCTCTGCCTAAAGAAATTCATGTTACATGAGCAGAATAAGGCCATTCAGCCCATCAAGTCTACTCTGCCATTCAATCAGGGCTGATCTATCGTTCCCTCTCAACCCCATTCTCCTGCCTTCGCCCCATAACCCGAACTAATAAAAAATCTGTCAATCTCCACCTTAAAAATATCCATTAACTTGGCCTCCATTTCCGTCTGTGGCAATTAATTCCACAGCTTCACCACCCTCTGACTAAAGAAATTTCTTCTCATCTTTCTAGAGGTACGTCCTTTTATTCTGAGGCTATGGCTTCTGGTCCAAGACTCTCCGACTGGTGGAAACATCCTCTCCACATCCACTTTTACTATTCGGTAAGTTTCAATGAGTTTCCCCCTCATCCTTCTAAACTCCAGCAAGTACAGGCCCAGTGCCGCCAAAAGCATCATATGTTAACCCAATCATTCCTGAGATCATTCTCGTAAATGTTCTCTGGACCAACACATCCTTCCTGAGATTTGGTGCCCAAAACCTGCTCACAATATTCCAAATGTGGTCTGACCAGTGCCCTAGGAACTCCTCAGCATTACATCCCTGCATTTGTATTCTGGCCCTCTCAAAATAACTGCCGGCTTTGCATTTGCCTTCCTTACCATCGATTCAACTTGCAAATTAACTTTTTAGAAATTCTGCAGCAACACTCCCGAGTCCCTTTCTGAATTCTGAATTCTCCCCATTGAGAAAATAGTCTTTGCCTTTATTCCTACTACCAAAATGCATGACTACACATTTTGCTCTGCTGTATTCCAACTGCCACTTCTCAGCCCACTCTCTCAACATATAGTTACCTTCTGTTGTTTTTTTAAAAGCTTCCCAATTCTCCAGCTACCCCACTAACCTTTGCAATGTTATATGCCTTCTCTTTAATTTTATTCCTCCATGTCTCCTTTCTAAAGGTACATCCTTTAATTCTGAAGCTGTGCCCTCTTGTCCTAGACTCTCTCTCACTAGTGGAAACATCCTCTCACATCCACCCTTTCCAGCCTTTCACTATTCAATGAGGGTCCCCCTCATCCTTCTAAACTCCAGCGAGTACAGGTCCAGAGCCGTCAAATATTCATCATATGTTAATCCAATCATTCTCATAAACCTCCTCTGCACCCTCTCTAATACCAGCGTATTCCTCTTCAGATATGGGTCCCAAAACTGCTCGCAATATTCCAAATGTGGTCTGACCAGTGCCTTATAAAGCCTCAGCATTACATCTCTTTTTATATATTTTAGAGTTACTCCAGCTTTTTGAGTTTATATTCCAGTTGTCTTGAAATGAATGCTAACATTGCATTTGCCTTGTTATTTGTACGTGCAGGATTGCTCAGTATTTGGAGAAACAATGGGCCTTTGGGATCTTCAGCGTTGCCCTGCCCTTCAAGTCCGTGGCTGATGATCTACCTCCAACATTTTGCTGCACAGTGCCAGAGGGAAAAATCGAGCAGAAGCCCATTGAAGCCTCGTCACTACGGACTGCAACCTGTTCCAAAGAGAGAGATCAGATGTCACCAGAAACCCACTGTAACCACTCTGGACACAGCTCTTCCAGGGTGCAGGACGTTACTCAGTACATACCCTTCCAAAGGTTGACTATGTAGACAGCAAGACTTAACCTGCTGGGGTCATGAGGACCAGTGTGTGTATTGTCCAACCAAGGAGTTGTTCTGAAGTCCCTTTCTTTTGCAGCAGGTGACTCAAATCCCACCCACTCTTTCAAAGGTCATTGTAAAAGCCACTAATAAAGAGCCGTGATCTTGTATATTGGTCTCTTTTTATTTTGTGTCTCTGGAATTCTTGACTCTCAATACATCTCACCAAAGCTAAGAAATCTTGTTATGGTGTAACTGGGGTGCAGGTGAATCCTGCCGAGGTGAAACAAGAATTTGGTTTTCTTTTGGGAGGGAGGGGGGGGGGGGGGAGATGGAGCATGAATTACAGTAAACCCTTGCTATAGCGAGCCACACTGGGCAGGCGGGGATGGGGGTAGGGGGGGGGAGGAGGGAGGTGGTGCCTGTTATTGCCAATGTTCTGCTACAACCAAATAAGGGGCTTAATATGTACAGAACTCTTGGAAAAAACAGCAAATATACAAACATACAATACACAACAAACAGTAAAGGGCACAAAATATACCATGCCTTGTGGTGGCACAGTGGTACTGTAGTAGAAGAATGTTTATCTATGATTGAAATTCTTGATTCTCTGCATTTCTTTGCAAAATGAGCTGTGAGTTGGCTCATCCTCTTCAGTCCCATTACGCCCCCCCCCCCCCGACTACCGTGTCCACTGAGTGCACCTCACACCCTGCCTCTGTCCAACAAAAGTTATTTTAAGAACTGCAGAAAAGGGCTATGACCTTCGTTTTACAAAGAAATATCGTTAATCTACAATTTCTGCCTTTCCAGCCCAGTGTGTGGCAGGATTGAATCTGAGGATAGACACTTTGTCCAGGACGTTTCGGAGTGGCTGTATGACAGCCTCAAGGGGGAGGGGGAGTCGCCAGAAGTCATCGTGCATATTGGCGCAAATGACATCGGTAGGAAAAGGGAGGAGGCCCTCAAATATGAGTATAGGGAGTTAGGTAAATATCTTACAAACAGGACCTCCAGCGTAGTGATCTCAGTATTGTTTCCAGTGCCACGTGCTTGTGAGGGTAAGACCAGAAAGATAGGGGAGATGAACGTGTGGCTGAGGAATTGGTGCAGGGGGCTGGGATTTAGGTTTCTGGACCATTGGGATCTCTTCTGGGGAGGAGGCATTCAGTACAAGAGGGACGGGTTGCACCTTAACTAGACGGTAACCTATATCCTGACAGGCAGGTTCGCTAATGCTACACGGGTGGGTTTAAACTAGATTTTCAGTTGGTGGGATCTTATACAGGACAGGGAGGCAGGTGAGAGGTTAGAATTTGGTATGGTGATGAGAGAAAGTATAAAGGATAGAATAGGCAGGGAGCGAGGAAGGAATGGGGATTTAAATTAAACTTATTCTAATGCAAGAGGCTTGTCTGACTGGTAGGCAGATGAGCTTAGGGCGTGGATAGGTATGTGTGACTGACATTGTAGCCATTACAGAAACCTGGTTAAGATAGGGACAGGACTGGCAGTTCTATGTTCCAGGGTAAATGCTAAAGTCATAAAGTGACAACATTTCAAAATCACTCTAAAGGAACTGAGAAAAAAAGAGGAATTAATGTAGGTTGAATGTTGGAACAAAATGAATATTTTTTAAACTCTTCTCGGTTGGTAAAATAATTGATTAAAGGATCTTTGCCTCAAGGCAGTGCTCTAGTTTTCAGATTTCAAACTCCATTTCATTGATACCTGGAGCAGCTGCCTCCATCAGCCGTGCATGGTACGGATGTGCATCCATCAACGCTCAGTGTGGGACTCTGGGGAGCAACATTAATCATAAATATACATTATTAAATATCATGGGTCTGCAGTCACATTTATCTAAATAGAAGTCATTCTGTGGAACAGAAATATTTTCCACAAATTTATTTGACAATTCATGAAAGCCTGCTGAGTTTATCGCGGCAAAACACAAATGTGCTGGAGGACCTCAGCAGATCAGGCAGCATCGATGGTGGGAATGGACAGGCAGTGTTACGGGATGGGATCCTTCACAATACTGCTTCATTTATCATTGGATCAGATGAGAGGAGGTACTGCCATTTTTAAAGCACATTGAAGTGGATAAGTCCACAGGGCTTAACCAAGTCGTGGTGGTACAGCGGTAAAGTTGCTGCCTTACAGTGCCAGAGACTACAGGTTCGATCCTGACTACGGGTGCTGTCTGTACCAAGTTTGTACGTTCTCCCCATGGCCTGCGTGGATTTTCTCTGAGATCTTCGGTTTCCTCCCGCACTCCAAAGAGGTCCAGGATTGTAGGTTAATTGGCTTGGTAAAATTGTAAATTGTACCAAGTGTGTGTAGGATAGTGTAAATGTGCAGGGATTGCTAGTCAGAGCGGACTCGGTGGGCCGAAGGGCCTGTTTCCATACTGTATCTTTCAATCGATCAGAATGTGAGAGCCAGTAGCCATAACAGGCCAGAAGGCACCATATTTCAGCTACATGGAGTTAACATAGAAACCACTAGGTAGATTTGAAAAGAGATAATTGGAGTTTGGTAATTACAATTTCTATTCACTGGTTTCCTTGTTGTCGCATGTACAGAGATAGTGTTGGATGGTTTTATGCAAATCAAAATTATAGGTTATATTATAGACTCTAGTCACTTAAACATTGGCAAATGGAAAACAGCTGTACTAAAAAATCATTGAGTTCTGGCCAAGCTGAAATGTTTTTTTTTTAAATTAGCAAAACATTTCACAAATGGGCCAAACACCAGGTTGTTATAACATTACACAAGACACTGTGGGGCTGCAGTAAAAATAAATCTCTACCAAGGGGTTTGAACAGTGCTTTTGTAAATGAAACATGAAATTCCCAGCTTGGCTGTTATTATCATCAGTTACCAGCTTCACTGTTATCAACCTTTCTCTATTCAGCAGGTCCTTGTTGTTATTTGAACTCGTCTAAGTGCCTGGAATTTCAATGAGGTAAATAATGTCCTATTCCTCCCTTTTTAATTCGAGGCCACACATCCGCTCAGAAAATGTATTTTTGTTTTCCGGCTGTAGATATTCAACAAAATCATGAGACTTTGATCAAAAAGCTCAGGTCAACTTGCCCTTCTGAAGAGGACTTGTGATGCTGAGTAACGCATGTTTACAGTGTTCCTCCATCTGCAGGCTGTGAGCAATTCTCACAAAATGATTCCATCTTCAATGAACCAAGCCTTCTAGCCCATTAAAACTTTAACATTCATGGTCTGTAAAGGTGTTCTCCACAATTGGAAGAGTAAAGTAATAAATGTTAGATCAGATGCAAATCTTGCGTTCCAGTATCTTGTCTGAATCCATGCTGCAACATCGAGGATACAGTGGTATATGGCAGACAAACTGCAACTGTAAATATTTCCATCATGTCAAATTCATACATCAGAGAAACAGGTCTTTGAGCCCAACAAACCCATTCCATCACGCCCAGTAACACCAATCCCATTTTATTCTGCCCACCTTCCCATAAACTTAGTCTCAAGAAGGGTCCCGACCCGAAACATCACCTGTTCCTTTTCTCCAGAGATGCTGCCCGACCTGCTGAGTTACTCCAGCTTTTTGGGTCTTATCTTCCCATAAACTCACCTAGATTCAATAATTTACCTATACAGTGGTGTCAGTGACCAATAAACAGAAAACTTGAGCATTTTCATAGAATGTAGGAGGAAGCAGGAGCACCTGAAGGAAATTATAGCGTCACGGGGTGAATATGCATATTCCACGCAGAGCCAGGGGTGAGAATTGAACCTGGGTCTCTGGACCTGAGAGGCAGCAGCTCTGATGGTGATGCCACTGTGCTGTGCACTGAGTAATAAGGATTGAAAGCTTATATTAAATCTAATAAAAACGCAGACACCGCTGTCTTGATTTGTGACCCAGAGGTTTTATTGTATAGTCACCGTCAGTAAATGAGGAAGTATGTAAACACTAGATGACTGATCTAATAAAAGATTTTAGATGGCAAGTATTTTCATTGTTAGTTAGGACTGCAGGGTTTTCATCAATTTTCTCTGTCTCCTTCCTGGTACTGTCACAGAACATAATACAGTACGTCACAAGAAGAGGCCCTTCAGCCACGTCTGTGTTGAACATGATGCCAAGACCAACTCTTATCTGCCTGCATATAATCAATACCCCTCAATTCCTTGCCTATCCAAATGTCTCTTAAATGCTACTATTGTATCTGCCTCTACCACCACCCCGCAGCATGCTCCAGGCATCCACCAACCTCTGTGGAAAACCTTGCCTCCCGTCCCTTAAAGCTATGCCCTCTAAAATTTGACATTTCCATCCTGGGAAAAGGGTTATTTTTACATTATTATGCCTCTCATAATTTTATATAATTCTATCAGGTCTCCCTGCATCCTTTGACGTTCCAGAGAAAACAATTCAAGTCTGTCTAACATCTCCTTGGAGTCAATACATCCTAATCCAGGCATCATTCTCATTTAATCACATTAGCACTTGTTGAATATCTTTCACCTGCAATCCTGGACAGTGAATGCAGGCAGGTCATTTAATACTCCTGTTATTGTAAGATAACTCCTTCCTTATCCTGCCCACTGGGGTGGCAGAAGGCACAGTGGTAGAGTTGCTGCCTCACACGCCAGAGATCCAGGATCAGTCCTGACTACAGGTGCTGTCTGTGCAGTTTGTAAGTTCTCCCTGTGACCGCGTGTGTTTTCTCCAGGTGCTCCGGTTCCTCCCACACTCAAATGATTTACAGGTTTGTAGGTTAATTAGCTTCTGTAAAATTGTTTGTGGGTTATAGGAGAGTGTTAGTGTATGGGGTGATATAGGATTGGAGGGTAGCAAACGTAACCCCACTTTTTAAGAAGGGAGGGAGAGAGAAAACGGGGAATTACAGACCAGTTAGTCTAACATCGGTAGTGGGGAAACTGCTAGAGTCAGTTATTAAAGATGGGATAGCAGCACATTTGGAAAGTGGTGAAATCATTGGACAAAGTCAGCATGGATTTACGAAAGGTAAATCGTGTCTGACGAATCTTATAGAATTTTTCGAGGATGTAACTAGTAGAGTGGATAGGGGAGAACCAGTGGATGTGTTGTATTTGGACTTTCAGAAGGCTTTCGACAAGGTACCACATAAGAGATTAGGATACAAACTTAAATCACACGGTATTGGGGGTTCAGTATTGATGTGGATAGAGAACTGGCTGGCAAACAGGAAGCAAAGAGTAGGAGTAAACGGGTCCTTTTCACAATGGCAGCCAGTGACTAGTGGGGTACCGCAAGGCTCAGTGCTGGGACCCCAGCTATTTACAATTTATATTAATGATCTGGACGAGGGAATTGAAAGCAACATCTCCAAGTTTGCGGATGACACTAAGCTGGGGGGCAGTGTTAGCTGTGAGGAGGATGCTAGGAGACTGCAAGGTGACTTGGATAGGTTGGGTGAGTGGGCAAATGTTTGGCAGATGCAGTATAATGTGGATAAATGTGAGGTTATCCACTTTGGTAGCAAAAACGGGAAGGCAGACTATTATCTAAATGGTGGCCGATTAGGAAATGGGGAGATGCAGCGAGACCTGGGTGTCATGGTACACCAGTCATTGAAAGTAGGCATGCAGGTGCAGCAGGCAGTGAAGAAAGCGAATGGTATGTTGGCCTTCATAGCAAGAGGATTTGAGTATAGGAGCAGGGAGGTCCTACTGCAGTTGTACAGGGTCTTGGTGAGACCACACCTGGAGTATTGCGTACAGTTTTGGTCTCCAAATCTGAGGAAGGACATTATAGCCATAGAGGGAGTGCAGAGAAGGTTCACCAGACTGATTCCTGGGATGTCAGGACTTTCATATGAAGAAAGACTGGATAGACTTGGCTTATACTCGCTAGAATTTAGGAGATTGAGAGGGGATCTTATAGAAACGTACAAAATTCTTATGGGGTTGGACAGGCTAGATGCAGGAAGATTGTTCCCGATGTTGGGGAAGTCCAGGACAAGGGGTCACAGCTTAAGGATAAGGGGGAAATCCTTTAAGACCGAGATGAGGAAAAACTTTTTCACACAGAGAGTGGTGAATCTCTGGAACTCTCTGCCACAGAGGGTAGTTGAGGCCAGTTCATTGGCTATATTTAAGAGGGAATTAGATGTGGCCCTTGTGGCTAAAGGGGTCAGGGGGTATGGAGAGAAGGCAGGTACGGGATACTGAGTTGGATGATCAGCCATGATCGTATTGAATGGCGGTGCAGGCTCGAAGGGCCGAATGGCCTACTCCTGCACCTATTTTCTATGTATCTATGTATCGCTGGTCGGCATGGACTGGGTAGACCAAAGGACCTGTTTTCACGCTGTATCTCTAAAGTAGTCTTATCCCTAGTTTAGTTTATTGTCATGTGTACCAAGGTACCGTGAAAAGCTTTGTGAAACAGTGAAAAGTTACCACAACTTTTTGCTTATTATAAGTTAATGAGTCATAGGAGCAGAATTAAGCCATTCAGCCCATCGAGTCTACTTTGACATTTACCCGTGGCTGTTCTATTTTTCTCCCTCAACCCCAATCTCTTGTCTTATCCCTGTAACTTACAGTGTCTAATTGCCTGTGATATGGAAGGGTTAGATGTGAAAACGACAGATCAAAGCAGATGAATCTTCTGAATTTGTAGTCGGCAGGGCAGTACTCTGCATATCGCAAACTTGCTAAGGAAATGTAAGAATGGTTCATTGTTGGCTATGGGGAAGGTGACAAGGTGGTATACAATCAGTAAAATGAATCAGGAAGACAGTGAAACTAGACAGAGAACTCGGGTGGGGCGGGACGGAGAGAGGGGGAAAGCAATGGTTACTTGAAGTTAGAGAAATTGAAATGTTTAAGGCAGAGATTGATAGATCGTTAATTAGTGCGGGTGTCAGGGGTTATGGGGAGAAGGCAGGAGAATGGGGTTAGGAGAGATAGATCAGTCATGATTGAATAGATACATAGAAAATAGGTGGAGTAGGCCATTCGGCCCTTCGAGCCTGCACCGCCATTCAATATGATCATCCAACTCAGTATCCCGTACCTGCCTTCTCTCCATACCCCCTGATCCCTTTAGCCACAAGGGCCACATCTAACTCCCTCTTAAATATAGCCAATGAACTGGCCTCAACTACCCTCTGTGGCAGAGAGTTCCAGAGATTCACCACTCTCTGTGTGAAAAAGTTTTTTCTCATCTCGGTCTTAAAGGATTTCCCCCTTATCCTTAATCTGTGACCCCTTGTCCTGGACTTCCCCAACATCGGGAACAATTTTCCTGCATCTAGCCTGTCCAACCCCATAAGAATTTTGTAAGTTTCTATAAGATCCCCTCTTAATCTCCTAAATTCTAGCCAGTATAAGCCAAGTCTATCCAGTCTTTCTTCATATGAAAGTCCTGACATCCCAGGAATCAGTCTGGTGAACCTTCTCTGCACTCCCTCTCTGGCTATAATGTCCTTCCTCAGATTTGGAGACCAAAACTGTATGCAATACTCCAGGTGTGGTCTCACCAAGACCCTGTACAACTGCAGTAGAACCTCCCTGCTCCTATACTCAAATCCTTTTGCTATGAAAGCTAACATACCATTCGCTTTCTTCACTGCCTGCTGCACCTGCATGCCTACTTTCAATGACTGGTGTACCATGACACCCAGGTCTCGCTGCATCTCCCCTTTTCCTAATCGGCCACCATTTAGATAATAGTCTGCTTTCCTGTTTTTGCCACCTAAGTGGATAACCTCACATTTATCCACATTATACTGCATCTGCCAAACATTTGCCCACTCACCCAACCTATCCAAGTCACCTTGCAGTCTCCTAGCATCCTCCTCACAGCTAACACTGCCCCCCAGCTTAGTGTCATCCGCAAACTTGGAGATGTTGCTTTCAATTCCCTCGTCCAGATCATTAATATAAATTGTAAATAGCTGGGGTCCCAGCACTGAGCCTTGCGGTACCCCACTAGTCACTGCCTGCCATTGTGAAAGGACCCGTTTACTCCTACTCTTTGCTTCCTGTTTGCCAGCCAGTTCTCTATCCACATCAATACTGAACCCCCAATACCGTGTGCTTTAAGTTTGTATACTAATCTCTTATGTGGTACCTTGTCGAAAGCCTTCTGAAAGTCCAGATACAACACATCCACTGGTTCTCCCCTATCCACTCTACTAGTTACATCCTCGAAAAATTCTATAAGATTCATCAGACACGATTTACCTTTCGTAAATCCATGCTGATTTTGTCCAATGATTTCACCACTTTCCAAATGTGCTGCTATCCCATCTTTAATAACTGACTCTAGCAGTTTCCCCACTACCGATGTTAGACTAACTGGTCTGTAAATCCCCGTTTTCTCTCTCCCTCCCTTCTTAAAAAGTGGGGTTACATTAGCTACCCTCCAATCCTCAGGAACTACTCCAGAATCTAAAGAGTTTTGAAAAATTATCACTAATGCATCCACTATTTCTGGAGCTACTTCCTTAAGACTGGAGAATGGCAGAATAGACTTGATGGGCCGAATGGCCTAATTCGGCCCCTATGATTAAAACAAATATCCCTGCACTGCCCGGCCTCTTGTAGCCGCTGCTCCCGGTGCCGCTCGGGCCTCCAGTCTCCAGTCTCCAGTCTCCAGTCTCCAGTCTCCAGTCTCCAGTCTGCAGTCTCCCGCTACCGGCGATGATGCCCCACTACCTGAGCCCAGGCCTTCTCTCCGCCGCCTGCCTGGGCCGGGGGGCGGGACATCGGTCGCCATGGCAACGGCCAATCCCGCGGCGTCGGCGGCGCTGAGTGACGGGGCCCAGGGCCAATGGCAGCGCGCGTGGCGGGGGCGGGCGGCCCGGAGACAAGATGGGGGGCGTGAGGCTGGAGATCGCGCGGGTAGGAGAGGGGAAAGGTGGGGAAGGGAGAAGAGAGGGGGGAGAGGGGAGATGGGAGATGGCAGGGGTAACGTGCGGCGGGGAAAGGGGTGAGAGAGAGTATAAAGGGGGTAACGCGGGGTGGGGGGGACGAGGGGAAAACCCCCGAGGCCTGAGGGGTGGATGAGAGCCTCACGGGAAGCTGCAGGAGGGTCACTCACACTGGGCCAGGAGTCACTCACACTGGGCCAGGTGTCACTCACACTGGGCCAGGAGTCACTCACACTGGGCCAGGTGTCACTCACACTGGGCCAGGAGTCACTCACACTGGGCCAGGTGTCACTCACACTGGGCCAGGAGTCACTCACACTGGGCCAGGTGTCACTCACACTGGGCCAGGTGTCACTCACACTGGGCCAGGTGTCACTCACACTGGGCCAGGTGTCACTCACACTGGGCCAGTGGTGGCTCACAGTGGGTCAGAGGGTGTTGACACTGGGCCAGAGGTGGGATGGTGCAGGGGGGGTCTGAGTTTGGCACTCCGAGGAGATGGCTCACACTGGGTTTAGAGGGCATGCACACTAGGCCAGAGGTGGCTACAGGCCAATGATTAAGGCACTGCAGAGACTGAGTTTGGAGGGAAGAGTTAACAGGAACACAAGGAATGCAGATGTGGAATCAGAAACAACACACACATGTTCTGTAGGAAGTCAGACACCAAAAACTGAGTAACTCAGCGGGACAGGCAGCATCTCTGAACAGAAGGAATGGGTGACGTTTCGGGGCGAGACCCTTCAGACTTGGAAGTCAGCTGGTCAGGCAGCATCTTTGAAGGGACATGCTGATTTAAAATAAGGGGCAGTTATTTAAAACTGAGGTGCATAAAAATGTACCAGAAGGCAAAAAATCCCTGCCCCTGAGTTATGAGAAAGGTGTTTAAAAGGCTTTTAGATATGCAGGGTTATGGATTATGTGCAGGCAGATAAGAGTTTGATCTTGGCATTATGTTCGGCACAGACATTGTGGGCTGAAGGGCCTGTTCACGTGCTCCACTATTCTATCTTTCTGAGGTAGTGGAGACTAGATATGTAGATATAATCTCCACCTGTTGAGATCTTATTGAAATCTTTCTGACATTCCAAATACATGAAATCTTCAGATCGTTCCGTTACTGCTCCAGCAGATACATCTTCAAAGAACTTCCAGTTGATTAGCTAAACATGACTTACCATTCATAATTCGATGTTGACTCTTGTCAACCATATTGTTAATTTCTTAAGTATTTTACTATCACATCCTTTATTATATATCCCAGTGCTTCCCTGCTATGATATCAGGCTAACAAATTAGTAGTTCCCAATTTCTCTTCCTCCTTTACTAATCGTCAATCTGCAGGGACCATTTCAAGGCCTATAGAAGCGTGGAGAATGGAGAGAGGGGTGGAAATAGCATGGGCATTTCCAGCATTTTCTGTTTTATTTCAGGTTTCTAGCATCTGCATTTTAAAAAATGTCAAGGAAGTTAATACCATTGTTCTCCCACTGTCCATCATCCATCAACAGGACAAATATTTTTTGTCTGTAGAACTCGACTCTGCATGAATTTTCTATAGTACTGTACTTCCTATATTTCAATAATGTTGCATTGCAGAAGTACTTGATTAACTGTAAAGCATTTGAGAAATGCTGAGGTTATGAAAGGACTAGAATGAACCAAAGTAAAGAGAATGTTTCCATATAATGGAGTGTTCATAAATAAACGGTGATCACTGTTAATCGGACAACATTTGGCAAGTGATTGGTGCAGAGGTTGGGATCACTACAAACTGTACAACTCCCCCTTCTGTGGTGGGGTTGACTGACTCCCCTTCCCCTCCCCAATCCTGGACTTTCCACTCATCACTTTAATTTCATGTATCTTGTGTTTTGTGACTGTTGGCAGATCAATTTCCCTCCTGGGATAAATAAAGTTCTATCATATCAGTGATTGGTGCAGAGGCAGACAAGTGCAACCGGATAGGGATGGGCAGATGGGACCAGGTAGAGGATTGGGGTGGAAAATGGTCAAAGTAACAGAGGGTGAAGAAACCTGGCTGGACAGTTGAGTGTGTGGGAGAAGCTTCTGTTCCACCCTCTCTTCCTTTGCCATAACCTGGCAATCTTTCCTCTTCCCTCCCGGTCCTGATGCAGGGTCTCCACAGATGGTGCTTGACCTGCTGAATTCTTCCAACATTCTGTTTCTTTGTTTAAGATTCCTGCCTCTGCAGACCCTTTGCTCTTCTTTGTGTTGATCGGATACTTTATTTTGTTGGTGAATTTGAATAGGTTTGTCATAAACTATGAAACATTTTCACAACTTTTTGACGCATTTATGCTGAACGTGTATTGAATTTTCAATTTTATTTCCAATTCCTTGCGTCTGCCATGTTATATGTTGTACGTAGAGTTTTATTGAAATGTTTTCTCATAACTTTTCCTCTAAAATCTTTTTATTCCATTGCTTCAATTTTATTTAGTCAACTCTGCCTTTTTTCTCATCCTTTATTCTGATCATTTCTTACAATTACATTTTTCATTTACTTTCTGTAGTTCATTGATCATTGTGTCCTGTGTTTTCATGTTGTCTCTGCTGGAGATAGCAGTCATGTTGAGACTAATTTACATGGGAGATGTAAAAAACTGCTGAATTATTTGAGCAGTTATTTAGAACTCATTCCATTCAGCGAGACATTTGCACATCCTTCATTACCTGTGCAGTGAAGAACTCTGTTCCATGTCGTAGGTGGTTTGATTTCTTAACAGAGTGCAGAAGTATTTCTCGTTATAAAACAAATTTCTATCATCTCAGAGAGAATTGCTTATTGCAATGTGATGGTCCAACTCAGCATGGGGTTTAGCTTTGAAGTTCAAATTCATAACAAGATATGTAAACAAATAGCCATTTTCGCATCTGACTCACAAGGATGAAGAAGTGATGAGAGTACAGAACAGTTGTGTTGTGTCTGACGATGTTTGTGCCAAATATGTCAAATTAAACTCATCTCTCCTGTCTGCACATGATCCATATCCCTCCATTCTCTGCATATCCAGGTGCTTATCTAAAGGCCTCTCAGACGCTACCATCTTTTCTGCTTCCACCACCACCCCTGGCTGTGTAACAGGGCCCCACTACTCAGTGTAAACAAAAAGCTTGCCCCACACATCTCTTGCACCCCGTCCAAAGTCAATAGATGTAACTTATCTATCAATTCGTGGTCATTAGAAGTTGTTAAAGTGAAGGTAGATGTATTTTTTGATTTTTGAAGGAAAGTCCCACCTGAAAATGTCTTCTGGCTATTCCCTCCACAGATGCTGCCTGACCCACAGTTCCTCCAGCGGCTTATGTTTTGCACAAGATTGCAACATCTGCAGTCTATTGTGTGTCTAATTGTTTGAAAGATTGGGGAATTGAGGGCTGTGAGTTAAATGCAGAGATTCAGCCCTGGAGTAAATCAGCCATGGTTTTATTGAATGACAAAGCAGAATTGAGGGGGGGCAGATGGCCTACTCTTTTGTTCTTGTCTTGTGTAAAGTTGCATTTGATTTCTGAAACACCACGTTGCAACTTGTGGATACGGAGTTTGTACGTTCTCCCCGTGAACTGCATGAGTTTTCTCCGAGATCTTCGGTTTCCTCCCACACTCCAAAGACGTACAGGTTTATAGGTTAATTGGCTTGGTAAATGTAAAAATTATCCCTAGTGGGTGTAGGGCAGTGTTAATGTGCGGGGATCGCTGGTCGGTGTGGGCCTGGTGGGCCGAAGGGTCTGTTTCCGCGCTGTATCTCTAAACTAAACTAAACTAAATCTGATTGTGCTTTTCTTTGTTTCAGATGTTCATTTACCTGTCATTTCCTGTGACAGTGTTTTGGATCTCAAATCAAGCAGAGTACTTTGAAGAATATGTCGTCAAAAGAAAGGTCAGTGTTATGAGATGCATTTTGCAGTTGTTCACCAGATAAAATTGAAATGAATACTAGGACTGGAATTTGAGAGAACCTGCTGAGATGTTCCAACAAGCCTGCAGATAGTTTTTTATTAACATTACCCTCTTGTTAGATTAAAGCTTGAATGCATAAGAATCTGTGTATTTCCTCCTGGTCAGATTTGGAGCTCTACTGATGGCAAACGACTCCTGGGAATTTGAACGTGAAGCACTGTGAAATGGTAGAATGCATGTTAACAAGGTGGATTCTATATTCTGCTCATAGTAGCACTCGTGGCCTTTGCTGGAACTTCAAACAGTTTTTAAAAATCCCATTGTATTATGGCATCCATGTTCTTCAAGCACCATTTCCAATTTGTATTTTTCCAGAGAGAAATCTATCCGCCAGAAGAGAAGATGCACGTAAGTAGCTGAGCTCCTGATCCCATATATAACATAATTGTTGTCAATGCAAGTAACCGGTTATAGATAAACAATGAGCACATTTCACCACTTTTATCAAAGTACATTTGTTATTTACATCGAGGGTTTAACTCCCTGCTTATTCCTGGCATTTGGGATGAGAGTCTCACACAGCTGCAGTTCCTTGTGAATAATATGGCTGCTTGGCATTAACCTTCAATAATTGCAAAACTGATGCTTTTATTTCATGGAATGACCACAGATTTTTTAAATATATGTGATCACATTTATCTGTTGTTTAGTTTTATTTAGAATTTGCAAAGATGGTCATTGACCGCCAACATTAAGCTGGAGAGAGTACAGAGAAAACTTACAAGGAGGGCCTGAAGTATAGGGTGAGGTTGGGCAGGCTAGGACTAGTGACTGCATAGGGTAAGGGAATCAAGAACCAGAGGAGATAGGTTTAAGGTGAGAGCGGAAAGATTTAGTTGTTATCAGGCAACTGAACCATCCTATCACAACCAGAGAGCAGTCCTGAAATACTGTCTACCTCATTGGTGACCCTCGGACTATCCTTGATCGGACTTTGCTGGCTTCACCTTACACTAAACGTTATTTCCTTATCATGTATCTATACATTGTAAATAGCTCGATTATAATATGTATTGTCTTTCTGCTGACTGGATAGCACGCAACAAAAGCTTTTCACCGTATCTCGGTACACGTGACAACAAACTAAATTTAACTCATATGTACTTGAGGGCCAACCTTTTCACTCAGTTGTTAGTTGTGAAAGTACCTAACTTGCCTTTGATACACCCTCATCCACAGGAGCTGGTGAGCGCTTGTTATATATCCTCACTTACACATATCTTTCAAGTGAGTTCAGCCCCTGAGCTGTTTCTAATGATGCTCGTTTCTGATCACAGCGCAAAGAACTGGAAGACTTCAAGGAACGGATGAGGGTGAAGCGGGAACAGAAACTCCTGCGTCAAGCAGAAACACAGAAAGTTCCGGAACAGTAATACAGAATCAGAAGTTGCCGGTACTTACGGGCAAAACTTCAATTGATGCAGCCTGTTGGAATTTTGCAAAATTATTATTTCTTCAGGGGAGTTTTATCAGCATATCTTACCATTACCTTACCATTTCTGTCATGACCTGATGAACTTAAGTTATTTTTTAAATAAAATTATTGAGTATAATTATACTGCGGCAACAACTGTTTTACACACTTTGACTTGGTTGCTTTTTTAATTTTGGAATTGACATTGATGCGTTAACCTCTGGCGGTTATCTGAGCAGGGATAATACATGAGGTCACGGCTGCACTTTGCTGGGCTTTAAACTGAGTCAACCTAGTTTTGACTCCTGTATTGGTCTGAATTTAACGAAATGAGGTAGGTGTTGATTCATTTAAAGCTTAAAGTTGTCTGTATTTTGCTAATGCCAATGCAAAGGCATATGTTCCACCTGCTTTGTCTCAGGGCTTGCCAGTGAGAAGTCTGAAGAAGGGTCTTGACCTGAAACGTCCTCCGTTCCTTCTCTCCAGAAATGCTGCTTGTCCCGCTGAGTTCCTCCAGCATTTGTATGCATATCCCTGCAAGTGAGAGTTGTGCCAAAGCCAAAATGATGACAAAACAGAAACAGTTTCTAAACACAGGCTCCTTTTTAATACTTCTATCTAGAGGATGTGTTTGATTTATAACATTGATGGCTCACCTCACTATGCATGCTTGGTCCAAAAAAATGTGTTTGCATGAGAGAGAAAAATAAAACTGAAGAAATAGCGACAGGCTGCTCTCATGGGGAAACTAGGTTGGCCCAGATAGTTATTTTAGTAATGTGTAGGAAAGAACTGCAGATGCTGGTTTAAATCAAAGGCAGACACAAAATGCTGGAGTAACTCTGCATCTCTGGAGAGAAGGAATGGGTGACGTTTCGGGTCGAGACCCTTCTTCAGACTGACTTGTATATTTTAGTAAAATATACAAGCTGGGTTTTACAGACTTTGATATCAGGTCACACAGAATGACTTTGACATTAGCTTGGGTGACATTATGGAGAAAAAATAATTGAATACATAAGCATTCGTAGGGTGAGTCATGGGACAGGTGAAATTGTAAATATCAAAAAGTTACAGAGAACCAAGAGAGAACATTACAGGTGACAATTTGCATTTATACAGAGCCTATAATGTTACAATGTTTTGAGATGTTAGCAAATAAATTTGATACTAAGCTATGTTAGGAGATATTGAACTATTTGCCCAAAACCAATATTCTAAGGAGGGTCGTAAAATGGTCGGGAGAGATGAAGAAGTTTATGGAATTCCAGAGCTTGTGGTCAAGGTAGCTGAAGGCACAAAAGACTGCAGATGCTGGAATCTAGAGCTGTAAACAGTGCTGCAGGGCCTCAGTGGGTCAGGCAGCATCTGTGGAGGGATTGGACGGATGGTATTTTGGGTCGGGACCCCTCTTCAGATGGATCCGTCTCCGGAATTTTGAGCTGAAGGTACAATATGGAGATGCAGGAAAGATCAGCGCACAGTGTCGATCACAAAGCAAACAGGAAGAGAAATCTTACAGTGAAAAGGCTTGGTATATCTGTTCTGATGCAGTGCAAGGGAACAAGAGCTCGTGATGCTTTATTTCTGAGCAAATTAACAGAAGCAATTATCATTTTAAGAACGTGACAGAAGGAAATTAGTTACAGTCTGTGTGACAACAAGTGCATTAATTTAATGAGTGTAATTGCTCGGAACAGTAGGGTCAGAATTAGGGAAACAACAAAACAGTCTGTGGGTTCAGGCACCTGCTCACATGTATTATTTTCACCAAATCATAATCAGTCAAGCATTCTTCATTGCTCCCTTTTTATTATCCCAAAATAACATATTATGGTTGTGCTGAAAGCAACTTGTGTATTCAGGAGGTGTGATTACTGTTTTTATCCGTTCTGGTGGAAGTGATTGATTGACATTTTCTAAACTAGGTGCACTAGAGGGTTTGCTTTAACTCTGAATTCCCTTTCTAAAAGCATAGATGGTTGGAGTGTCTGGTAAGTTATCATTATCTCTGTGGGGCAGGACATCTTTAGTCTATTAAACAACAGGCTGTTGTCCTTCAAACTAATTTGCTTGTACTGAACCTTTTTAACAAGCGGCTCAATTCAAACATTACATTGATTATTGTCTTTGAAAGGCTCAGGAAACATTTTGTATGGAAATGGTAGTTATAGGCGACAGAATGGCGCAGCGGTAGAGTTGCTGCCTCACAGCGCTTTTAGCACCAGAGATACGGGTTCAATCCCGACTACGGGTGCTGTCTGCACGGAGTTTGTACGTTCTCCCCGTGACTGCGTGGGTTATCTCCGAGATCATCCGTTTCCTCCCACATTTCAAAGACGTACAGGTTTGTAAGTTAATTGGTTTACAATTTACCTTGCAATTGGCCCTAGTGTGTGTAGGATAGTGTTAATGTGCGGGGAGAACGTACAAACTCCGTGCTGCTTTCTGCGCTGTGTCTCAAAGCTAAACTGAAAGACCACACCTGAAGTATTGTGTGCAGTTTTGGTCACCTAATTTGAGGAAGGACATTATTGCTATCGAGGGAGTGCAGTGTTGGTTCACCAGGTTAATTCCCGGGATGGTGGGACTGACATATGATGAAAGAATGGGTCAACTGAGCTTGTATTCGATGGAATTTAGAAGGATGAGAGGATATCTTATAAAAACATATAAAATTCTTAAAGGCTAGATGCAGGAAAAATGTTCTCGATGTTGGGGGAGTCCAGAACCAGGGGTCACAGTTTAAGAATAAAGGGGTAAGCCATTTTGGACTGAGATGAGGAAAAACTTCTTCACCCAGAGAGTTGTGAATCTGTGGAATTCACTGCCACAGAAGGCAGTGAAGGCCAATTCACTGGATGTTTTCAAGACAGAGTTAGATTTAGCTCTTGGGGCTAAAGGAATCAAGGGATATGGGGGAAAAAGCAGGCACGGGGTACTGATTTTAGATGATCAGCCATGATCATATTGAATGGCGGTGCTGGCTCGAAGGGCCGAATGGCCTACTGCACCTATTTTTCTATGTTTCTAAAACAAAACTCTATTTTTAAACAATTTGCATTGAGCTATTTATTACCCAATGTGGGAATCAATTTTGTAACAAGAATCTAACTGGTAAATCTGCCAGCACATGCATCAGGACTTTGCATTTGCATGTGATATTGGTTTTAAGGCTTGGAGAGCCTGAATCTGCTCATCCTGTAACCCCTCTCCCCTGCCAGCACTGACATTGTGATAAATACATGTAAGCTACTCTTACAGTAAGCTTTATCCTCACTCCCTGTACCACCAGCCGCCACCTCTGGAATCATCAGTATCGCTAAATGGTTATGAAGTCATACCGCACAGAAACAGGTCCTTCGGCCCAACTCGTCCATATCGGCTCAGCTGCCCCATCTATACTAGTCCAATTTACACCTGTTTCCCCATGTCCTTCTAAAGCTTTCCCATCCATGTACCTGTCCTTTAGGTGTTGTGATAGTCCCTGCCTCAGCTATTTCCTCTGGCAGCTCGTTCCATATACCCACCATCGTCTGAGTGAAAAGGTTTCCCCTCGGGTTCCTATTAAATATTTCCCCTCTCGCCTTAAACCTACACCCTCTTTTTCCTGACTTCCCCAATCCTGGGAAAAAGATCCTGTAAATTCACCCTATCCTCCTCGTGATTTTATACACCTTTATAAGATCACCCCTCCGCATCCTGCACTGCAAGGAATGAAGTCCCAGCCTGCCAAGCCTCTCCCTGTAGCCCAGGCCCTCTAGTTGACCATCCCTATAGAAGCTCCACTGATGAGGATAGGGAGCATGCTGTTGTGTTCACCCCCTCACTTCCACTGTTGTCCATGTTAATCGGGAGAAGTCGCTGTTGCTTCCTTTGTTCTTTAACAACACTCTATTAGTGGTGCAAGATCATCTTTCTGCTGATTACCTATATCCAAAACGTTTACTCAAAGATCTTTATCAAACGCTGTCTTTCCCCTCCATGTGCATGCCAGCTATTTTTTTTATTTTAACAAGGATTTCAACAACAGTGCCTTCAAAATGCAGTTCATAAAAATGTTAATTGCTTGGCTAATGCATTTATATTTTTAGTCATTTTTTTAGGAGAATTTTTGTTTATGCAAATGACAGGCAATTTCTGGAGGAAAGGTTATCCAAACCAGCGGCGTGAAGGAGCCTATTCAGTGTCGTAAACAACCCTTAACGCACAGTCCTAACAGCCCTACCATTTAATTGGATACATTAATTAACACAACTCTCATACTTTTTTTAGCTTTAACTATTCTCTGATCATGAGCCAAGAAACAAAAGGGTGTATGTAGGAAGGAATTGCAGATGTTGGTTTACCCCGAAGATAGACACAAAATACTGGAGTAACTCACCGGGTCAGGCAGCATCTCTGGAGAGAAGGAATGGGTGACGCTTTGGGTATCTATTCTACATTTTCCTTGATATTTGTCCCCTTTGATGTCTCGTTTTCACACCTACCCTTCCATATCTCTGTGTTTCTCTCTCGCCTGACTCTCAGTCTGAAGGATATTGATCCGGAACGTCACCCATTTCTTTTCTCCAGAGATGCTGCCTGACCCGCTAAGAAACTAAAGGGCCTCGGCTGAATCTTGTATTAATTATATTTGTATAAAAATCTTGCCTTTGTGTGGCACTGTTTGTGAACTCTCAGTCACGGAGCTGTGCAGCATGGAAACGGCCTTCAGCCCACCTTGTCCATGCCGACCAAGTTGGCATATTAGGTCAGTTACATTTTCCTGCATTTGCCCCATATCCTTCCAATCCCTTCCTATCCATAATTCTGTTAAATGCTTCCATAGCTTCCTCTAGCAGCTCATTCCAGATACAGACTACTCTCTGAGTTGCCCCTAAGGTTTATTTTAAATCTTCCCCTCTCACCTTAAGCCCTTGCCCTCTAGTTTTCCAATTCTCTACTCTGGACATTCACTTTATCCATGCCCCTCAGGATCTTGTACACCTCCATAAAGTCACCCCTCAGCCTCCAATGCTGCAAAGAGAAATATCCCATTCCCTAGTTGGAAGAAATATCCAGCTTAATTAAACCTGGAAGCATCCTGGTGAATCTCTTCTGCACCCTTTCCAACGTATAGTATTCTCGCATCTTCAAGGATGAAAGGAGGTCAAGAAGAAAGAATAAGTGAAGGAAATCAACTTGATTTTAAAGATTTTAAATTAATGGATTCTCCTTGATATTCAAAAAGCTTTCATCTTTGTATTCATTGATTAATGGCATCAAAGCCACTTTTTTGGCATGTTGTGTAATTCATACAAAGTTCATAAGTGAAAGGAGCAGAATTAGGCCATTCAGCCCATCAAGTCTACTCCGCCATTCAATCATGGCTGATCTGTCTCTCCCTCATAACCCCATTCTCCTGCCTTCTCCCCATATGCCCCGACACCGGTACTAATCAAAGTTACTAATCTGTGATCACCCGTGATCTGATGGAGGACAAATGATAAATAGGTGAATGGATATGCATGATAGAGGAAGGCATAGTCCTTCTAAATTATCTGACATGAAGAACTTATTGAAATAACAGTTCAAGAAAGATTGAGATTGTTTCAAAGTTGGACTGGAATCGTGAAATAGCTTTCTAATCTCCTGAAACACATGCAAATGATTATTGGGGGAATTGATAGGGTGAATGCACAGAGTGGGGGAATCGGGAACCAGGGGGCATAGGTTTATGGTGAGTGAGGAGACATTTAATAGGAACCTGAGGGGAAACCTTTTCTCACAGGGAGTAGTGGTTATATGGAACGAGCTATCAGAAGATGCAGTCGAGGCAAGTAGTACAACAAGATTTAAAAGACATTTGGACAGGTAAATGGATAGGAAAGGTTTAGGGGGATGTGGGCCAAATGGGACCAGTGTAGATGGGCCTTGTTGGTCAATGTGAACAAGTCGGGCCGTAGGGCCTGTTTCCATACTGTATGACTTTAAAAGGAAACATGCATATTTCGTGACATGAATACGACTTCAAGCATTTTACAGCAAATTAAGGGCTTTTGAAGTTTGGCTCCTAAAGGAACTGTCTTCTGCTTCGCAAGGTTTCACAAGCAAGGAGTGAGAGGCTGGCAACTGATGAGGGTTGCCTTGTGGACAAGTCACGGGCTTTGTGATTTTCCGCAGTAACTATTTGCAGGTTGTATATTTCATAAACCAGGATTTAAAATTAAATAAATGTAATTATTTCCACTGTCCCCTCGCATCCATTATCCCATTTCATCCTCTGCATCTAATGGGCATCGTTCCTTTAAGATGTACTGTGTATCATTGACAGTGTGACAAAGCATTCCATGATCTGCCACTAACCCCATTCCCCACTTCATTCAGTGAGAAAACTTCTCAACACCTTGTTAAACTTTGTCAAGATTAAACAAAAATCTACATTAAATCTATTTTTAATCTCCTTAGTATTAGTCAACTCAGACTTTATTTTTGTCTATTCTTTTCTCAAAGGGTTAAAGCCTATTCACTGTGGACTTTGTTTTTGTTGCACTTGCACGATGTTGGTCCAGCATTAGTGATTATTAAATCATTTCATTATTGATTATTGTATATTTATTTGTATGTTTTGTTTTTATGGGTTGGTTAAACTGCAACAAGTACAAATGTCATTGTTCCAATACTGCTACATGTGACAATTAAATACTATTGACCATTTAACCACCTCCAATTTAGCTGACAGAACAGATTACTCGCTCTTCATTGCGTTTCCAAAATCCTGTGATTCAGGAAGGCATTTGTCCAATATAAGATTCAGCTCTCCTGCACCAAACCTCTTATAGATCCTAAGACTTCCATTCTCTTTGCAAACCCCAGTGGAATGACAGAGAATAAAATAGCGTGAATTCAAAACAGATTTTAAAAAGAGAAAGAAAAATCTTAAAGAAAATAATCAAATTTAATTCCAGAAATCTTTCACTGGATATCTTCACTGGATTAAGGCAGAGATAGATAGATTCTTGATTAGTACAGGTGACGGGTTATGGGGAGAAGGCAGGAAAATGGGGTTAGGAGGGAGAGATAGATTAGCCATGAATGAATGGCGTAGTAGTCTTGATGGGCTAAATAGCGTAGTAGTCTTGATGGCCGAATAGCCTAATTCTGCTCCGAAAACATGAACTTACAACAACATGTTTAAATTGTATTGAGTGCAATCATTGACACACCTTTATGGTGCAAAGCCCCACCTTTATTTTCTAGGCCATTGTAATTAATAATTAAGGTGCAAACATTGCAGCCTGAGCTGCCCCCTTTATTGTACAGAATCCACTCACCGATTCATGGATGAAAAAATTCCCCCCTTCCCACGGGCCACTGGGCAGTGTACACATTGGTGAGTGACAGTAAAGAAAACATATCAGCAGTGAAATTTGAGTTGTTGACTTTAATACCTCCCATCATTATTAAACGCAAATTATTTTATATTGTGCAGTAGAAATATCAGGAACCAAGCCCCAAAGTATTTAGTGTTCAGACAGGAATATACTTGACTATGAAATCTTGAATAGTAAATTTTAATTTAATTGGAGTATCAACTCAGTCGGAGAGTTTCATTATTTAACACGTATCATGCAAATAATTCCTCTGAGAAAATGTAAGTGTTGCATATCGATGAAATCGCCAGATGGGAGAAGCATTTCTGAGCATTATACAATTGAGACCATTCAGTCAAGAAAATCTCTTTAAGCCAGAGTAGGAAGATTCAAAAATCAATGCAATGACATTTAATTAAAATTTCATGTAATTAAATACATGGGAAGAGAAGGCATTGCAGTGTAACAGTGCTGAACTGTGTCTGAGGATTATTGAATGGGTATGCTTTTCAATCAGAGCACAGAAAGAGGCAATTGAACCTGCAAGCCTCTGCTAGCTCTTTGACTGATTATCTCCGTTTGCCTGAATAAATCCTTCCCCACTCACAATTATACTTCAGCAAAATAAGATGCAAGGAGATATTTGCCCAATTTACTAGACAATCATCTCCAAACCAAGGGCCATCATCCCTTCATCTTCATGAAGTCTGAAGAAGGGTCTCAACCCGAAACGTCAATCATTTCTTCTCTCCTGAGATGTTGCCTGTACCTAGGGTTGCCAACTGTCCCGTATTAGCCGGGACATTCCGTATATTGGCCTCCACAGCTTTCTGTGGGAATGAATTCCACAGATTCACCACCCTCTGACTAAATAGATAGATAGATAGATAGATTCCTTTATTGTCATTCAGACCTTTCGCTCTGAACGAAATTATGTTGCCCGCAGTCATACACAGAACCAATAATAACAAAACATACAATAAACACAAATTAAATTAATTCTTTAATTAAAAATTAAAATGTTTAATTAAACACAAATTAAAGAATCTTTAAACTCTGCTTTGCGGCGGACTGGAGGATGTTTGACTGGCCACCACTACAGGCTGTGAACCTGGAGTAGATCTCTTGGAAGGACGTGCCAGGACGCCATTCCAATTCAAGTGCAGGGACTATCTCTCTCTCTCTTTTGTGACGTCACACTCACCGCCCGCCGACGTCAACGAACCGCACCCTGCGTGACGTCACGAAGGGAAGGGAAGTGACGTGTCCTCCGGAGACGCGGAAAGGCCAAGATGGCGCCGACAGGGCTGAAGGCGGTGGTCGGGGAAAGTAAGTTGCCGTCGTCCGGCCTTAGTTTACCGCCGCTGTTGTTGTCCGAGCTCTCAGCGGGGCGCGGCTTCCTCTGCGGAGGGTGGCGAGGGCGGGCAGCGCAGCGCAGCGCAGCACCGGGTCTCGGGGATGTCGGAGCTCCGGGCCGGGCCGGGCCGGTCGTTGTGTCGGAAGGAACTGCAGATGGCTGCTGGTTGACACCGAAGATAAGACACAAAGTGCTGGAGTAACTCGGTGGGACAGGCAGCATCTCTGGAGAGAAGGAATGGGTGATGTTTCGGGACGAGACCCATCTCCAGACTTGTTGACAAGGGGAGTCCCGCCCCTTCAGCAGCCCGATTACTCCGTCAGCTCACTAGCATTTCGTGTCTATCAGTGATATCACCACATTAATTTAGCCTCACTGATATGTAACATGACTTCACACAATACCTGGAATAAAGGGAAACAGAGGTAGACAAAAGTGCTGGAGAAACTCAGCGGGTACAGCAGCAGCATCTATGGAGCGAAGGAAATAGGCAACGTTTCGGGCCGAAACGCTTCTATCAGGCCTATAAAGGGAAACAAGCTATTTACTGGTTTAGTTTAGAGATACAGCATGGAAACAGGCCTGTGGCCCACCCAGTCCGTGCCCTCCAGCAATCACCCCGCATGTGCTAACGCTATTCTACATGCACTCGGGACAATTCACAATGTTAGCAAGTCAATTAACCTACAACCCTGTATGCTTTTGGAGTGTGGGAGGAAACCGGAGCACCAGGAGAAAACCCACACAGGTCGCGGGAGGACCGTGCAAACTCCGTACAGATAGCATCCCCACAGACAGGATAGAACCTTGGTCTCTGGCGCTGTGAGGCAGCAACTCTGCCGCTGTGCCACCGTGCTGCCTGTGTTTGGGCTGATGGATGTAGCAGGTCCTGGGCTTTACACAGCTGGCCTAGGGCATGCACCCATTGCCACCGCTCCGCCGCTTCTCTGCTGCTTATATGCTTGTTTATATGCACCAGACTTGGGGGGTAACAAAAGTGTCTTAATAAAAAAGGGGGAAGGAGTCGGATGGTCCTGTGGTTGCTCCTGATAAAATCATATAAACTTATCGGCTCTGAACTCAATGTTTCCTGTTTTGTGAAAGTTGTGAAATGCAGTGCCGTTAAATGACACTGCCTTAAAAAGGAACACATACTGTTCTTTGAAATAGAAAGATCCCTTTGGGAGGGGGGTGTGAATCACAGTGGAAGAAAAAATTACCTTCCCCCAATGAGCATTATTCCCAATTAGTTAGTGAAATGTTCATATCGAGGTTCTTCAGTGGGGTTCAGTGCAGTTGGAGGCGTCTCATATCAGCCACCCCTTTGTTCATCAGCTTTAATTTTCATTTAGAAATTCGAGCCTAAGATTTCTTAATTAAAATATAACTTGTCTGTTTAAAAATAAACATTGATAAAATTATTTGGGTGTAATCTATGGAAGGGACGATTGAATTGTTTTGGCTATTACAGAAAAAGTAGAGTTATCCAATGTCATGAGCATCTTGACTGCGGTGCATCTTGGACAATACAGCTCACCCCCTCCATGACACACTGGTCAACCTGAGGAGTACGAAGGTAGATAAAAAGGCTGGAGAAACTCAGCGGGTGTGGCAGCATCTATGGAGCGAAGGAAATAGGCAACGTTTCAGCCCGAAATGTTGCCTATTTCCTTCGCTCCATAGATACTGCTGCACCCGCTGAGTTTCTCCAGCATTTTTAATCTAACTTCGATTTTCCAGCATCTGCAGTTCCTTCTTAAACAACCTGAGGAGTACCTTCAGCAACAGACTGCAGTACTGAACACCACAGGGGATCCTTCTTCCCTGTGGCTATCAAACAGTACATCTCCTCCCCCTTCTGTTGTGGAGTAAGATTGGCTCCCCTCCCTTCAGACTTCTGAGTATGTGGTTAATGGAAGGTTCAACATATTGTTGAAGAGAAGCATTCTCAAAATTTGTAGGCAGTAGAAGGGACAAGAGATGTGTATGTGAGCTTCAGATGAATTGTCAGTGACATCTGAAAACTGTATTGTCATGTTGTTACTGGAGGGGGGATTGTTGGAATTGCAGATAGATGTGAAATGGAATGTACATTCACTGAAGGTGTGGGATGATATAGTGTCCAAGTGTGGCCAGGTTTTTCTGGGCAGAATAATGACAGGTTTCAATGCCTTATGGTTCAGTTTGTTATAGTTGGTCTTAAATTCCCAATCTCTTCCGGTCTGATGCAGTACTGTACCCACACAGCGAAAAGGGTACTGTAGATGTAAACAATCTGTTCAATCAGGATAGATTGTAACCAGGTATCCATTAATAATCCCCAAAAAGGTTCTCCCCTTTGCTATGCCTATGTAGCCTAACTGTCATTATGCTGCCCATTTCTCTCCACTACTTTGCATTTGGCAACATTAAACCGTTTAATTTCTCAGCTGACCTTCCCAACTTTGCAAAGTTTCTGCACCCGATCAATTGGTGAATTCCGGTTCCTTACACGGTCTGCTTATAACCCAACAAGCTATGCTTAACTAGTTGCATCAAATTCTGGGTAATTGTTATCTATAAAAGTTTCATTTTATTTGCTTGTGTTCTTTCCACCACAGATAATACTAACTCACCAACACTGCACTCATTTGATTTTCCTTCCCATATGATCTATGACTGGATGTTTCACAATACCCTGTAACATTTTATGCAAAAACATTGCAAGACACCCAAAGTACTGTAAAAAGCTTTGAAGTATCCTTACGTCATTTGAGATTAATTGCACTGAGAGCCATTTTGTGGAACCCTTGGTACATTCATTGCACTGAGAGCCATTTTGTGGAACCCTTGGAGCACTGAGCCCCAAGGCGAGATAGTGTTACCGCTGACCCCAGATCTCCTGTGACTGCCAATTTTCCATCAGTCCATTCTTCATGCAAAACCTTTCCTTGGACAAAGGACTTGCAGTGCAATTGGAGTGCATTGAAATAAGCTTGCCTGTCTTGCATAGAAGAATTCCACAATGTGTTCATCCTGAGTATTCCCAAGAATGAAGACAAACTGGATAACTGTTTGTAAAATCACAGTATTGATAATTCTCAATTGTTTAGTATATCAATATGGCAAAATACCAATGAAACTGAAGTGTTTTAATTTCATGTGGGTTAGCTGTATCATTCTACTGAATTCACATTGCCCTGGGCAGTCGCCACAAATCGTTCACCCGTCACCAATAATATTTACTCCCTTAATTTTTCTGGAGCCTTAGCACAATCCCATTTAATGCTTTAGCAGTGTGTCGATATCTTGTGTCTGTTTCATTAACATCATTGAAATTTCAGTGGCTACATTGATGTCAATTGGAAGGTAGCTAAAGAGACAATTTGTGGTAAATATCCCACAGATATGCTTTGGGTGATTATTTTGTTCTAAAACAACTCTGCATAAGTTGTTCCCGATGTTCCTATAATGTTCCCCATGTTGGGGGAGTCCAGAACCAGTTTAAGAATAAGGGGTAGGCCATTTAGGACTGAGATGAGGAAAAACATTTTCACACAGAGAGTTGTGAATCTATGGAATTCTCTGCCACAGAAGGCAGTGGAGGCCGATTCACTGGATGTTTTCAAGAAAGAGTTAGATATAAGCTCTTGGGGCTAATGGAATCAAGGGATATGGGGAGAAAGCAGGAACAGGGTACTGATTTTGGATGATCAGCCATGATCATATTGAATGGTGGTGTTGGCTGGAAGGGCTGAATGACCTACTCCTGCTCCTATTTCTATGTTTCTATAAGGATTTGGCTATCGTGAGTGCTGCCTATATACTCGGTGACTCTGAGTTGGTCATTTTGCAATCACTCCTTTCCCATAACTCTACTATTAAACTAGGAGTGAACTTAATTTTGTTTTGGTTCATTAATGACGTGGTTATGTTCTGTCTTCACAAAGTACCAAACCGTGTACGCCATTCTTCTCACCTTTAGCAGAACTAGGAAACTTCTTTTAGTTAATTTGTTCCTTTTTCTGAAACAACAGTAAATTCCAATTTGAAATTGGTTTCCTTGCTATTTTAAATGAACACTTAAAATGGTCTCTTAAATAAACATCTTGCAACGTCACTTAAAATACTTTGAGTTTGTAATGTTTTTGACAGTTCTTATCACATGACTTTAATTTTAAGAGCTTCCTGGAAATACTTTTAAAGCTCTCGCCATTAGTGATATCATTAAGATCTTGGTAGCAATTGTGTGAAACTCATTGAATTGTTGCTGGAAGTGCAAAAAACACGAAGTATGACATTTGTAGTCTTAAGTGTTTGTGCAGAACATTTACATGATAGCATTTTGCAGATGTTTGATGTTTCAGTCATGGCTGATCTATCTTTCCCTCCTAACCCCATTCTCCTGTCTTCTCCCCATAACCTCTGACACCCGTACTAATCAAGAATCTATCTATCTCTGCCTTAAAAATATCTATTGACTTGTCTCCGACAGCCTTCTGTGGCAATTCATTCCACAGACTCACCACCCTCTGACTAAAGAAAATTAGACATAGAAACATATAGGTGCAGGAGTAGGCCATTCGGCCCGTCGAGCCAGCTCCGCCATTAAGTATGATCATCTAAAATCAGTCCCCGTTCCTGCTTTTTCCCTATATACCTTGATTCCGTTAGCCCTAAGAGCTAAACAATTCCTCCTCATCTCCATCCTTAAGGAACATGCTTTAATTCTGAGGCTATGTCCTCTGGTCCTAGACCCTCCACTAGTGATTGCATCAGGAGTCAGATAGCAGTGAGGGGAGAAGCTGTTCTTGGATCTGGACATAAGTTTTCAAACTCCTGCATTTTCTCTCAAAAGGTCGGGGAGAAAAGGAAAAATCCAAGGGAACAGGCATCTTTAGCAATACTTCTAGCCTTTCTGATACAGTGGAAGCTGAAAATGGACTGGATATTGAATCTGTGATGGACTGGGCTGTATTTGGAGGGACGGTGGGGGGGAATAAACTGCAGGCGAGAAAAGATCAGAACAAATCGGGGCCGGCAACAGGTCACTCAGGAAGGGTGGAGCCAGCTGATATAAACCAACATCTGCAGTTGCGTTGTATACAAGAATACGTTGTCGGGCTACTGGGGAATAAGGGGTGGGGAGGGAATAGTGCTGGTGGGATTGCTCTGCTAGGAGCTGGTGTGAACATAATAATTGAATAGCGGTTTCTATGTATATATGTTAAGTATATATCTGGAGTTTAAATAAACTGCTTTCATTTATTGGGCTGGACATTTTAAGTCATGAATTGTAAAAAGCGTTTTAAAGTGAAACGTGAAGGATAAAGAACAACATTGAAGAATGGTCTACAAGGTCTCGACCTGAAAACGTCACACATTCCTTCTCTCCGGAGATGCTGCCTGTCCCTCTGAGTCACTCCAACATTTTGTGTCTATCTTCGGTTTAAACCAACATCTGCAGTTCCTTCCCACACATTGAAGAATGTTTGCTGTTGTGAATCATTTTGTTCAAAGCATGTTTTATAATAAATAGTTTTGATAAATTGTCAGCAATCTAGAAAATATCTGCTATTTATCTTCCATGGGTGCTGTCTGACCTGACTGGTGTTGGTGTTTCCGGCATTTTCTGTTTTTATTTCAGATTTCCAGCATCTGCAGCATTTCTTATTTTTCAGTAGCCTATTTTATGTTGGTTGAATTCAAGTTATTTTATGTGAGTAATGGTAAGCTGAGGAAGAGGGTGTTGTCAAAATTGTGTGTGTTTGTTTCTGGCAATGTGCATGTTTGGTGAGTACGAACATAGCCTTATGTCTGTGGGTGTGACTATCTTTAATTGGACTGTACTGAACTTTACCTTGCACTAAATGTTATTCCCATTATCATGTATCTGTACACTGTAAATGGCTCGATTGTAATCATGTACTTTCTGCTGACTGGTTAGGACACAACAAAACACTTTTCACTGTACCTCGGGACAAGTGACGATAAACTAATTGAGCATATTCAAACTTGCTGGAGGTGTCATAAGTCATATGAGCAGAAATAGGCCTTTCAGCCCATCGAGTCTACACCGCCATTCAATCATGACTTTCTCTCTCAACCCCATTCTCCTGCCTTCTCCCCATAACCTTTGACACTTACTAATCAAAAACCTGTCAATCTCCGTCTGAAAAATACCCAATGATGGCACCCACAGCCGTCTGTGGCAATTAATTCCACAGATTCACCAACCTCTGACTAAACAATTAAATTCTTTGGCAACTGTTTACATATTTTGCATTTATTGGGGTGTTGTCTCTTGAACTGCTGCATTACATAGTATCTTGCCCTTTAAATTGGAGACTTTCTGTTGCTTGTGTGTTTTAGATGCTGCTATTGATTTCCCTGTTTAAATACCCCAAGGATTTCCCTCTTACTGGGTAACAGATGCTTCAAGTGGTTGAGCAAAGAGAGGTTTGCTGGAAACAATCAGAAATCTGCGCTCTGGGCAGTTGTTGCTTCCGCAAAAACAAGAATGTTCAGCATTGTGAGCATTCCTGCCTCTCCCTGTCACGGTAATTTTTAAAGGGTGTATTGTAAACGAAGGAATGTTTAAAGATCTTGATTGTGATAACTGAGCGATGAGGAATGATAAAGATGCACACATTCGGGTTTGGAAATTAGATAGTGGTGACACCTGGTAGGTATTTTAAAATGGAGGCGTTGCTCAGTAGGTCAAGAAGCATGGCAGTGGAGGGATGAATGAAATTTAGTGCAAGTTAGCACAGGTGCTGGGGACTTTTGATTGTATTTTGGTAAGTCAAATCAGGGCAGGGCTTGTACAATATTGGTGGGACCCTGGCGATTGATGTGGGGCAGTGAGATGTGTAGAAACGGACATATAGCGCTGGAGTAATTCAGCAGGTCAGGTAGCATCCCTGGGGAACAAGTATAGGTGCGAGAGTCCTCCCAGCGGCCTCTCGCCGCTGGGATGACTCTCCCAGCGGCGAGACTCTCCCAGGGGGCGCTGACCTGTGTGCGGCTGCCCAGCCAGCAGCTGTCTGTCCTTTCACCTTTATTTTTTATTTTAGTCAGTAAAGTGTTTTGTTTTGGAGGTCTAGACTTTTTTGTGTGGGGGGGGGGGAAGGGGGGAAACTACCTTTCAGGGTCCCTACCTGGCCAGAGAGGCAGCTTTTCCTCCGGGCTGCAGCTTCGACCCGTCCTCGCGGCCTACCAGCGGGCGTGGAGCGGCGGTTCCTGTCGGGGACCGCCCAGAACCTCGGCTTCGGCGGCGGCACAGCGCTGGAGCGCTATCGCGGAGCGGGCGATGCCTTGCCCGGGTCGCCGCGCTGGAGCTCCGGTGAGCTGAGGATCGCTGGAGAAAACATCACAGAGCTGCGGGGACTGTGGAGCGACCAGCTGCGGGCGGCGGCGCTGAACTTTACACCGGGAGCCTGGGATCTCTAGATGAGAGCGGCAGTTGTGGAGCTCCAACCGGCACGGCCTTGTTAGCTTCGGAAGCCGCGGCCCCCAGTGCGGAAGCGGCCGTTCCAGGGTTCCCAGCCGCTGGGAGGACTCTCCCGACGCCGGAGCAACATCACCCGGCGAGAACGGCCTGGAACATCGGGCCTCCGTAGAGGCAACTGTGGAGGCCTCAATGGGCCCGACTATGGGTGAACTGGGGTTGGGGACTGGACTTTGTGCCTTCCCTCATGGTGGGAGTCATTGTGGGGGGATGTTCAGTGTTAAGACTATCTTGGTGTTGTGTCTGTATTCTCCTTATTCTCTTTTTTGTGTGCTGCATAATGGCAAAAAGCATTTCACTTCACTACACCCGGGTGTATGTGAATGTGACTAATAAAAATATCTTGAATCTTGATCTTGAATCTTGCTGCTTGACCTGCTGAGATACTCTAGCACTTTGTGTCCTGTTGTGTATGAGTTGGGCTAAGGGGCCGGTTTCCATGCTGTGCGACTAGTCTCCAATGGAAGGCCTTCTCTATCTTTCAGTCTGAAGAAGGGTTCTGACCCGAAACATCACCTATTCCTTTTCTCCAGAGATGTTGCCTGACCCACTGAGTTACTCCAACATTTTGTCCATCTTTAGACTCTAATGTAATTTGATCTCCAATTTGAGTATCTTTCACAGCTATTTGTGACTGGTTTATACTACAGCTAGCAAAAGCCCTTCAACCTCCTCCATGTGTACAAAACAGATTTTAATGTGCACAAGCACAATTTTTGTAAAATAATTGGTTTGCCTCTTGCTGATTCTGTTTAAGAATATTTCCTCTTTTAGGCGAATACTCAGGGCCTGTATCACAATTTCTTGAAGGTTATTTGCAAATTGAAATTCTGTATTTAAATCTAATTGAGTAGATTTGTAAGTTTTTATAATGTTAAGAATATAACACAGCCCCAACTCCCCATGATTGTTTTGACATTGCCCGTCTCCTCATTGCAAAAATAGAAATTTGCCCATTACTTCCGTTTTTGGCAACTTAACTGGATCTTTTTTGTTTCTCTCATAGAAATTTTAACTGGAGTCATCAAGAATTTGAAGAAGGACGGCGAATGGAAGGTTTGTGACTGCAGTTGGAATGGAGACGGTGTGAACGCTTTGGCGTGGGGGCGGATCATTAGGGGCTGCCTTTGGCCATTGGGTTTTTTCATTCATTCATTTGCACCTCTCCAGTGTAAATACTGTAGAATTTGGAAGTGGGACAACAAAACTCTGATATTGGGTTATGGTGGAGTTTAATGACAGTGAGTTAACCAAAATTGATCAATTCAATATTGAGCACAAAAACCTTCAGATTTTGATGTCTACGTAATTTCAGGCCTGTCCCCCATGCACACACCAGTCTCCTTCCTTCTCAGGATGCTTTGGCTACATTTACACATTTATTAAAAAAATTGTGAAGTTTCAATTTGTGCTTGGTTTTGATTTTGTCTAAACCTTTACTAGGTGCTACTGGTGGATCACCTGAGCATGAGGATCCTGTCTTCCTGCTGCAAGATGTCAGACATAATGGCAGAAGGAATAACCAGTAAGTAGAGCAGAGCTACAATACAACAATTGACCTGACTTCATAACTAAGATGTAGTTGAAGAGCAGGCCGTTGAAGTGCAGTGCATAATCTTGTCAATTGAAAAAGGAACTTTTACAATCATCACTCTTTGCCTGAACGACATCCCACTGAGAACGATGGAGGTATTTCCGGCAACAAATTTGTATTTAACTTGGCAAATGCTCATTTTAGATATGAATTCATTTTACCTCTAAAATTAACACTGAACATGGAACAGTATAGCACTGGAACAAGCCCTTTGACCCATCATATCCATGCTCAAAATGATGGCAGGTTAATCCCCTCTGCCTGCTTGCGATCCAAACCCTCCATTCCCTGTATATTCATGTGCCTATCTAAAGCCTCTTAAATGCCAACATCGTATCTGTGCCCACCACTATTCCTGGCAATGCATTCCTGGCATCCCTGTGTGTGTGTAAATAAAAAAAAAACTGGTTGCACATCTCCTTTTGAAATTTGCCCCTCTCACCTTAAAGCTGTGCCCTCTTGTTATTGACATTTCCACCCTGTGGGAACATGATTGTGACTGTCTACCATATCTATGCCAAAAAGCAGTTTTATATACTGTTATCAGGTCTCCCTCCGCATCCAACACCAGAGAGAGCAATCTTGAATTTATTCAGCAGTTACCATTAATCCATAAACCATCATTACAAACATCTCATTTATTTGTTGTTAATTTGATTCCTAGTTTTCCATCTTATGCAAAATTGCCATGGTTATCCCTGCAGGAAACAAACTTATTGAACCTTTGCTTCTGGCTATAATGTAATAAAGTAAATTGAGTCATAATGTAAAAGTCAAACCAGGCTGTTTACATACTTCAGTGTTGCACAAAACCACATTTTAAAGAGGAGCAGATTGATGGAAGTATTTATACTGTTCACAACAATTTTAAATTTAGGATCCTGCAGGAGTGTCAATTTTTTTTCCAAGTTACAATTAATGTTGATATTTTCCCTCAATTATTTTCATAAATGTGTGCATTTGTTAAAGTTGATGCATGATTTCTGCCAGGATAAGCCAATTAGTACTCCTTTATTTATACTGCTGTGAAATATTAACATCACAATTCATTTCTAATCAGCAAACATTTGCTCCTGAGCTATTATGTAATAAAAGACATTGCTAACAATAATATGGAAGATAGACGCAAAAAGCTGGAGTAACTCAGCGGGACAGGCAGCATCTCTGGAGAGAAGGAATGGGTGACACTAGGGGGTCAAGACCCTTCTTCAGACTTCCTTCTTGCACATTTCATCTGCTCCACTAACAATAATATAGAATGTATTTAGCATTTTAGTAGTCTCCTGCACAGAAGTTGGAGCATGTCGTGATTGTTAGAATATTACTTCATTTAATCCCTTTTTTTATTCCAGTTGTTGAAGATATCAATAAACGGAGGGAACCAATTCCAAGTTTGGAAGCTATTTACTTGATCACGCCATCAGAAAAGGCATGTGCTGAGTGCAGGCTGCAAGTATAAACACTCAGTATTACCACACAGACCATTGTGGTTATTCCAGTGTGGTCTGTGTACAATAGAGCTCTGCAATATATATGCTCTTATATTTGCCTAAGAAAGAACCTCCACTCCCTAGAACAAAAGTCACAGTGCTCCTTGAGAGGGCATTCAATAGGTTTGATTTGTACAGTAATTACGTATTTAAATCCAGGAAATTCTGTTTGTATTGGATAGAGAAATCCACTGCAACACATAGCTGCTGATAAGTGCGTACGTGCAGTAGTCACTTGAGCTTGTTATCTTTAACGCGGGTAAGTTAGTGCTCAAAGCACTTCAAGCATGTTGAACTCCTAACCAGTCTAAGTAGCTGACAAAGTTATAAAGTGCGCCGGCTCCTCCCTTGTTCTCCCCCCCCCTCCCCAGCGGTTCCCCCACGCCGGATCCCCATTGTCCAATTTTTCACCCCCCTCCCTCCCCATTGTCCCTTGTTCTTTGCCCTCCCTCACGCGCCCGGGTCCTCCATGCTCTTCCCCTTTTCCCCCCTGTATACCTGCATACACACACACACGCACACATGTACACACAGAAATTCTGTGGTGCAGATGGTTCATTTTGCAACATCCTGGCCAGTTCTGACACGCGTAGCTGGGAAAATGATTATGAGCATTGAGTGCTGAGGGCTGAATGAGAGATGAGGTGCTGTTCCACCAACCGACACTGGGTTTCATTGGAACGCTGTGGGAAATCAAAAGTCGACGGCGGCGTGGGAATGGTTTGGAGAATTAAAGTGGCAAGTGATTAGGGTTTCTTCTCTGACAAAGAGAGAAGACACATCGCGAGCACCGAATGCTGCTCTGTAGATTGGGTGAGATACAAATGAATTGCTGCTCCACCAGAGGGAATGATGAAGGTGTTCAGCCTGAAACTTTACCTCTTTCTCTTTCAACATTCACTTCCTCACCTGAGAGTGTCTCCAGCAATTTCCCCTTTTTTCAGATTTTCAGAATCTGAAGTATAATTGTTTAATTTTCAAAATAAATTTTGATTTTGCTAATTTTTTTTAGATTATGTAATTTTTTTTTTTAAATGATATTGCCACAGAGTTCCAGATGAATTGTTTTTGTGTGAAAATTATTATTGGAGGGGGGGGGATAGACAATCGTCAAGTAGAACTATCTGCGACACCCTCATGAATGACCAGATATCCAATTTGAAACTTGATTTAGATTTTTCTTTTGTCTTCTTAGTTTAGTTTAGAGATACAGTGCGGAAACAGGCCCTTCAGCCCACTGAGTCCGCACCGACCAGCGATCCCCCACACATTAACACTATCCTACACACACTAGGGACAATTTACACTTATACCAAGCCAATTAACCGACAAACCTGTACATCTTTGGAATGTGGGAGGAAATGAAAGATCTCGGAGAAATGCCTCGCGATCACGGGGAGATCATACAAACTCCATACAGACAGCACCTATAGTCGGGAATGAACCTGGGTCTCCAGCGCTGTAAGGCAGCAACTCTACCGTTGCGCATCTGTGCCACTCTTCAGGTGCCTCATTTCCCCCCCACATTTAAATGCAATTTCTTGTTGTAAATCAGTTGTTCAACTTTAGGTTAAGTCTGAAAGACAGGTTGGGCAGGGATTAGCAAATTCATTTTTCTGCCTGGTCGTTGCTGGATGTGGGGCACTTGAATGCCAAAAGCCATTTACATTATTAGATTTACTAAGCAATATAATCAGCTTAAACATGTTTGTGATGCTAAATTATTCTTGGGGCATTAAGGGTGGTGAATTCTTCTCTACACAAGATGTGAAATAATTATCTGGTGAAGAATAGGCAAGATTAAATATTACAATGGACATTCAAAGTACACCGAGCTGTAAGGTTTGGAGATCGGTAAGAATTTGAGAAATGCAATTTCTACTTACAGCTGAATAACAGATTGCTGTATTTGATTAGTTGGTGCCTTCACTTTGTCAATGTTTGGATCCTTCAGCTGCATTCCATGGAATATTTTCAGCAGTGGATTTATGTGGTCTGCTCACACATTTATCTATCCTGTGAAAGACACAAAATGCTGGAGTAACTCTGCTGGCCAGGCAGTACCCTGGAGAATATGGACAGGATGTGCAACATTTCAGGTTGGGACCTTTTTTCAGACCCGACCCGAAGCGTCACCTATCCATGTTCTCCAATGATGCTGCCTGACCTCCTGAGTTACACCAGCATTTTCTATCTTTGATATAAACCAGCATATGCAGTTCCTTGTTATTTCATTATATCTATCTTACTACTTCATTGAAACTTTGATACTTGCGGGTAGAATACAATAAACAAATATCTCCCTCCAGTTAGTGGTTGGTTGGTTTATTGCCACGTGTACAAGGTATAGTGACTCCATTATATGTGAGTATCCAATATAATTTGATCTGTGTTACCCAATCTATCTGTCCACTAGTTCTTGAATGAATGCCTACAATGACAAACATTCTGTACTGTACAGCACCTATCAATGTAAGAATGTTGCCACTTTTTGTTGCTTAAATAAATTGGGTTGTACCAAATCACAGTGCAAATTGTATGCACTTTGGAGGAATTGTCCTTGAAGGCTTGGATATTTTTTTAAATTGGTTTTGTATTCTGATTATTGCAGATTAATGATTGTGAATGTAGTCAACAAAAAATATGTGCTTGTTTTGCTCGGCTTTTTGTTGCACTGTGTACAGCAATCTTGTTTTATGATCCTGATTCTTGGAGCTGATAAAACGAGTGCAGGGATTAATAGTAACCTGCTTGATAAGTTTGTTTTTCTACACTGGTATGGTCGTATTCTTTGGTGGGTCTTAGGTCTTTTGATAGAACTTAACATAAATCACCTCCTTCTGGGTTCAATGGCTCCTTTAAAAAAAAGCTTTAAAAAAAAACCTCGGTACACATGACAACAAACTAAACTGAAACTGAGTTAGTATTGTAAAAGGAAAGACAGATTATGATAAATTTGATCTCGATGGTGTTCTGATGAAAGATGTACTTCCTGTGGATTTAGACAATAATATGGTGGATATCTTGTGCAACTCTATATGATTAGAATGTTCAATCTTTGCAATGCCAGCCAAGTGCCTTAACTAAACTAAAGTGCCCCAATGACTCATAGCCATACTCAGTACAACATAAGCAAAGTTTGCATCTGTCTTTTTGTCCTGAGTTCTATTATTTCCTCCTTTTAGTCCGTGCGGGCCCTGATTAATGACTTCAAAGACACACCAATGTTTATGTACAAAGCAGCTCACGTATTCTTCACTGACAGTGAGTATTAAAGTTTTCTTGATTGTGTTCCTTAAGCTCATCTGAACTAAAACCAACTTTAATTATGCATGCGGCAATTCTCAATACTTTGTAATATTGATTCTGGAATGTGGCTACCTGTGCAAATGTTTTTAATACAATATGGTTGTCCTTTTATGTTTGGTGGCAGAAGGACATGTATTTCTCATGCTAATATGGTTTTCAGATCATTGAAACTGTATATCATCTTTGAGATAATGGAATAGTTATTACAAATGCAGTTGAGGCAGAGCCCAATATAATTTATCAAGGGATTGGAGTGTTAGAATTAAAACATGTGGAAGGCAAGGAAAAGAATATATCTCTGGAGTTGAAGTGTTTCTACTTCAGAAAACAGATGGCCTGATATTTCTAAACTTAATTAAAATGTGCTTGTTATACATTTTAATAAAGACATGCAGAAGTATTGTATTCAGTGCAGTCCTGTTTTAAGTGCTGACATTGTCCTTTTATGTAGGACCGACATAGCCCAAGTTGCTCTTTTCCAATGAGTTAATGCAAGTTCATAAGTCGTAGACAAGAGACATTTATTGTCACATGTACCAATTGGTACAGTGAAATTTGTGGTCACCATACAGCCATACGAATAAAAAAAAGAGCACAGAACATGGTAGTCTTTAACATGGACATCCCCACACAGTGGAATCAAAGTTTCCCACTGTGAGGGAAGGCACCAAAGGAGCAGAATTAGACCATTCGGTCCATCGAGTCTACTCCACCGTTCAGTAATGGTTGATCTATCTTTTCCTCTCAACCCCCAATCAGGAGGGGACTGAGCAAGAGGGATAGGAAGGATCACGGTATGTGGAGATGGGTTCCGTGGACAGCAGCAGGTAGAAACAATGGCTCTGCCGGGACAATCCTGTGTGGATTTCAGAAAGGTAACAGAAGTGGGCAGGGCGGGGTATGTTTTGAGTACTGGACTTGCTGTTATTCTGTTGCATCTTTGCACCAGTAGATGTAATCTACCTGAAATATTAGGATAAGCATTAATCAGAATATTTGTTTTTGTATTTCATTGATAATTCCCTCTCGCAGCCTGCCCCGAGTCCCTGTTTACTGAGCTTGGAAAATCACGATGCACAAAAGTAATCAAGACTCTCAAAGAAATACATGCATCTTTTCTTCCTCTTGAATCCCAAGTGAGTAACTGCAGCAAGCATACCTGAATCGGTATTGATTTGTGTACCATTTCTGATGCTGCAGGATGTGTGGATGAAAGACAGTCACATTCTCCACTAATGTCTCTTCATTTTGAGTTAAATTGAAATATATTTCACTCTGACAACCTGCCTTTCGTGGGGTTTTTCTGCAACAAAGTTAAAAGTGACGCCTTGTAGTGATTAACAAATTAGCAACGTTCATTCGGACAACTGCAGCATTTAATTTTGTTTTAATGTGATTTGACTTCATAACAATATTACAGTTGTTATTTTCTTGTTTTTATCCCAATCAAATACTTTAATGTATCTGTAAATGTACAGCCAAAACGATAGCGTTCTACAGTATTTTGGTTGTGAGTAATTCAATTTGGGGACCTATCACAAAGCAGCAGTACGGATTTCATTTCATCAGCACAAGTTTTGTTTAGTTTAGAGATGCAGCGCGGAAACAGGCCCTTGGGCCCATTGAGTCGTCGCCGACCAGCGATCCCTGCACATTAACACTATCCTACACACTCTAGGGACAATTGTATTTGTTAATATTTTTTTAATGCAGTACTAAACTAAACTACTGAAGTGAATTATCCTGGATATACTTCAGAATATTTTTGCTTTCCATTAAAAAAAAAACTATTGCAATGTCAACAGTACAATTTCAATTTTTTATATTTTTTGTTAAAAGATCTCCGCATTAATTCACTTGACTGATCCATGTTCTGTGTGTGTAATCTCCAAAAGGTGTACTCGCTCGATTCAATGGATTCATTTCATCACCTCTTCAACTCTCACGCGGCAAATAGCAACAGCACCTTGCTGGAGAGTATGGCTGAACAGATAGCAACGTTGTGTGAAACTCTGAAGGAATATCCAGCTGTGAGATATAGAAAGTAAGCATGTTCAGAAATCTCATTGCCATCGATGTTTGCTTTCTGCCAAGTCAGGTGCCATGGCCCACTATATTAAGGTACAAAGGCCCGTGCAATTCTTTCTTCAGACTCTAATTTCGACCCGAAACGTCATCCATTCCTTCTCTTCAGAAATTCTGCCTGTACCGCTGAGTTACTCCAGCATTTTATGTCTATCTTTGGTATAAACCAGCATCTACAGTTCCTTCCAATATATATTGGCTTTTAGTTCTAATCCTGAGATTTAATAGTATTGCTCCCTCCTGGTCTACAGTTGTTAGCTTTGCTGTCAAAAGCATTTTTTCTGCTAAGCACCTGATCTCTTCAAGTGCTCCTTAAACTCAGAGTAAACAACGAGTAGGAAGGAACCACCCAAGTCACACTCTCTCTCTATCCCTCCCCCACCCAAGTCGCACCAGCTTCTCGTTTTCACCCAACAAGCAGCTAACAATAGCCTGTTTCCTTTATCATCGTTACTTTTTTGCATATCTTTCATTCATCGTTCTTATCTTTCAACATGATCGTCTATATCTCTTGTTGGCCTTTCCTGTGTCTGAAGAAGAGTCTTGACTCAGAACGTCACCCATTCCTTCTCTCCAGAGATGCTGCCTGTCCCGCTGAGTTACTCCAGCATTTTGTGTCTATCTTCAGTGTAAACCAGCATCTGCAGTTTCTTCCTACATAGAATGGGTTTAGTGCAGGATTAGGTTGATAGCATGGACCCCGTGGGCTGCTAGGCCTGTTTTCATGCTGAATGACTTTGAGACGAAAATGGTTGAAATACAGAAGTTGAGAGCATGGGTGCATCAAATGAGGAGCAATGCTTGTTTTAAAGGCTGAAAACATCATATTTAAGCTGCTTCCACTTGTTGACTGTTCACTGACCACAACTACAATTCTGCAGTGATGTTTGTATGAGTAGTGTATCACTGTTTTGATTCCTGCAGCTAAAGCATTGTGTGATGAAGCGTCCTGCAGCCTTCTCGATTTCCCCTCTTTGACAAACTATAAGGTTTGGACCTAATGTTATCCCCTCTTGCCCTCAGCCACACTGTTCTTAAAACTTGCAGCAAGCTAATTGCTTGAGTTATGATTTGTTTTTTTAATTTGTTTCTTTAGGGGCCCAGATATGAATGCAGCCCTGGCAAATCTAATTCACGATAAACTGAATGCATACAAAGCTGATAATCCCAGCATGGGGGAAGTAAGTAATATCACTTATTTATTCCTCTGATTATCCATTCTGTCATCTTTATTTATACTCTCTGCCTTCTCTATGACAGAGAGCCAATAGTGTTTAAAAACAGACGTGCTGTTTGGAAAGTATATTCTATGCTATTTTATGGATACTACTTGAAGCATTTCAGTGGTCCTAATGCCTCATTACTGATATAGGCTGAGAAACAAGGTCGATAAAATAGCACCTCTCTGGGAATTCTTTATAACCTTAATAACACAGCTTGCTCAGATAACATTTGGTGCACAGTGCGTGCGGAAGCACCACTCTAAAGCTATTAGCTTACAATGTCATAACAAATCTCTGTGCTTTTGAATTCTGTTTCTAAATCGAACCTGTTGTCACATCTGCAGTTTCAGCAGATGCTTGGAGTCTGAGTTTTCCCTCGTGTTTACAATTGTAGGCCATTGCTATTTTTCAATTACATCAAACTGTGTTTTAATGTGAACTGAACCTGCAATTACTGGAGAACTTCATCATGACCCAGGCTACTGAAACTGCAACTTCTGATGTAGTAGCATTAAATGTTGGCTTACTCTTATTCATCGCTGTATCCAACGCCTTTTGACATTTGACATGGAATAACCGACTGGAATTGATGAAGCAATTCCTTGAAGTTATCCAGCAGAGTGATGTGTGGATGGTGGGAGTCTGAGGTCGGGGGTCATTCATCAAAGCCTACATCTTCTATTTCCCTATATACAAAATGACCACTTTAAAAGGGTCTCCTTGTTTCTTTCTCTTCTGCTGCCTTCTCTGTCCATTTCCCTGTGTCCAGTGAGCAAAGACCAAGGAAAGGAAAGTTGTCAAGACTGCTTGCCAATGTGCACTATCCAGAATTGTGCGTGTTGAGGTGGTGCTGTGGCTAAGTTAGAAGATTGGGAACTTGGAGACCCAAGTTCAAAACCCACCAGAATTGTTAATCTGGAATTGTCAGCAGGACATCGGGTCTTTGCTAATGGTGTCCACAAAACCATTGGATTGTTGTTTTTAAAAACTCAAAAGTTTGCTGTTGCCCCTTTTGGAGGAAAGCTACCTTGCTTGCCTCTTCTAGCGTGTGTGTCCTGAAATATATTGTCTTTCCACTGACTGGTTAGCACACAACAAAAGCTTTTTGCTGTACGTCGGTACACGTAACAATAAACCAAACTTCCTGTCAGAGGCAGGAACAGGATGGATAGTAATTGCCTGAATTCCCACTGATGTGTGGCAACATAGTGGCGCAGCTGGTAGAACTGTTGCTTCACAGTGCCAGAGACCCAGTTCTATCCTGACCTCTGGCATTACGTATGTGGAGTTTGCACGTTCGCCCTATGGCCGTGTGAGTTATTCACACATCCCAAAGGCTTGTGGATTTGAAGGTTGTGTAGGATAGAACTGCAGGTGCTGGTTTAAATCGAAGATAGACACAAAATGCCGGAGTAACTCAGCGGGACAGGCAGTATCTCTGGAGAGAAGGAAACGTCAACCATTCCTTCTTGGATTTGGAGGTTAATTGGCCCCTGTAAATTGTCCTTAATGTGAACGAGTGATTGATCGGTGTGGGCCGAAGGGCCAGCTTACATGCTGTATGAGTCAGCATGATTCAATGATGTTCATTTTCAGGATGTGAACAACTAAAATGTGTCTTGAAATATAATGATCACCCACAGATATTCAGACATGATGTTCCCTATGATTCAGGAGTCTCTCAGTACTTTGCCTGTCTAAGCAATCTAATAACAAGCAGAGTTTGCCAAAATCATAACCTGGGATACATCTCCCAACCAGTTCTTTTCTACACTGGAGTAGATGGGAGTATTTTGGGTTTATTTTGCTTTAGCTGTTGTTATCAGAAAATGTATTTTCCCAAATATTTTTTTCCATTGCCAATTTCTTAAAGTGACAATAATTTGTTTAATTGATAATCATTCTGAATTAAAAATGTTCTCGGAGATGGGATTTAAGTATTCCATTATTTCCGTGTACCTTCTCTGTTCATTACCGATTTTAATATAGTGGGGAAATTGTCTGTAATGTAATCAAAGTAAAGGCATTAAGCTAGAACCCGACAGCAGCAGCTGGTTAGATTTGCAAGGCAGCATCAATTATCTGGATTGTTTAAAGAGCAATTAACCAACAGTAGGCTAGGCTTCTGACTGAACACCAGTCCGCTTGCAATCAGCATTTGTTTTGTTTTAAATTGATCTAAATTTCAATGTCGCCAAGATGTTAATGTATCATTGAGGTGGGGCTAAAGCTGAGCTCTATGGAAGGTCTCTGGAGTGAACCTTGTTGGGTAGGGGTCAGCGTGTATCAGCATTATGTTTCTTACTTCTTACTCTCTCAAACTCTATTCTTTCTCATTCCTTCTGGCCCACCCTTCCTTGTCCTTTCCAGTTTCCTGTGTTTTTTCTTCCAGAATGCGAACAATTACTCCATTTCAGCTAAGGGTAAATAACTGTGCTTTTATCTGTTTATTGTGTGTCTCTTTGCAGACCATGCAAAGCCAATTCTTTATAATAGCTTTCTGCATGTTGTGCTATTATAAAATCATGGACTTCACATGCTGTAGATTTATGCTAAGCTAAATCTGTACAATTATGCCAAACTAAAACAGACTGGGGAAGGGGAACCTGTGCTAGGAGACACAAGACACTGCAAGGAAATGAAATTTGGAGATTGGAAAGTTGCAATTATCTAAATGTGCTGTGTTACTTTCCAATCTTCAAATTGTGCTACATACATTTTGTTTTGCTACTTTATCCAGTTTGAAAGATGTTTGTGACTTGGATAAGTAATGAAAGACATCTATCTGATGGAAGGGAGGTGAGATAAAGTTAATGTTCTTGCAAAGGCAAGATGCATTCCAATACACACTTGGTGTAGATATACGATTTGAATTACAAGCAAGAACTTACATTTAGAACCTATCACTTCCGCAGGAGCTCTAAGAATCGTTTTCCACGTTCAGAAATGCTTTGAAAGATATTTGGCCCCACAAGCCATTAAATGCTAAATCACTTGTGAACATGCAGTGGTATTGTTGGTTTAGGAATATTGTATTTGTCAAATAGTAGAAGCATTGGATCCATTGCACGAATGGAGAAAGGATGTCATGAGGTTAAAACTATTCTCTGTCGCACAGTGAAGTAAAGTGAGACGATTTGGGGTATTTATAGATGAATTTTTGAAAAATTGCCAAGCTAACAGCTACGAACAATTGGCACAGAATAGGGTATTAGCGTTTAGGAAACCATTACAGGTGATTCCTAGGCTTTGATGAGAATGGAATGATACAGTTGTAGTCCCGTCCAGTTGGGTTGTGGGAGAATGTGACCGTGTCAAAGGTTGGGAGCGGTCAGGGAGAGCGGGGAAGGACAACTTATTGTTGTCACAGTCACATTGGTTCCCACTTCTGGTTTTGGCAAAGAGCCACATGGATTGGGGCAAGACCTGATTTGAAGGGATTTAAATTCAAGTTCTAGTTATGAAGGATGTTGTTAAAACAAATTGACCTGCAAGAGTAGATGGGAATGAGAAAATAAATACCATTCACATTTATAATAATTGATGACTATTCCTACTCGGTCCTAAATGCCTCCCCTCCCAACACTACCCTGGGATTAGATGAGTCTGGCTGTCAAGTTAGTGAGGTGGATTTGTAAACATAGAGTTCACTAACTCGGCTGTAATATTTACCTCCACAGATCTCCTAAATTTAGTATACAGTGTATGCCTTTTGTTTAATCTATTACATCAATTCTTATTTAAAAATAAATATAGATTTGCAGTTGGAAAAGACTTATTATAATGGAAATATTTCTCAATCATTTTTAGTCATTGCTATAGTCATCGTTTTATTGAAGACTGGAAGTGTGGAAGCTTTTATTATTTCCAACCTGCGAGGATATGATTAGAACTTAATAGGTTAAAAAACAGTTAATCACCCGTAGAAGCGCAGGTGGATCAGATGTTTGCCTTGCTCAAGGAAAGGTGATTTTGTGTCAATTGCTGAATGCTGATTGAATTCCCCCTCTTCCCCCCCCCCCCCCCCCCCCCCAAGCGCTATGCAACTGCTCCCTCTACCTGCAGATTTTGAGCTTGGAAAAACGTAGTCATTGTCCCAATGCCTTGACCCAGTTGTGACAGTGCAAACTACCCACTACAGCAGTAATGTCTCCACAAAAATATAGGTCTTGGTTTGTAGCAGTCTCAGCTTCATTTGCTCAGTATTTGTTTCCATTTATATTTCTAAAGATTACTTTGTAAGGTGACATAAAGGAAAATATTTTGATCAGCTTTCTCATTTTTTTTATTGATTAGCTTTCAATAGTTCAAAGTATGTCTTGTACATTTGGACCCATGTGAAATAATGTCTTGAGGAGATGCAAGGAATTGCAGATAGACACAAAATGCTGGAGTAACTCAGCGGGACAGGCAGCATCTCTAGAGAGAAGGAATGGGTCTGAAGAAGGGTCTTGACCCGAAACATCACCCATTCCTTCTCTCCAGAGATGCTGCCTGTCCCATTGAGTTACTCCAGCATTTTGTGTTTATCTTCGATTTAAACTAGCATCTGCAGTTCCTACCTAAACAAGGAATTGCAGACACTGGTTTAAAAGAAAAAGACAGTGCTGGTGTAACAAAATGGGTCAGGCAGACTGAAGAAGGGTCCTGACACGAAACATCATCTATCCATGTTCTCCAGAGATGCTGCCTGACCCGCTGAGTTACTCCAGCACTTTGTCTTTTTTTTTGGACAAAATGTCTTTATGCGAATTGTGTAATTGTTTTCTGTAATGCTGCTACTGAGATATCAGAGAGGAATAATAAATAAAATGATGCCATCTCAAACCTTTAGCACGATTTATAAACTTGGTTAGTTAGTTGGTCTGACATAAAAATGGACAATGCTGGAGACCCTCAGCAAGTTTGGCTGCATCTGTGGAAAGAGTTAACTTTTCAGACCAGAAATCCCAGCCCCATAACTAGGATAGAAAGGCAAGGGTCTTAGAAATGAAATGTTACTTTGATTTCTCTTTCTACACATGCTCTCTGACAATTTTTCCAGTATTTTCTGTTGTATTTCCAGTTTCCACCATCTGCAGTTTATTTTTTGTCCTGGTCTGAACTTGGGTGGTTTCTGGCATTATAGCCTGTGGTGTGGGTATCAAGCAGTTACAGGTATGTGGGATCTGGATGGGGAACACAGGAACATGTGGTGATCAAGCTGATTTACAAGACTGTTCTAACTACACAAGCAATTCCCATCCAGATGTTGTCACTGGTAGGCTAAAAGGATAGTCAGTGAGTCCTATGTAATATAATTTGGCTTGATGTTTCTGTCTGTAATTGAAGATAACCCCTTAATCCTGTGTGCACTCTCATATGCTCATTTGTCTGCATCTTTTTGACCAGGGTCCTGAAAAGTCACGTTCACAACTATTGATTCTGGACCGGGGTTATGACTGTGTATCCCCAATACTGCATGAGCTCACACTCCAGGCAATGGCCCACGACCTTCTGCCCATTGAGCAGGACATATATTCGTAAGTTACCTTTTAAACTACCTTTTTGTGTTGGGAGCTGCTGCAACTTTCTTGGGACACATTCCATTGAAGGTTGTGAAAGAATCCCATTATTATTAAGGATAACACTTTCAGGTAAAGGCCAATTTGAACAGTATAAAATGTTTGTTCGTTGTTTCCTTTGAGATCATTAGCTCTTCATTCTGAGTTTTTCTGCCTTTAGTTGATTTTAATATTCCATTTCTCAGTTCCTCGTGATTCAAGAGGGGAGAATGGAAACTTTAGTTTAGAGATACAGCAAAGAAACGGACCCCTTCATCCCACCATGTCCGAGCTGACCAATTATCACCCATACACCAGTTCTATGTTATCCCAGTTTTCCATTCGAGACACTAGGGGAATTTTACAGAAGCCAATTAATCTACAAGCTGGCACTTCTTTGGAACGTGGAAGGAATCCGGAACACCTGGAGAAAACCCATTTGGTCACAAGTAGAACATACAAACTTCATACAGACAGCGCCCATAGTCAGGATCGAACCTGGGTCTCTGGCGCTGTGAGGTAGCAACTCGACCACTGACCCACTGTGCCGAACCTAGAGATATTTTGTCGGGAATAAATTGCAATCTCAGCAACTTTCTGTCTTTGTAGTAAGCTGGGTACATGCTTGAACACTTTACTGCTTTATTCCTCAGGTATGATACTACAGGAGTGGCAGAGCAACGTGTGAAAGAAACCCTTCTCGACGAGGACGACGAGCTGTGGATGAAGCTGCGCCACTTGCACATTGCTGACGTCTCCAAGTATGTGCACTTGAATTGCAGCTAAGCTTCAAAAGCACTTTATTTGTTGTGATATAGTGAAGGATGCCTGTGGGGCTGGAGTGAACAATTCACTAATGGTTTGGAAAAATGTTGTGCATTCTGCTTCAGTTAGCACAGTTGCTGTTTTCCATGTGGTCAACATTTCCACACTGAAGTGCCATAATCTTTGCTCTGTTACATTCTCAGAAAACTAGTAAAATATAAACACACATGCACACTTCTAGAATAAGAATAATAATTGCCGTCTACAAATATTGAACAACAACATTATTTTATCTAACCTTCCTGTGCTCATCCACTTAGTGTTGCTTGCCCCATGGAGAATAGTAAAGGAATTTAAAATTACAATTCATTGATTCTACATGTACACACATTAAAAAGCAAGTCTCCTTTGTGCCTTCCACATGGAGGGCTCCGATGACTTGATATGACGGACAAATTATACTCCAATTCCATTGTGTGAAAACTGCTTGGTAAATGACTACAGAATACTTGTGAAGCAGTATTGCTACTATGCTCTAGATTTGCTGTGAATCAAAGAGTTTCAACTCCAAGACAAAAGTGTCCATCATGGGCACTGATCTCATAGAAAATAGGCGCAGGAGTAGGCCATTTGGCCCTTTGAGCCAGCACCGCCATTCAATATGATCATGGCTGATCATCCAGAATCAGTACCCCGCTCCTGCTTTTTCCACAGATCCCTTGATTCCGTTAGCCCTAAGAGCTAAATCTAACTCTCTCTTGAAATCTCCCCATCATCTAAGGGGTCTACAGGAGTCACTGCCTCAAAAAGGCAGCCAGCATCGTCAGAGACCCACACCGTCCTCGACACACTCTCATTTCACTCATGCCATTGGTGAGAAGGTACAGGAACCTGAAAACTGTCACAGCCAAATTCAGGAGCAGCTTCTTCCCCACACCCATCAGGCCATTAAACATTACAACCTCCAAACTACATCGATTTGGGGATTTAGTTTTTGTTTTTGCACTATTACTGTTTGTTATAAAATATTCTTGACTCTCCTTCCTTTCATACAGGCAGGTGACAGAGTTATTAAAGACATTCTGTGAAAGCAAAAGGATGACCACTGATAAGGTGAGCAGAAATTTTTTGAATGCTTATTCCACAGCATAATTTGTTACTCCAAATGAAGGTTAAATAAGTGAAGGGGATTGGACTCTTCATTGCAGAGCTAATTTTATACCTTGTCATGAGACTGATTATTTTTGTTGGAATGCCTAGGCACAGTGGAGACCTTGATCAAAGCACATAAAATTATGAGAGACATAAATAGGATAAGCAGTCAGAACCTTTTTCCCCAGGGTGGAAATGTCAAAGACTACAGGGCATAACTTTAAGGTGAGAAGCACAAAGTTTAAAGGAGATGTGCAGGGTAGCTTTTTGATACAGAGGGTGTAGATGGCTGGAACACACTGCCAGGGATGGTGGTGGAGGCAGGTATCTAAGGAGCTTTTAGGTGGGCACATGGATATGCAGGGAATAAGGGTCTATGGATCACGTGCAGGCAATGAGATTAGTTTAGCTTGGCCGAAGGGACTCAAGGGCTTTTTCCTGGGCTATTCTCTTATGGTCTATGTTTGATTAGTTGCTCCTTATTGATGTGGGGTTGTGATGCTAATCATCATTATCAGTGATTGGAGGTTAAGAATGTTGACATCTTGTACAGGATTTGTTTACCACGGAAATTAAATGTGAAACATTAATGTACAAGAAGCAGATTTTGGGAGTTAAAGTTGGCTAATATTAAATTTGAACCCCAGTCCTTCATTGCATCGCATCTCTGTCCAAAACTTCAATTAATGGTTCCAATTTAAAAAAAACTAATGGTCATTGAGGTCATTGAGGACCCAAGAAGCTGGTTCACAAGTGTTAAAGTCTATTCGTTGGATGTGGACAGTATAAATGAATATTAAATTTGGAGGTGCCCAGTGTAACTTCAGGCACACACATGCTAGTTTCATACTTTGAACAGTTGATGTTGAAGTGAAACTGATGACAAAATCACTGATTTTTCTTTCAGGCAAATCTGCGGGATCTTTCTCAAATGCTGAAGAAAATGCCACAATATCAGAAGGAGCTCAGTAAAGTACGTGCTCTGTTTCCCATCTGTCAGTCGGATGCAAGAATAAATGAGCAGACGTGTTTACAATGCAAGCTCTAGCAATCTGTTCCCACAGCTAAATACTGAATGGAACATTAACCCTTTTATAATTGCAGGATATATTGATGAGACCATATCTGAAGTACAGTGCAGAGTTTTGGTTATCTTATTTAAGAAAGGATATCCTGTGCTGCCATTAGATGCAGTCTGAAGGAGGTCCACTGGGCTAACGTAGTGAGAGGATTGTTATGCCGCCAGTTCCTGAGGAAATTTAGATCCGAATCTTTGGATTTGAGAAGGGTGATCTTATTCAACATACAAGATTCTTGTAGGACTTGGTGGTAGCTGTTTAGATGGTCCCACTATTGGAAGAATATCAAATTAAGGGGCATAATTACAAGATTGAGGGGTGGGGACGGTCTTATAAAAGTGTGCATCGGAACTTCTTGCGAAGGCCTCTTTAATTATTTGATATTGCCATGGTTCTTGTAATAATACTTTTTTTCCCCTTCCAGTACTCAACACACTTGCATTTAGTTGAAGACTGTATGAAGCATTTCAAAGGCACAGTTGAGAAGATGTGCAAAGTGGAGCAGGTCAGATCACTGGGAGCACGTACTAATGTAGTTGATAGTAATGGTCAACGGGCATTGGCCATTTTCTGTGACGTGAATAATAAACTGGTCATTTTGATATGAGCCTGTCAAAGGTTCTGTTCTGATTGATTGAAAGATACAAGGTGGAAAATGGCCCTTCTCCCCACCTAGTCCTCGCTGACCATCAATCACCCATTCACACTAGTTCTATGTTATCCCACTTTCTCATCCACTACCTACACACTAGGGGCAATTTACAGAGGGCCAATTAGCCTCCAAAAAAACACACACGCACACACACACACACACACACACAACCCCCCCACCCCCACCCCACCTGAGGTCAGGATTGAACCGGGGTGGGTCTCTGGCGCTGTGAGGCTGTGCTGCCCGTAATTAGGGGTCTATTATAAACTGCTGTGTAAAATGAAATTTTCTTCATGGAACACATTAATAAATACATCTCTGCCCTACATGTAGGACCTTGCTATGGGAACTGACTCAGAGGGAGAGAAGATCAAAGATCCAATGAAAATAATCGTGCCGATTTTACTGGATACAAGTATCAAATCCTATGACAAGATTAGAATCATCCTTTTGTATATCTTCCTCAAATCAGGTGTGGTATTTTTTCATTAAAATACTATTCAGTTCATCCATTGAGAATTACTTGGTGTACAAATGTTTTTACAAGGCAGATTAGGTGAGGCTATACTCAGCAGAGCCAGCATGAGAGTTCTTGTTGCTACAGCTTGGTGGCCAGAATGGAAAGCATGACCATCTTTTAAGTGGCACATCAATGTATCATCATTATGGGAGTTTATTCTAGTAAAGAATACTCAGCTACTGATTCAACTTGATGTGATAGATTTTCTGGAGTCTGATCACTCAGTCTGTTAAACATGGTGTAAACAGTGAAGTGTAGTAATACTAAGCTGCTCATTTCAGCCTCTGCCAAGTTTATCGATGTTGGCCAGGGTTCCCTTCACCTTCTAGGCCTTTCAGTTTGGCATTGCAAACTAAGGAGGAGAAAGTTATAAATGTAATTGCTTGTAAATATCTTAAGTGTAGACTTCGATTGATCTGGTAACTTTTATTTTTAGATGTCCCAATATACTTTGCAACCACTGAAGCAGTTTTGAAATGCAGTTATTGCACATTATGTAGGAAATACAACATCTAAATTCACACAGGAAGTTCACAAAGAGAAGGATGTCTCTTCATAGCAATGCTGATCTGAGCTATGGGGGGGAGGGGGGGGGGCGTAACCATGTCTGAAGAAGTATCCTGACCCGTAACGTCACCTATTCCTTTTCTCCAGGGATGCTGTCTGACCCGCTGAGTGACTCCAGCATTTTTGTGTCTATCTCTGGTATAAACCAGCATCTACAGTTCCTTCCTACACGTCAAGAATGTGTCAATTGTCATTTGTACCGGCAACAGAACAATGAAATTCATACTTGCCACAGCTTCACGACCCATGAACAAAATAGCAGACAAATAAATATACAATCATCCATAATGCAATATATTAATAAGTAGTAATAGTAGGTAGCCATAATAGTGCCAAACTAACGTGTGGTGCAACCAAAACAAAGTCCAGAATAGGTCCTAGACGCTGAGATAGGGTTATGGTTAATGTTGTGTAGTGTTCAAGAACCTGATGGTTGTTGAGAAGAAGCTGTTCTTGAACCTGGTTGTCACATTTTCAGGCCTAACCCAGAGAGTTAAGCAGCATCTGTGGAGGGCAACAGACGGAATGTTGTGGGTGGGGTCCCATCTTCACTCTGGTGGAGCAGAGAGAGGGGATAACATCTAGAAACCACCTATCCCGTCTCAACTCCATCTGCCCAAAGAATGGTCCCAATCCAAAACATTCCCTCTGTTTCCCTCCACAGATGCTGCCCGACCCGTTAAGTTCCTCCAAAACTTTATTTTAACTCAATATTCCAGCATCTGCGCAGTCTTGTCTCTCTCGTGACTCAGTTATCATTTCTGTATTTGAACCTGGTGGCCTTTGGTTTTTTTCAGGGATCACAGAGGAGAACCTCACCAAACTTATACAGCACGCAAACATCCAGGTTGACAGCAGCATCATCCAAAATGTTCAGAACCTAGGCACTACCATCATCACTGGGGTATGTAATACCTGGATAGACTACAGTTCAATTTTGCTTCTGGTCACTTTTGGTAACAATGCAACAATAGGTATTTTTGAACTAAATTCTTGTTTTGTTCAGTATGTTTTACAGGTATAATTCAGTGTATATTAACCTTATCAAATTGTAATGTTTTAAAATTATTTATGGTATATATCCATGTTAGACGTTTGGATAAGCATGTGGCTCTGCAGCGAATGGAAGAATATGGATTTTGTTCAGTGTGATTGCCAGGACGTGGTGATGGAGGCAGATATGACAGTGGCCTTTAAGAGGCGTTTGTATGGGCACATGGACATGCAGGTATTGGAGGGATATAGATAATACACAGGCAGATAAGAGATGGTCCCGGCATCATGTTTGGCAGAGACGTTGTGGGCCGAAGGGCCTCTTCTTATGCTGCACTGTTCTCCGTTCTAATATCCTTTTCCATTTCATTTTAAGGGTGGATCACCCTCCAAGTCTAAACAAGACAGAAAACATCGAACAGAGTCAACTTACCAACTCTCCAGGTGGACACCAGCCATTAAAGACATTATGGAGGTTGGTGCTTACAGTACAAATCCAGTTTATGTGCTGCAGATTTGTGGATGGAAAGTGATGAGTATTTTCATTGCAAAACATGCTTGTGCCATGCGTCACGGAAATACCTGGGATATATATCTTGTCTCTGAGATCTATAGGCAAACAGCAGTGCAAGCGCGAGTGTAATGTGAATTCTCAGCACTGTTGGAGCTGTGAATGTTTTCAGTGTCAACAAATATGACGTCCCTCTTCATGGTATCTGCCTGCAGGATGTAGCCCACCCTGAATAATTTAGCTTGTGTTGTACCAGAGACTGGGAACCCATCCAAATCTGTTACTTTGCAATGGTGTCGATATTTCTGCGTAACAGCTTGTGGTTTTCACAGGATGCCACAGAAGAAAAGCTTTGCAAAAAGCAGTGGCCATTTGTCTCGGACCCCACTCCAACAACATCCACTCAGACAGCAGTGAGGTATGTGATCGAAGCCTACTCTAACCTATTTAGTTGAAAACCAAAGTCAGATGTGGGGTGTGTTGCACAGATTGAACAGGCGACATGGTGGCGCAGCGGTAGAGCTACTGCCACACAGCGCCAAAGACCCGGGTTCAATCCTGACTACAGGTGCTTGTCTGTAGGGAGTGACCTGCGTGGGTTTTTTCTGAGATCTTTGGTTTCCTTCCACACTCCAAAGATGTACAGGTTTATAGATTAATTGGCTTGGTGTAACGTCAAATTGTCCCTAGTGTGTAGTGTAGTGTTAATGTGCGGGGATCGCTGGTCGGTGTGGACTCGGTGAGCCGAAGGGCCTGTTTTCACTCTGTATCTCTAAACTAAACCAGTAAATATCTTGTTTCTCTTTATTACAGGTGTTGTGTGAATCTATGTTACATAGCAGTGAGACTAAATAAGTGGAGTGATATCACTGATAGACACAATGTTAGCTTAACTCAGCAGGTCAGGCAGCATCTGCGGAGAGAAAAAGACGGGTGATGTTTTGGGTCGGGACTCCAGGGATGCTGCATGACCCGCTGAGTTACTCTAGCACTTTGTGTCTATCTTTGGTATAAACCAGCAGCTGCAGTTCCATTTTATTATATCTTTAAACTCTTCAGTTGTATCAAAATGCTTTGATGGGCAATAAGTGCTGACCACGCCAGCAATTCCCACAGCCAGAGTAAAGGCTTAAATCTTGTATTAATGAAGATTAGATTCAAGTTCAAGTTCACATTTATAGTCACATGCACAAATTGGTACAGTGAGATTGTGTGCATGCGTAGAATAACCCGCTCCCAGTATTTATTAATACTGTGTTCATAATATCTGAGGAATCTTTAACTGAAGTGAACATTTCTTCCACCTTCCAGTGCCCGCTTTGGTCACTGGCACAAGAGCAAGACTCCAACAGAGTACAGAAGTGGACCCCGACTCATTGTTTTTGTTATCGGAGGCATCGCCATGTCTGAGATGCGCTGCGCCTATGAAGTAACAAAAGCCACCGATAACAAATGGGAGGTGTTGATTGGTAAGTGTCATTCTAGAGTCATACAGCATCAAAACAGGCCCTTCCACCCAACTTGTCCACGCCAACCAACATGTACAGGTGTCAGGGGTTATGGGGAGAAGGCAGGAGAATAGGGTTAGGTGAGAGAGAGAGATAGATCAGCCACGATTGAATGGTGGAGTAGACTTGATGGGCCGAAAATGGCCTAATTCTACTCCTATCACTTATGATCTTATGATGCCCCATCTACACTCATCCATCTACCTGCGTTTGGCCCATTTTCCTCTAAATCTATCCTATCCATGTACCTGTCTAAATGTTTCTTTAATGTTGTGATAGTAAAATATCTACGTGGGATCATCTATACTGGAAACACTTATAGAATTTGTCCAAATATTGTAGACTTTGACCCATTCTATCCAAACGGGGTACGTCAAGGGTACACTATCAGCTGGCACATGAAATGGCAGCTGGGAATTGTGGTTTGAATTCACTCATAAAGGCAAGTCACCCATTTCAGTTCGTCCTGCTTTTCATATTCCTGTCAGAAATAGTTATCATAGAAAATAGGTGCAGGAGTCAGCGATTCGGCCCTTCAAGGCATTCAATACAATCATGGCTGATCATCCAAAATCAGTATCCCGTTCCTGCTTTCTCCCCATATCCCGTGATTCCGTTAGCCCTAAGAGCTAAATCTAACTCCTCTTATCATTGTGAGTGGCAAAATATTCTTGCCATGTAAGTCACTCGCAAAGGAAAACAACCATCTAATTTGTGTACAGGAGGCTCTGAGAAGCACAGTCTGATACTGACCATCCACTTGCAACAAATGCTAAATACAAGGTAATAGTCAAAGTTTGAGGTAATATGTTCATAAGTGATAAGAACAGAATTTAAGTCAAGTCTACTCCCCCATTCAATCTTGCCTGATCCACCTTTCCCTCTCAAACCCATTCTCCCATAACCCCTAACACCCGTACTAATTAAGAATCTATCAATCTGTCTTAAAAATATCCATTGACTTGGCCTCCACAACCGTCTGTGGCAATGAATTCCTCTGTCACGGACCTGCCTGTGGGAATTTTGCCTGTGGCCTCCACAACCTCTTTTGTGGAAGGTGCGACCTGTACAAAAAGGATGGGTTGCACTTGAACCTGAGGGGGACCAATATCCTGGCGGGGAGATTTGCAAAGGCTACTGGGGAGACTTTAAACTAGAACGGTTGGGGGGAGGGACTCAAATAGAGAAAGCTATTAGACAGTGTGTGAGGCAGGAGGCAGAGAAGGAAAGCACCCAGACCCAACATGTAGGGGGGAAAGAAGAAAACAATAATAAACAGAGAATAAGAGGTGGTGGGGTTCTTAAATGGGTGAGCAGAGAAACAGAGGGGTGTAAAATGCGGGCGGAAGCAATAGGTAGCAAGGTGAAAAGTAAAAGTGGCAGGCAGACAAATCCAGGGCAAAAATCAAAAACGGCCACTTTTCAACATAATTGTAAAAGGGGTAAGAGCATTGTAAAAACAAGCCTGAAGGCTTTGTGTCTCAATGCAAGGAGCATTCGTAATAAGGTGGATGAGTTGAACGTGCAGATAGCTATTAATGATTATGATATAGTTGGGATCACGGAGACATGGCTCCAGGGTGACCAAGGCTGGGAGCTGAACATCCAGGGATATTCAATATTTAGGAGGGATAGAGAGAAAGGAAAAGGAGGTGGGGTAGCATTGCTGGTTAGAGAGGAGATTAACGCAGTGGAAAGGAAGGACATTAGCTTGGAGGATGTGGAATCGGTAAGGGTAGAGCTGCGAAACACTAAGGGGCAGATAACACTAGTGGGAGTTGTGTACAGGCCACCTAACAGTAGTAGTGAAGTTGGGGATGGCATCAAACAGGAAATTAGAAATGCGTGCAACAAAGGCAAAACAGTTATAATGGGTGACTTCAATCTACATATAGATTGGGTGAATCAAATTGGCAGGGGTGCTGAGGAAGAGGATTTCTTGGAATGTATGTGGGATAGTTATCTAAACCAACATGTAGAGGAGCCAACGAGAGAGCAGGCTATTCTAGACTGGGTATTGAGTAATGAGGAAGAGTTAGTTAGCAGTCTTGTTGTGCGTGCCCCCTTGGGCAAGAGTGACGATAATGTGGTTGAGTTCTTCATTAGGATGGAGAGTGACATTGTTAATTCAGAAACAATGGTTCTGAACTTAAAGAAAGGTAACTTTGAGGGTATGAGACGTGAATTGGCCAAGATTGACTGGCAATTAGTTCTAAAAGGGTTGACGGTGGATATGCAATGGAAGGCATTTAAAGACTGCATGGATGAACTACAAAAATTGTTCATCACAGTTTGGCAAAAGAATAAATCAGGGAAGGTAGTGCATCCGTGGATAACAAGGGAAATCAGGGATAGTATCAAAGCAAAAGATGATGCGTACAAATTAGCCAGAAAAAGCAGCATACCAGAGGACTGGGAGAAATTCAGAGACCAGCAGAGGAGGACAAAGGGCTTAATTAGGAAAGGGAAAATAGATTATGAAAGAAAACTGGCAGGGAACATAAAAACTGACTGCAAAAGTTTTTATAGATATGTGAAGAGAAAGAGATTAGTTAAAACAAATGTAGGTCCCTTGCAGTCAGAAACAGGTGAATTGATCATGGGGAACAACGATATGGCGGACCAATTGAATAACTACTTTGGTTCCGTCTTCACTAAGGAAGACATAAATAATCTGCCGGAAATAGCAGGGGACCGCGGGTCAAAGGAGATGGAGGAACTGAGTGAAATCCAGGTTAGTCGGGAAGTGGTGTTGGGTAAATTGAATGGATTAAAGGCCGATAAATCACCAGGGCCAGATAGGCTGCATCCCAGAGTACTTAAGGAAGTAGCTCCAGAAATAGTGGATGCATTAGTGATAATTTTTCAAAATTCTTTAGATTCTGGAGTAGTTCCTGAGGATTGGAGGGTAGCAAACGTAACCCCACTTTTTAAGAAGGGAGGGAGAGAGAAAACGGGGAATTACAGACCAGTTAGTCTAACATCGGTAGTGGGGAAACTGCTAGAGTCAGTTATTAAAGATGGGATAGCAGCACATTTGGAAAGTGGTGAAATCATTGGACAAAGTCAGCATGGATTTACGAAAGGTAAATCATGTCTGACGAATCTTATAGAATTTTTCGAGGATGTAACTAGTAGAGTGGATAGGGGAGAACCAGTGGATGTGTTGTATCTGGACTTTCAGAAGGCTTTCGACAAGGTCCCACATAAGAGATTAATATACAAACTTAAAGCACACGGTATTGGGGGTTCAGTATTGATGTGGATAGAGAACTGGCTGGCAAACAGGAAGCAAAGAGTAGGAGTAAACAGGTCCTTTTCACAATGGCAGGCAGTGACTAGTGGGGTACCGCAAGGCTCAGTGCTGGGACCCCAGCTATTTACAATTTATATTAATGAACTGGATGAGGGAATTGAAGGCAACATCTCCAAGTTTGCGGATGACACTAAACTGGGGGGCAGTGTTAGCTGTGAGGAGGATGCTAGGAGACTGCAAGGTGACTTGGATAGGCTGGGTGAGTGGGCAAATGTTTGGCAGATGCAGTATAATGTGGATAAATGTGAGGTTATCCACTTTGGTGGCAAAAACAGGAAAGCAGACTATTATCTAAATGGTGGCCGATTAGGAAAAGGGGAGATGCAGCGAGACCTGGATGTCATGGTACACCAGTCATTGAAAGATGCAGGTGCAGCAGGCAGTGAAGAAAGCAAATGGTATGTTAGCTTTCATAGCAAAAGGATTTGAGTACAGGAGCAGGGAGGTTCTACTGCAGTTGTACAGGGTCTTGGTGAGACCACACCTGGAGTATTGCGTACAGTTTTGGTCTCCAAATCTGAGGAAGGACATTATAGCCATAGGGGGAGTGCAGAGAAGGTTCACCAGACTGATTCCTGGGATGTCAGGACTTTCATATGAAGAAAGACTGGATAGACTCGGCTTATACTCGCTAGAATTTAGGAGATTGAGAGGGGATCTTATAGAAACGTACAAAATTCTTATGGGGTTGGACAGGCTAGATGCAGGAAGATTGTTCCCGATGTTGGGGAAGTCCAGGACAAGGGGTCACAGCTTAACGATAAGGGGAAAATCCTTTAAGACCGAGATGAGAAAAAACTTTTTCACACAGAGAGTGGTGAATCTCTGGAACTCTCTGCCACAGAGGGTAGTTGAGGCCAGTTCATTGGCTATATTTAAGAGGGAGTTAGATGTGGCCCTTGTGGCTAAAGGGATCAGGGGGTATGGAGAGAAGGCAGGTACGGGATACTGAGTTGGATGATCAGCCATAATCATATTGAATGGCGGTGCAGGCTCGAAGGGCCGAATGGCCTACTCCTGCACCTATTTTCTATGTATCTATGTAATTCTTGATCCTTCACTTGCGGCTGAGGCATGTCTATTTTTATCTGGTCAATAACAGAACAACATTTATCCATTTTTTGTCTCCACTCTAGGTTCTACTCACATCCTCACTCCAGAAAAATTCCTGGACAGCCTGAAGAATTTAGACAATCCCTTGGAGGCACAAAGCTGAAACAACTTGGATGTCACCATCCCTTCAAAAGCTTATAGTTTTCCGACTGTAATTAAATCCACAGACTCTAAATAATCTGTTGTATGTTTAGCTCACGAGAGATAGATGTAATTATTTATTTATCCTTCAATTGAAGTTTACAGTTTTATCCTTTTATAATTGTCACGCCTGGGTGCCATCAGTGCTAATTCGCTTGCCATTTTGTAAGCTTCCTATGAGTTCTTCCTCTTCCACACCATTTTGCTGCCTCTCCCAAATAAAAATGTCCCCCACCACTTGGATGGTGATTCATTAAATGTTGCCCGAGCCCACTTTATATACGCTCTCACTGTTGGAATAGTTAGTCTGTATTTTCCAATAAGTGGCAGGTTACCCTTTTGCTAAGTGCGAAGGTGTTACGGTGTGTAGCTAAGTCGGGGGACTCCTGCCGTCGGTGCCTGGTCTACACGGTCTGTGGCCTTGAGCTCTGGGTGACCTGTAGCTGGTGGTGATAGCGATCTTGTGGCTTCCATCCTTCCCTGTGGTCAGCTCATCTGGCCCTTCCTTCCACCCAGTCTTCACTCTGCCCTTGTCTGTGCCTCCACATCACAACCTACACATCACAACCTCCCCTCCTGCACCCAACCACACACCTTTGTCAGTGGAACCTTTAACCAGCAGAAGGAGTTGTGGGGTGACTCACCCCAGGTAAAGTTAGAAAGGGGCGAGAATGAGTTACAACGGTTGTCATGAACCAGAATCTACAGGTGGAGGAATGAGGTGCACTGATGCTATCTGCTACTATATGAAACGCAACCAAAGCTAGCAAACAACTTGCCTTCTGGTGAGTTGGTTTACTTCTGTAACCAATCTTTTCATGTGTAATTGCAGAGAGTGCCTCGACACCAATGAAATCCTTCTTGTAAACACATTTTTACTGCACTTTTCATTGTTTGTAAACTGAAAGCTGGGATCAAATCATAAAAGATGATATATTTGTAGTGTGTTGCATAATCTTTACCATGCCCCTCTGCTTGCATGTGTGAACAGGCATTAAACTTGTGTGTTTCATTCTTTAGATTCAGTAGGTTCAGATAAAGTTAACCCAAATCCCTTTGATTGGACTGTGTAGAATACCAACTGTGCAGCCACCCCATTGTTGCTTTGTATAGGCATACATTATATATGTTTGACATTTATTGAAGTATATTTTTTAAACCAAATAATGAAAAATAGAATTTAGGACAAAAATATGTTTAAGGATCAGTGGGACAGATGTTGAATTTGAAAATTACAATTGCAATAAGTACATTTAATCTGAAACCAAAATATATATTGCAGATTATACATGTTTCGTATCATATTTTCCATTGCCAGTAATCTTCCTTAAATTCCTGTTGGATGATGTGCAATTGACGACACATTGCTGAATCAGGTTCCCTCTGACTAATTCGGGAGCTGCGACCTTATTGCTTGCCCTCTCTATTGTCCTGACCCTCCATGGTCAGTAGGAAAACATCTACTCAAGCTATTGAGCCCACTTGAAGGAAGGGGTCGAGGGTGATTTGCACTCTGGATTTTCCACAGGTAGAGCTCTGCTGTTTATGCCCCCCCCCCCCCGCACCCACCCTCTGCCTCCTCTGCTCCTGTGCCACGAGCACTGCCAAAACTAGAGGCTTAATGTGGAATCGTGGCCCAAACCTACATCCGATTACAGGTTGGCATGGACCAGCGTCCCACAGGATGCACAACAGGAGATGAATTGATTTTCTAGATTATTTAACCTAGTGAAGCTCGTATACAAAGATATTTTCACGGCATTTATTTTCATGCCTAAACACTTAATACCTCGAAGGTAAATTATTAATGAAGTTCTCTTTATTAACTGAGGGCTTTCCTCTAGGGAGTATTTTAAATGTGTTTTGTTTTTATGTTTACTGGAGAAATGTGACAAGATTATTTTCTTTACCCATCCTCTAAGTTGAATCCAGTTTTCTGAGCTGTAAGTCCAGCTACACCTAGCGAGCACAACATTCCTTCTCTCAGTCAAGCGACCAGGTTGCAACAACGGTATTGTCACATTTCACACCAAAGGGGATGTCGTAGGTTTTTCAGCCAAGGCCTAGTTTGTCAATGTTCGCAAGAACTCCTGCCCTTCTGCAGCTCGAGGAGATTATTAGGAGACTACTAGGAGCCTCTGCTCACGGTGAGGTCCGCCAAGCTGCATGTGTTCACTTTCTGAAGCTTTATTGCACTAACTAAATGCATTGCCGACCCACTCTGCACAAGTTCTACGTAAATGGGATTTTTTAAATGCATTGGATGTCTGTAAACTTTTTTTCCAATAATATTATGGATTTAATTTGTCCGTCTACATTGAAAATGTATTTAATGACATGTAGAAAACGTGGGTGGATTCATCTGGTTGTGGATAACCTTGCAGTCCAGTTTAAACTATTCATGGGATAGCTAGCTAGCATGCCACTTTTCAAAATGTTTGCCTTAATCCACATGTATCCTGTTTAATTACAATGTATGCCTGAATTACAGAACTCTCCCAACACTCCGCTCTTTTAATGGAATGATACTAAAAATTGTTCCGAATGCATTGCAGCTTTGAAACGGTTTAGCAATCTGCTCTCCATTGGCACATTTTGGTAATTGACCCTGCAAAAAGCACTTGTGGGAAAGACATTTGTAGTTCAAGGTGCATTGGGTTGCAGTGATATTTTCTGGTTTCTGTTGGAAGGTGATCCATCAATAGCCATAGGGCACAAGGCATTATCCAAGGTGCATTGTGCTTTGTGTTCAGCTGTATATTTACTCTTGTACATACAGCTTGGCCTTTTGAAAGATTGCAGTGAATTCATTCACTTGCCTGAAGCCCTAAGCACTTTTCAAGCTAGGTTACATTAGTGTTGTATTCCAACCATGCTTTCCTCACCTCCACCAAAGACCCAGATCAACCACTTGTCTTCACTGGAACTTCTGAATTTGGTCAGTACCTTCCTGGTTTCTTTATGCTCCTCTCAACAGTATGACTGTATATTGAGACAGAGTGCTGGAGTAACTCTGCGGGTCAGGCAGCATTTCTGGACACACAGATAGATGACATTTCGTGTCGTGATCCTTCTTCTGTCACTTCTCCGTGTTCTCCAGAGATACTGCCTGATCTGCTGAGTTGCTCCAGCTCTTTGTGTCTTTTGTTTTTAAACCAGATCTGGGTATCCTTCAGCAATTTACAGGAGCTTCCCGTTCCTTCAGAAGGTGGTTGTGAGGGGATTGTTGTGACTAAAGGGTATTCTCACACCTGCAGTCAGATCGCATGCCTTGAACTGGAAGGAGCAATTTGATTCAATGTTCTGCCCTTGGACTCCACCGGGTAATGTGCCTATAGTCAACAATCCAATGGATTTAATTGCAGTATGTACATGATTTAACTGGATGGCAATAATCAATGTAAATATTTCTTCTTTAGTGGTAATAGCCAGAATATTTTTTGTATGTACGTGCATTTAACAATGACAGTGCTACTCGCGTGGTGTGTGTTGTGTATAATCTGCAAAAGATATAATAAACTTATCCTTTTGTTATTTAATTGAATTCTGTTTCCGAAATGAAAACCTAGCATTTTTATACCATGACCTTGGGACAAGCTGAACAATCTTTTGAACATGGATAGGTGACATTTCAGGTAGGGATCCATCTACAGACTCTGGTAAAGCCATCACGTGTCCATGTTCTCCATGGCTGCTGTCTGACCCAATGAGTTACTCCAACACTGTCCTTTTCTGTAAATCAGAGCCCATGGTTCCTTGTTGATTCATGTACTCCAGGTCTTCCTTCATTCATTCATTAGCCATTTCATTCTCAAATGTGAATCAAATCGAACAATTAATAAGCAACCTCCTATTCTCATCTTTATTTTTGAGGAGGTTTGTGATTGAATCAGCTGTTGATGGTTGGCCTTTGAACAGTTGTGATGGTTCAATATAGTTTAGTTTATTGTCACGTGTACCGAGGTACAGTGGAAAACATTGTTGTTGCGTGCTAACCAGTCAGCAGAAAGACAATACATGATTACAATCGAGCCACTAATTTTGTGCAATCAGATGGCTTCTCTCTTGGTCTTTGACCGTTTTCCATTTAATTTCACTTTAATCAATGTCGTCTTTGAATTGTTCCTAGTTACATTAGTCTATCTTGGAGCTTCCATGTACAATTCTGTTTTTAAGCCAAGTCTCTAAAGCAAGCAGTTATCTGAAATATACTTTTCGAATGCAGGGAATTGCTTGATAAAACAGTGGAGTTACAGCAAATAAAACGGTCCTTCATGCACCCTTGTCTATGTTGACCATCCAGTTGTAACCAGAAAATTAGAGTGACAGAGTTGGAGGACATGTGGGTTCCCGCAGTGAGGAGCAGAGCGAGATTTGTACATGTACTGACTTGAGATTGCCCTTGCCACTCTTTTAATTGTAATGGGGTCTTCAGATCCAATAGAAAGATGAAACCTTGGGGTGACAACACTGGAACTCTCCAACTCGAGCAGCATCTGTGCAAGCAAAGGGTCGGATGTCATTTCTGGTTGAGCACTGCATCAGGACCAAGAGTGTGGATGGCAGATTGTCAGAAGAAAGAGATGAGGGATAGGGGTGAGACGCTGCTAGGCTAAGAGATGAGGGATAGGGGTGAGACATGCTGCTAGGCTATGAGTGGAATTGGGTGAGGAGGAGGAAGTACAGAGAGACTGGATGTGAAAAATGAAACAATCAAAAGATAGGACCCTTGTGGAGAGACTATCAATACTTCCCAATGCCTGACTGCAGACAGAACAACCAAAGGTAGCCACAAAAAGCTGGAGTAACTCAACAGGACAGGCAGCATCTCTGGAGAGAAGGAATGGGTGACGTTTCGGGTCGAGCCCCTTCTTCAGACTGGTTATGGATAAGGGAAACTAGAGATATAGACGATGATGTAGAGAGATAAAGAACAATGAAAGATATGCAAAAAACTAACAATGATAAAGGAAACATGCTGACATCAAGTGAAATCTGACCATCTCTTCAATAGTTTGTATTGCACTAATGTGGACTTTTCAGGAAAGTTATTTAAACCTTGTCATTGCCGTGATCAGATCCAACGTTGGAATGGATTCATTGAGAGGATGATCTAATTATTTTTAAACAGAAATCTGTCACACACAAAAATGATCAATAAACCAACAGTAGACAAAAAATGCTGGAGAAACTCAGCGGGTGAAGCAGCATCTATGGAGAGAAGGAATAGGCGACGTTTCGGGTCTCGACCCAAAACATCACCTACACCTTCTCTCCATCGATGCTGCCTCACCCGCTGAGTTTCTCCAGCATTTTTGTCTACCTTCGATTTTTCCAGCATCTGCAGTTCTTTCTTACATAAACCAACGGTGGTATGGAGGGGAAGAAAACTGACTTGTGCTGATTTACTGGTAAAACAATGACCTGGTGCTATGTCACAATGTGAGCAATTGCAGACTCTTTATTCAATGTCAAAAGCTCTGGAGATGGTGCATGTGTTTTAACAAAGTGGGGAAAGAAAATGAAATTAGTTTATATTTGTATACTTATTTGGATCGTGCTTGGGTGTTATTGTCAAGGTAAGTATGGATACTTGTTTCAGACATTTAGCAGTTGTAGAGCAGATTCAGGAGTACAAAAATGTTGTTCGACAACAACTTTTGCTGTCTGTCTTTGAGGTATACTGTTGTAACCTGAAGCAAAAAATATTCCTTTGGTATCAAGTCTCTGTTTAATTGCGAGAGCTGATTCACCTGTAAACCATCTGCCCTACTTAAAGGAGGACACAATTAGAATAAAACTCGAGTATGCTTATTACTTGGTTTGCTGTAAGATTGAAAGGGATCACTTTTCAGAAAATACTTTCATAGTAATTTCCTCAGTGGAGGAGTATTCCTTGGGTTGATCTGCCTAAAATCATCCTTGTCCCGTTTCATAAGTATTAAACATCAAAGTGGAGCCTGATCCAATTCATGTTCACAGTGGTGTTTGTGTGGAGTTTGCACGTTCTTGCTGTCATTACATGGGTTCCCTCTGGGTGCTAGGTTTCCATAGATACATAGACAATGGGTGCAGGGGTAGGCCATTCGTCCCTTCGAGCCAGCACCGCCATTCAATGTGGTCGTGGCTGATCCTACATACTAAACACATGCAAATTTGTAGGTTAATTGGCCTCTGTAAAATTTGCTCCTAGTGTGTAGGGAGTGGGTGCGAAAGTGCGAGGATTGGCAGAAGGGCCTGTTTCCATGTTATACCTCTAAACTAAAGTAGATGGCCCTAATGTTTGTACTCCCGTCTTTCGCATCCCTTCCCATCAGCAGTTAATCCAACCACACACACACCCTAGATACCTGAAACGTCACCCATTCCTTCTCTCCAGAGATGCTGCCTGTCCCGCTGAGTTACTCCAGCTTTTTGTGTCTACAGTTTAAGCCAGCATCTGCAATTCCTTCCTACATCCTACGTACCCTTACTTTGAAACCACTTCACAAACTATAGAGCACTTAATGAGAATTGTCAAAATCCTATTGGTATACTGTCTTGAGATTATCCAACGCAGATGTTCACAAGCTTACACAGTAGGTGTAAAGAGGACACTACACCCACGAGCACAGGATTGAAACCTTTGTATCTTTGCGCACTTTTACAGGATGTGGTGTACCAACAGTGAGATATAAAAACAACTTTGCCAGAGAGATACGCATTGGAGAGTTCCCCTGGCAGGTCCATCTACAACTGAAGTGGAAATACCTGTGTGGTGGGGACATACTCAGCCGGTGGTGGGTTGTGACCACAGCGCACTGCATCTTCATGTAGTAAGTATCATGTGATTTTGGAGCAGCCATAATTTGTGGAAAATATCAATATTGTTAACTCGTCAGTTTGAAGAAGGGTCCTGACCCGAAACATCACCTATCCATGTTCTCTTGAGATGCTACCTGACCCGCTGAGTTACTCCAGCACTCTGTGAAACGTCACCTATCCATGTTCTCCACAGATGCTGCCTGACCCGCTGAGTTACTCCAGCACTCTGAAACGTCACCTATCCATGTTCTCTTGAGATGCTACCTGACCCGCTGAGTTACTCCAGCACTCTGTGAAACGTCACCTATCCATGTTCTCCACAGATGCTACCTGACCCGCTGAGTTACTCCAGCATTTAGTGCCTTTCCTTGTTAACCTATCAATTCTAACTTCGCAGACCTGCATTTATTAACTGTTTAAGAAAGAACTGCAGATGCTGGAAAAATCGAAGGTTAGACAAAAATGCTGGAGGAACTCAGCGAGTGAGGCAGCATCTATGGAGCGAAGGAATAGGTGACGTTACGAGAACCGTAACGTCACCTATTCCTTCGCTTCATAGATGCTGCCTCACCCGCCGAGATTCTCCAGCATTTTTGTCTACCTAGCATTTATTAACTGATGACCAGTCAGATGGTTGTGAATCTGTGGAATTCATTGCCACAGAAGGCTGTGGAGGCCAAGTCAATGGATATTTTTAAGGCAGGGATAGATAGATTCTTGATTAGTACGGGTGTCAGGGTTTTTTTATGAACCTGATCACTCTGGTGTGCCAGTACAGCCGACAGCTACCAGTGCACAAGGTGGAGCAACAGACCACCATCATGCACGCTCCTCTTCAGTCAATGTTCATAGTTTGATCAAAAGAGACTGAAGATGTGGGAATCTTGAGCAAGACACAATCCTGGAGGCCCTCAGCGGGTCAGGCAGCATCTGTGGAGGAAATAGGAAATGGACAGGCAATGTGTCTGGTCGGGACCCTTCGTCAGACTGGGTTGAAATGTCATCTGTCCACTCCCTCTGCAGATGTTGCCTGACCCACTGAGTTCCACCAGCTCTATGTGAAACATATTGATTGTGAAATTATTAAATTCATTTAATTTCACCTTTCCATTAGATATACACCATGGAAACATGCCCTTCAGCCCACCTTGTTTGTCCATGCCAATTAAGATGCCCCATCTATGCTAGTCCTACTTATCCTCATTTGACCCCTTATCCTGATCCTTTTCTATCCATGTACCATGATTTGTAGAAATTAGGAACTACAGATGCTGGTTAATAAACAAAAGGACACTGGAGTAACTCAGTGGGTCAGGCAACATTTCTGGGGAACAAGGATTGGTGACTTTTTGGGTTGAGATACTTCATCAAATTCCTATTTTTAGTTTGAAGATAGACATAAAGCTGGAGTAACTCAGTGGGTCTGACAGCATCTCTGGAGAAAAGGAATAGGCGACGTTTCGGGTCCCTTCTTCAGACTCCTATTTTTAGTTTATTCCTTTTTATTACTGCAAACACAATTAAATTACTTTTGTGCTGCTTTATTCAACAGTTCTGAAGCTCTCTTTGAAAGTCTCGTCATTGTCACTGGCACACTCAAGCTGGAAGGCTTGCGGATTATTTATGGAGTTCACAAGGTCATCTTGCACGAATACTTTATTTTTGAACTGTTTGGGTTTAAAATCCCAGACAACGACATTGCTCTCGTCATGGTGAAGGAACCAATCGTATTCAACAAACTTGTATCGCCCATATGCTTCCCTGATGACCACTACCTTGACATGAGCACCCTGGAGAACTGTTGGGTTACTGGATGGCAGATGTTAAGTCTCGGTAATTATTGTGACGTTTCTTTCAATATTGTGTGCGTTCGTTTCCCTCCGATGAACCCCATGTACTGTACACCTTGAGTTTAGCCCCCACCCCCTCACACCAACCTCCCCTCTCCCATCAGGCCAAAGGTATAAAAGTGAGAAAATGCACACCTCCAGATTCAGGGACAGTTTCTTCCCAGCTGTTATCAGGCAACTGAACCATCCTACCACAACTAGAGAGCAGTCCTGAACTACTATCTACCTCATTGGTGACCCTCGGACTATCCTTGATCAGACTTTGCTGACATAACCCTGCACTGAACGTTATTCCCTTATCATGTATCTATACACTGTGAATGGCTCGATTATCTTTCCGCTGACTGGATTGCATGCAACAAAAGATTTTCACCGCACCCCAGTACACGTGACAATAAACTGTAGGACCTCTCAGAAGATAAAGGGGAAAACTTTGCTGGTTTACAGTAAAACAAGAGTGCTCTTCTTCCCCTGATAACTTGAAGACAACCCAGACTGTGACGTCTGCACCCTCTCCAATACCTCCACTTCCTTCTTGTAATGGGAAGATGAGAACTGCACGCAATACTCTAAATGCAGTCTGACCAAACTGCTGTAAAACTAACACACGACTTGCTGATTCTTGTACTCTTTGCCTCGGCCGAGGAAGGCAGGCATACCATATGCATTCTTCACCACTCTGCCTACTTGTGTTGCCACTATCAAGGGGTTATGGACGAGGACCCCAAGATCCCACTCTATATCAGTGCTGTTCATGGTCTTGCCATTAACTCTACACTTTCCCCTTCCGCTTGTCCAAAGTGCAACACCTTTTGATGCTATTTGCTTTGTCTGTGTAGCTGGAAGTCCCATCTCTCCCATCTACCAGACTGTGAAACAGACTGTCAGCCATGAGAAGCTGGAGGTCTGTGAGAAGTTCTACCCTGAAAACCTGAGGGAAAGTGTGATTTGTGTGACCAACTTGGACAAGCAGCAGTCTCTCTGCATGGTAATGTACTTCAATGCAATCCATTCCATCAAACAAGGTCAAAAGTTAGTGGTGCAGCGGTAGAGTTGCTGCCTTACAGCGTCAGAGACCCATGTTCGAAATCTGACTACGGGCGCTGTCTGTACGGAGTTTGTACGTTCTCCCCGTGACCTGCGTGGGTTTTCTCCCACACTCCAAAGACGTACAGGTTTGTAGGTTAATTGGCTTTGGTAAAAAATTGTGAATTGTCCCTAGTTCCTCCCCTGTGGGGCAGAGAGAGGTCAGAACCACTCCTCGCCCCAACCTCCCCTCTCCCCTCAGAACCACTCGCTTGCTGTATCCCCCCGCGTACCCTGTACCCATGTGTTAGTGAGCGGCAATCGCTGGTCGGCACGGACTCAGTGGGCCGAAGCGCCTGTATCCCTAAACTAAACTAACAGAGGCCACCTGCCCCACAGTTGTAGTTGAGGGGTTCTGCCACTGGAGGGAGCGTTGAGAACCTATCATGACACTACGTAGAATTGGCATCATTGATTATCAATTTAGTGTCTCTAAAACAAAGTAAACGATTGTTGGAACCTGAAACGTCGCCTGTCTATTCCCTCCACATATGATGCCTGACCCGCTGGATTCCGCCAGCACTTTGTGTTTTGGCTCACCATTCCAGCCTCTGCAACTCATTCTTGTCTGTAATGGATATACTGAACAAGTCAGGCAGTATCCATGAAGACAAACTGAGTTAACAGATATTGAGCATTATTATAGAATTATTCATGCATCCTACCTCACTGAAGAAGTTAGCCATACAGCATGGAAACCAGCCCTATTGGCCCAACATCCATGCCCACCTAGATGCCCCTCTGTGCTAGTCTCGTTTGCCCACATTTGGACTATATACTTCCTAAATCTTTCTTATCCATGTACCTGTCCAAATACAGTTTTAAATGTTGGTAACATACCTGCCTTAACTAACTCCACCAGCAGCTCATTCCATATACCCACCTGTAATAAACTGTAAATGCACTGAATGGCTCGATTGTAATCATGTATTGTCTTTCCGCTGACTGGTTAGCACGCAACAAAAGCTAATCACTGTACTTTGGTACACATGACAGTAAACTTAACTGAACTGATCCTGGTCTCTTTTTTCCCAGGGAGGTTATGGTGCCCCACTCGAGTGTCAGGACAAGAGGACTAAAATGTGGGTGGTGGCCGGGGCAGCAAGCCACTGCCCCCCGTCCTGTAACCACACGGCCCTCTTCACCAGCTACATCCACTATGTGGACTGGGTGGAACGTGTCACCATCTCGGCAGGGCGCCCCTTCATTCCCTATGGACTTCCTCCCAAACCCACCCTGCCCTGCCACCAAATCCAGCACCCCAAACCCACCCTGCCCAGCCACAAACTCCAGCACCCAGTCGAATTGAACCCGCGGCAGAAGCCAAAGAGAAATCGAGAAGCCAGGAGTCAGTGGAGGGGTCGACACCACAAGGTCACTTTTGAGAGCAACTCATCGAATGCAGAGCGGAAGCCATGGCAAGTCCTTAGTACAGCTGTGTGCCTCGTACAACTTGCACTGCTCACCTGACGGTTGGCATTAAGCACAGGTTGTCGAACTGAGAATAATTATTGTGCAACGGACAATCCTATTACCTCGAGTTCAACAGGGCGTGATATTGAATTGATTTTGTTGATCCTGCTCTTTTGTGGGCTAGGATCAGATGGAAGGACTTGGGAGGCAGTCGGAACATTACGAAAAGCACGGTGGCTGCGGGAAAAGGAGCTGTTCTCAGAGCTGGCATCGACTCAATGGGCCGAATGGCGGCACCCTATGTTGGAAAGAAAGAACAAGTTAATATAACATTTGCTATAACAGTTTGCAATTGGGATTTTTATTTTCCTTTATGTTCCCATCAGCACATCAAGATAATTTCTTGCACCAGTTCTTAATATAAAGATATTTTGCAGATCCAGGAAACTCAATGCCAAATGCATGGCTTTGTATTAATTATCCTGGGCAAGTAAGTCATGTGTGTGTTGTGGACAGCACTCGCGTGGTGCCTGTGGTGGGGCTATATCACTCGAGCTGACATTCTTACTCTACATGCCTATTAATGCATAAAAGCAAGATAAATATATAATGTACAATAATTTATTTTTTTATATAGTATTCTCTGCCTCAGAGGGCGGTGGAGGCCGGTTCTCTGGATACTTTCAAGAGAGAGCTAGATAGGCTCTTAAAGATAGCGGAGTTAGGGGATATGGGGAGAAGGCAGGAACGGGGTACTGATTGGGGATGATCAGCCATGATCACATTGAATGGCGGTGCTGGCTCGAAGGGCCGAATGGCTTACTCCTATTGTCTATTGCCTAAGCGACTTTGAGTCCTGAAAAGCGCTATATAAATAAAATCTATTATTATTATTATTAATACATCAATAACAATAATACTAGGTAATAATAGTGCTAAACCCAAGTCTATAGTGCAACCAAAGACACTGTCCATAGAAGATCATAGTTGCTGAGGTTAGTGTTGTGTAGTGTTCAAGAGCCTAATGATTGTTGGGAAGAAGCTGTTCTTGAACCAGGAATGAGTAGGTTAACCTACGATGGTTTTGAAGCAATAACATTATTGGGACATAAAAATGTAATTTGTGTCACAAGAGCAGTTTGAGTCTGAAGCAGGGTCTCGACCCGAAACGTCACCCATTCCTTCTCTCCAGAGATGCTGCCTGTCCCGCTGAGTTACTCCAGCATTTCGTGTCTATCTGCCCCTTATGGCAGCAACAGAAGCAGCTGAACGCCAGCGGGTGAAGCAAGGATGTCAGCTGTCAACGTTAAAGTAGCATCTGACCAATTCAGGCAGCAAGCAGTCTTGGTAGACTGGGGCAGAGGGGAAGGCATTTGAATGACTGGTGTCAGACTTTGTACAGTGGATGATGACTGACTGGTGGAGGTTGGTCTGGGTCCCAGCACACTGCTGCCCTTCCTCAGGATAGTCTGGACATAGCCATCTTCAGCTGTTTCATCAACAACCTTCCTTTCTCCATAGAGTCAGAAGTAGTTACGTTGGCTTATGATATGATTCACCATTCCTCAGCAAATAAACCACTCTGTGCCTGCGTGCAGCAAGACCCAGGCAACATTCTGGCTTGGACTGATTCACGTCACAAACGTGCCAGGCAGTAACCATCTCTAACAAGAGAGCATCTAATTACCTATCCCTGGCATGTTCATTGTCATACTGAGACACAAGGAACTGCAGATGCTGAACTCTTGAGCAGAACACAAAGTGCTGGAGAGACTCGGCATCAGGTGCTGTTTCAGGTCAGGACCCTTCTTCATTGCCAGTTTCCTGACTGACAATATCCACATAGTCTCCACTGCCTGGGGCCACGTGTACACTATGACTAACAGAGGCAAAACATGCCATGGTTTAGAGATACATCTGAGTTTTGAAAGCAGGGAGGGGAAGCGAAATACAGGGAGGATTCTGCAATTTGTGGTATGTAGGACGTCGGCAACCACTGACCCAATTATTCTTCTAAAAATAATGTTCTTATACCTATGATCTCACCAATTGTATGTCAGAACACGTGGGTGAGATCGGGCTTAATGCCGTAACTAAGTACAGCCTCTCTGACCCCTGAACTGTGAAGAGAAGCTGGAGGATTACATGAGTGAGGCCACGTGCAGCCCACCCGTAAAGACGCCTGTGTACCCTGTATGGAAACTGATCCACCGCGCTAATGTTAGATCTCAAAGTGAACTTGTCTAAAAGCTGACGGTAGACAAAAATGCTGGAGAAACTCAGCGGGTGAGGCAGCATCTATGGAGCGAAGGAATAGGTGACGTTTTGGGTCGAGACCCTTCTTCAGACTGCTACAAGCCGTTTCTGATGATATTTTCCATTGCTTGGACCACTCTTGGTCTGAATCCTTCCACATGCCTGTGATGGACAGTTCTAATGAAATAACATCAGCCAGAGAGTTTGTGTTGTCTTGATCATAATAAGGGCTCACTACTGGCACCATTCATCTCAATCTATTTTCCTTTCCTCCTTGTGTCCTCTATATTCCTTCTAGAATATGCAAGCTAAAATTGTGTTCAGTATTCCGTGTCCATTACGTATCTGAAAGAGTTAATCAGGCGCTTATCAAATGTGCGTCAGAGTTAAGCTTCTTGTCTGGTTAATCTCATTGGGTGTTTACCAAGAATTCCTCGGGCTTCTTGTGTGGATATAAGCTATGGGCTGAACTGAAGGGACTGTAAGGTTTGGAACCTTGCACAGTGACCTGTGGGTTGAGCTGAGAATGCAGGTTGAGGGATCTGCCCACATCCACATGTGTTCCTGATCCAAGGGCTCGGGTGGAGTGGGCTGTACCGGGTCATCAGGTTCCTTGAAACACCATGATGGAGATCTACTGAGCGGAGGAGAATCGGTGAGGATTTTCAACGCAAACTCCGGACGCTCCTGAGAAACCACCGACAGTGAGCAGTGGACAGTTGTTTCCCAGCAATGAGCAACAAGGAAACCGACGAAGATGTCAATAGCCTGGGCAGTGTTGTGTCTGATGAGGAGCAATTGGTTGAGGAACTACCAAGTGCTATAGATGATGACTGCAGATCAAACGCGGTAAGTATTGCAGTCAACAAACTTTCTTTATTCACTGTCGCGGAACTTGTGTGATTTATGTATAACTTGTGTATAATTTGTCTTAGTCTGTGTGCCTGTGATGCTGCTGGAAGCAAGGTTTGCATTGGACCTATAACTCACCATACTTGTGCAATTGCAAATAAACTCAACTTGACTTGAAGTCCATTGTGAGTCTACTGGGGCAGGTGGATACTAAAGTGTGCTTCAGTCCATCGCTGTCCTCACCATTCTTGCACAGATGATGACCAACACCACTTGTCCTATCCTCTTCCTTTGTTTCTCACTGATATCTACCTCAGTGGGCTGATTTATCCCACGTTTGGACCGAGTTTTGCATGGTCACCAACACTCCTGTCTCTGGGCTATCTGCCTTTCCTTTCAGCCTGTCCCTGATTCTCTGTTCTCCATCTGTTCATCCTCCCAGAGTACTCAGTGTCCATCCTCCATTGGACCACCCCTGGGTTCTTCAACTTTCCTAGTTAACAACCTTTCCAAATTACCACTGCTAATAGGGAGGGCGGTCAGGGTGGCGCAGCGGTAGAGTTGCTGCCTTACAGCGAATGCAGTGCCGGAGACCCGGGATCGATCCTGACTGTGGCTGCTGTCTGTACAGAGTTTGTACGTTCTCCCCGTGACCTGCTTGGGTTAGAGAGATAATGGAACAACAGAGAGAAAGATGCAAAAAAGTAACGATGATAAAGGAAGCAGGCCATTGTTAGCTGTTTGCTAGGTGTGAATGGGAACCTGGTGTGACTTGGGTGGGGGAGGGATGGAGAGAGAGGGAATGCAGGGGTTACTGGAAGTTAGAGAAATCAATAGTCGTACCACTGGGTTGTAAGCTGGCCAAGCGAAATATGAGATGCTGTTCCTCCAATTTGCGATTAGCCTCACTCTGACAACGGAGGAGACCTAGGACAGAAAGATCCACCTGTCACTTGCCAGGCTTTGTGCTGCCCCCACTTCTCTTTTCCAGCTCCCCCCCCCCACTCCCATCAGTCTGAAGAAGGGTCCCTACCTGAAACGTTGCCTGTCCATTTGCTCTGCGGATGCTGCCAATACTACCCCTCACTTGTCTATCGATCCTGCAACTGAACTGTGAGTTTGCAAAGTTGATCCTGCACTTGAGTCAAAGCTGTGACTCATTGCAGTAAAAGACTTGGGGAAAATCTCAAGTTGTTAAAATGCTTAAAGTAAGCTCCACTCCAGTTGACTTTCCCACAACATGCTCACCTTCCTGTGTGTGTTTTTCATTAATATCTGTGATCCTCATCGTCAAAGTGACAGTAATGTGTGGTAATATCTCTACTAAGTCGATACAGGTCTTTTGTGGGGTCACAAGGCATTTGGTAAATGTATGAATGCGAAACAGATTCTCTGCCGTGTTAGGTTGTACAGTGACCTCATTGTATAGGATTTGTTTTAATCAAGATTAATACAGCTCACAAAATGTAATCGCTCTGTGTGTTTCAGTGGGAGATATTGTTTTGCACCACCTTTTGCGGTTAGATTCACTGCCTATCGCATCCCGATAATAACTGTTACATTCAGCCTACTTCTGTATGTTTCATTTATAGTTTAAAAACTGCAGAAGCTGGAAATGTGAACAATGAAAATCTGTAAACATGCAGGAATCAGACCAGTCTGTCTCTCTCACCACATAGGCAGGCTGAGCTGCTGAGTTTTCCCTGAGTTTTTATTTTTGTTGGTGTCCTTTGCATTCAATAATTCTGCCAGCGCACTTTCCAGCTCGCTTTCACTTCCATCGGACTGACCAGACATTATGGCTCATGATGTGAGGAGCTGAAGAATCGCGAGCAAAAAACAAAAAAGAGCTGGAGGAACTCTGCGGGTCAGGCAGCATTTACGGAGGGAATGGACAGATGACGTTCCATGTTGGGGCCCCTCTTCAGACTGATTGAAGTGTATCTGTGTATTGGGGGGGAGACCAAAATGATTAGGGAATGTCGGGTTTAGCATGGACGGGTGTATCTGCCAGTAAATCCAAGACTCTTGATAATCGGTTTAGTTTATTGTCACGTGTAGCGAGGTACAGTGAAAAGCTATTGTGTGCTAACCAGTCAGTGGTAAGACAATACACTGTAAATGGCTCGATTGTTATCATGTATGTGATAAGGGAATAGTGTTTAGTGCAAGGTAAAGCCGGTAAAGTCTGATCAAGGATAGTCCAAGGGTCACCAACGAGGTAGATAGTGGTTCAGGACCGATCTCTAGTTGCGGTAGAATGATTCAGTTTCCTGATAACAGCTGAGAAGAAACTGTCCCTGAATCACAACTGTCTCAAAATGCATCGCAAAATAAATGGTACAAGAAGACCGAATGGGAGAGGAAGGACGACAAAAGACAGCTTGTATTTTTAGACTCGATCATGAACAATCCTCAGGGGCTCAAGAAGAATTACGTGTTGTTATGTAAAGGGTAGAACATCGGGAGGGAATCCGATCGAGTCGGCACGGAGTTAATTCAATGACACACAATGTCAGAGGGGTCAGGGTGACGTGGACAGTGATCAGAGTGGCGACATCTCACGAGGCAAGGAGGAAGAATCACTACTGGATGCGAGGGAAGATGAACGAGGAAATGGACTGAGAATTGGCCAAAGACTAGACGAAGAGGAGAAGATGGAATGAATAAAGACTTTATGACAATTCACAGTGAAATTCCTTGCTTCCATACCCAATGTATGCAAATAGACGCCACATAAAGGGTGCTGACTCAGTTAAAATGATCCATCTCCCCTCCTCACGGTGGCCCCCTCAGGCCGGGTCCTCCTTTGAGAGAGGTGATGTTTGCAATGTGTTGCAAAGAACACGGTAGAATGACGGACAGAGCAGGCCAGGGGTGACAGAGTACTGAGGGTGGAAGTCTAGTGCATCATGCTAACAGTGTTCATATTGAAATGTATCATGTGTTACTATGAATCAGAAAGGTCCCCGACATCGGGTCCGGACACTTCTTCAGACTCAAAGACCGAAGATTTTTGAGTGTCTGAGTAAGGGTCCCCACCCAAACGTCACCTATCTTTTTTCTCCAGAGTTGCTACCTGACCCGCTGAATTACTCCAACACTTTGTGAATATCTTTGTTGTCCAGAGCGGCTGTCAAACTTGTGGTGGGAGCGGATGAGAAGGTTCGATTCCCGTGCTTTTATTTTCAGGAGTGTTTTATCGTCAAATGTCCTAGATAGAACAATTAAATTCTTACTTGCAACAGCACAACAGAATGTGTAAACATAGTACATATTCAACAGGTACATGGATAGGACAGGTTTGGAGGGATATGGGCCAAACTCAGAAAGGTGGGATTAATGTAGCTGGGGCACGTTGTATATCACTCTATGACTAAGTAAGAATTTCATTGTTCTATCTGTGACATAAGACATTTGTCAGTCCCAGATCCAAGCGATTCATCTTTGGCTTCTGTTCTCCCCACCGCAGGAAAATGAAACAGAAAATGAAGGATTCTTCAACATGCTGAGTCACGTCCAGAGGAACCGCATGGATGACCAGAGGTGCGACCTCCGTGAGAGCGGGACACCCTCCCATAGATCAACGCTGATTGAGGCCTGTGGTGAGTACGGCATAGGTATTGTAGCTACAGGGCGGGCAGGCCACTCCCAGCAACATGGAGACACACGGAACAAAGGCATGTGGGTGGGGGGGACCATCGTGTGGGAGCTGCGTAGAGGACAATGGACAATAGGGGGGGGTGGGGATAAAGGACAATGGTGACCAGGCGTGGGGGAACCGCTGGGGGGGGGGGGACAAAAAGTGGAGCCGGCATGCTTTGTAACTTGGTCAGCACCCTAGGTGGCTGTTATTTGTATACATCGCGTATACAAGCAAAGAATCTCACTCCGCCTTGTCACATGTGACAATATTCCATTCCATTCCACCCTGAGCAAAACACAAAGTGCCAGCAGAACTCGGTAGGTCAGGCAGACGGAATGGGTAGGCAAAGTTTCAGATCCAGTCTAAAGAAGGGTCCTGACCCAAACCCTCGTCTGTCCACTCCCTCCACAGATGCTGACTGACCCGCTGAGTTCTTCCAGCAATTTGCATTCCAATGTCTGAATAAGGGTCTCGACCTGAAACGTCACCTATTCCTTCTCACCAGAGATGCTGCCTGTCCCGCCGAGTTACTCCAGCATGCTGTGCCTATCTTCGGTGTAAACCAGCATCTGCAGTTCCTTCCCTCACAATGTCACACGTACAAAACACAGTTATTTTTCAAGTTGCCAAATTTGGCGGCGTTTCCAAAGTCCGGTCGACACACTGGGTCTTATGGGGTGTGTCGGAATATGCGCCTTGCTACATTTAGTCCCCTATTGACAAAAACAGCAGCAGCTCATGATGCCAAGGTACGGAGCAGTAGAGTCACAGAGAAAGATTACTTGCAAATTACTCCTTTCAAAATGAATGAATGAATGAATACTTTATTGTCATTATAACATGTAAACATGTACAACGAAATTAGAAATGCCAATCAGTCAGTGCACACATTTTCTTAGAGCAAAAGTCTAAGATAAACAACTAAAATAAATAACATGAAAAAAAAAACACATTCTTCTGTCGATTTCCCAGTCCCTTTGGTGTGTAGCACACCTGTACTCATTTGGTGGCTACATTAAGTGTATTTATTGCTGTGGGATAAAAACTGTTTTTGAGTCTGTTTGTCCTTAAGTGTCCTTAAGTGTCCTAAAAGTAAGTGTTCTTGAGTTTTCTCAAGGGTCAGAGCAACCTGCTCCTTTTTAAAATTCGTACCATAAGACATTGGAGCAGAATTAGGCCGTTTGGCCCATCGTGTGTACTCCGCCATTCTATCTTGGCTTGCGTGCTGATGTTCAGATGACTCCGTTGTTATTGGCATTGACCGTGTGAATAAATCCGCTCTTCACCTTCTCTGAAGCAGATAGCAGCTCAGACCGGCCCATCAATGAACTCCTGGACATGCTGGCCGACAAGCAAGGGCAGCGGCTGGACGATCAGCGAGTGACCTGTGACAACCTACCCGGTCTGCAGCTGTCCACCTGCTGCCTCCCGTCCACGGACGAAGGTGAGCAGCTCTCCGCACTACCTCACTCATAAGGGATAGGAGCAGAATTAGGCCATTCGGCCCATTAAGTCTACTCCGCCATTCAATCATGGCTGATCTATGCCTCATAACCCCATTCTTTTGCCTTCTCCCCATAACCCCTGATGCCCCGTACTAATCCAGAATCTATCCATCACTCTTAAAAATATCCACTCCTCTTCTCTCAGCTTGGATGAATGATCCCTCTGAACTGTCCTCTTTTTCTTCCTTCACAGCTGCTGCATGACTTGGCTACTTTTTCCAACACTTTTCCTTTGTTAAAATATTATATTGACTCATTATAATATTTAGTTTTCCTTATCATAGTCATACAACGCGGAAACAGGCCCTTTGGCCCAACTTGCCCACACCGGCCAACATGCCCCATCTACACTAGTCCCACCTGCCCACGTTTGATCCATATCCATGCCAACCTGTCCTATCCATGTACCTGTATAACTGTTTCTTAAACATTGGGGTAGTCCCTGCCTCACCTCCTCTGGCAACTCGTTCCATACACGCACCACCCTCTGTGAGAAAAATTGTTACTCCTTCAGATTCCTATGAAATCTTTTCCCCTTCACCTTGAACCTGTGTCCTCAGGTCCTCGATTCCCCTACTCTGGGCAAGAGACTGCATCTGCCCGATCATGATTTTATACACCTCTATAAGATCACCCCACATCCTCTTATTATAACTCTTGCCTTACCAGACAGGTCCCACCTTACCATCAATACCATATTACTCAGACCCAGAAACTTCATGCGTTGCTGCCATTAAACCATTTTCAAAACATCCTATCGCAGCCATTCCCACGCTGTATCTTTAACTAAACTCCATTGCTCTGCACACCCCCCAACCTTCCCTCTGACAGCAAATTGAATTGCATTTCTCTTTTCCAATTCACAGACTCAGAACATCGACCGTTTCACTTTCCACAGATTCTGCCTGGCCTGCTGACTTTTTCCAGCAGTTTCTATTCTTATTTCATCTTTCCAGACTTTGCGGGGTTTTCGTTTTGATATTCAATGTGGTGATTAATTGTCAAACCTATCAATTCCTTCTCTGTCCTTCTGTACATGTGACAAAATATACATTGTTCGGGTTGATCACTGCACCCAATTCCTGTCAAAAAATGGTTTGAAGCAAGATTCCTAAAGTAGACAACAGGCACAGAACAGCCATTCAGCCTCTTGTGCCTGTACTATCTCACAATTGAGCTATTGGAAGAGAAGCCAGTGATCCAGAGGCAACTGGAAATCTAAAACTCTTTAAAATTAATTGTCCAGTTGTTGACGACTATGAAATACATCACCAGTTCTTTATCATCATAGTGGCACAGCTGGTAGTGCTACTGCCTCACAAACCCGGAGACCTGGGTTCGATTCTGACCTTGGGTGCTGTCTGTGTGGAGTTTGCTCATTCTCATTGTGACCAAGTGGGTTTCTCCGGGTGCTCCGGTTTTCTCCCACTTTCCAAAGACATGTGGGTTTTCAGCCTCTTTGAATTGCCCCTGGTGTAGGGAGTGGGATAATGTAGAATTAGTGCGAACGGGTGATCAATGGTCGTTGTGGATCCAGTGGGCGAATGTCATGTTTCCGTGCTGTATCTCTAAACTGAACTCAGCATGGGAACTGGGGCCCAGGTGAGTTGGAAAACAGCTGGTGAGGCTGGAGCAAGTCAGAAAGCAGGGCCCCAGTGAATCAAACGAGAGGACAGCAAACATTCGTGGGGAGCCAAAACATCCAGTTATCTAAATGTTTGGAAAGTGGAAACAGGACCGTGGTCTCTGGGGGATGGGCAGTTGCCATCACCTCTAGCCTGGCTGTCGATGGCTCAAACGTCTCTCTCACTTGATGACAAACCAGCCTCGAATCCATTCAAGCAGTGCTCCCAGGTTTAAAAGCCTCCTCCATAGTCAAATTTTGTTCACATTGAAATATTATCCACCCCCTCCCCAGCACCCAGCACCTCTTCAATACGCACAAAAACATTTTAGTCTAGTTCGACAGTGCGCAACTTAGCTTGTGCTGTCCTGGACCAAATACACTCCGTTCCTGTTTATGTACCGTCTAACATCTGAAGCAATTATTTTAATTATTTTCGTTTTAGAGACTGAGATTGAATAGGGACGTCCCAGGACAGGATCAGGTTCCTGTTGGGCCTGAAGAATATCCAGATCTGACTCACTGTCAAACAGTCAGAGGGAACACCACAGGACCATCGCTGCTTTTACAGTCTGAAGAAAGGTCTCGACCCGAAACGTCGCCCATTCCTTCTCTCCAGAGATGCTGCCTGTCCCGCTGAGTTACCCCAGCATTTTGTGGCTGCTTTTACATATTAACCTTTGTGAACGTGTCTTCATTGGAGACTAACCTTTCTGCTTTCTCTCGTGGCTCTGTGACTTGGATAAGTGAGTTGGACATTGGTTTTTGTAGCCCGATCTTCAATGTGAAACATCACCTTCCCAGCGCGTCCAAGTCTCCTTGAGAATTGCCTCAATGCTCTTAGAACCAGCATATCAGAATTCACTGTAAAACAAAATGCATCGCTTAGACCTTTCCATTTAAAATGGTACAAATATATTAATACATGTGTTGATATTAAATATTAATAAATACAGTTAAATGTTAAAATACTTGATTTATTGATCTTTATTTGCACATTTTTCATCTGATAAATTAATTTGGGCTCAGTTTCTGATGTTGAATAGATTGTTTAATTAACAGCTGTACTTCAGTTCTAAAGACCCCTCGGCTCCTTGAACATGAATGAATAAGTTTATTGGCCAAAAATGTACACATACAAGGAATTTGCCTTGGTGCTCCGCTCGCAAGTAACAACACAACATACAGTAAACCATTAAGAATAAAACATAAAATATTAAAACATTAAGAATAAACATTATAGTTTAAACATGTGAATGAAATCTTCTTCTTGCGTATGGCGTGCACAGCCTAAAGTTGCAGGACAACTTGTTCTAATTGATCTTATTTGATTGTGCACGCCAGGTTGATTGCATTGGTTGAAACAGGGCGGACCACGTGCAGGTTGCAATCTCCCACCCCTGTGAATGAAATAAAATACCTGAACAAAAGGAGGCTAGACTTTTGGTTATTGAGTAGAGCTACTACTCGTGGAAAAAAATCTGTTTTATGTCTTACTGTGGCGGCTTTGTATCACTATCACTCTATGATGCTCCTCAGCTTCTTCCCGCAGGTTATAAGACTGATAAACGGACTTTGTCCCCTGCCAAAGTATCGTGCACCAACCACCAACCTGGACACACTGCAGCAGAGCCACTGTCGTGCTGCTGCCGATCGGAACGCCTGTTGATGTTTAGTAGAGTAGAGTGTTAATTTGTTCATGATATATGTATTTTTGCTTCTATTTATTTTTTACTGCACACTGAAATGGACACTGGTTGAGGAACGTTTTTTTGTTTCCTCTGGGTATGCGAATACTCAGGAAATGACAATAAAGATATACAATACAATACAATGACACTATAACTGTACACCAGGGGCTCCCAACCTTGTTCGTCCCGTTTATCCCTGGCAACTTTAATAGCACATAACTATGTTATTTCACTTATTTATGAACAACTAATGATGAACAGATACTGGTTTACCAGAACCAAACACAGCCAGTCAATAAGAAGACACTAATACAAATCCAGGATCAACAACTTTACCCCCTGGGTTGGTGTAAATTTACCCCAGGTTGGGAACCTTTGCTCCACACAATATTAATAATTTTTGTTTGGAGACACAAACTAATAAACGCCACAAGATTCACACCAATGCCCATGTGTCCCCCCCCCCCCCAACACGTCTACGTCAATCAATCAGTGGGAGTGGGAGGAGGAACGGCATGATGTTCTAGAGAGTGACGTCGGCGTTGGCCAATGGGAGCGGTGCGGGGGCGGGACCGGGACCAACTGGGACGGGGTCAGAGGTACACAAAAATGCTGGAGTAACTCAGCAGGTGCACCAGCATCTATGGAGCAAAGGAAATAGTCAACGTTTCGGGCCGAAACCCTTCTTCAGACTGATGGGGGGTGGGGAGAAGAAAGGAAAAAAGGAAAAAGGCGGAGGAGGAGCCCGAGGGCTGGGGGAGGGGAGGAGACAACCAGAGGGCTGATGAAGGGGAGGGGACAGCAAGGGCTAGCAGAATTGGGAGAATTCAATGTTCATGCCCCCAGGATGTAGACTGCCCAAGCGGAATGTGAGGTGCATTTCCTCCAATTTACGGTGTTGCTCGCTGTGGCCCATGGAGGAGACCCAGGACAGAGAGGTCAGATACGGAATGGGAGGGGGAGTTGAAGCGCTGAGCCACCGGGAGGTCAGGTTGGTTATTGCGGACCGACCGGAGGTGTTGGGCGAGACGATCGCCAAGCCTCCGCTTGGTCTCACCGATGTAGATCAGCTGGCATCTAGAGCAGCGGATGCAATAGATGAGGTTGGAGGAGATGCAGGTGAACCTCTGTCGCACCTGGAACGACTGCTTGGGACGGGGTCAGGGTGGGGGCGGGGACAGTGTGGGGGCGGGGTCAGTGTGGGGGCGGGGACAGCGTGGGGGCGGGGTCAGTGTGGGGGCGGGGACAGTGTGGGGGCGGGGTCAGTGTGGGGGCGGGGACAGCGTGGGGGCGGGGTCAGTGTGGGGGCGGGGTCAGTGTGGGGGCGGGGACAGCGTGGGGGCGGGGACAGTGTGGGGGCGGGGTCAGTGTGGGGGCGGGGACAGCGTGGGGGCGGGGTCAGTGTGGGGGCGGGGCCAGTGTGGGGCGGGGTCAGCGTGGGGGCGGGGACAGCGTGGGGGCGGGGTCAGTGTGGGGGCGGGGACAGCGTGGGGGCGGGGTCAGTGTGGGGGCGGGGTCAGTGTGGGGGCGGGGACAGCGTGGGGGCGGGGTCAGTGTGGGGGCGGGGCCAGTGTGGGGGCGGGGTCAGCGCGGGGGCGGGGACAGTGTGGGGGCGGGGACAGCGTGGGGGCGGGGTCAGTGTGGGGGCGGGGACAGCGTGGGGCGGGGTCAGTGTGGGGCGGGGACAGCGTGGGGGCGGGGTCAGTGTGGGGGTCGGGGCGGGGTCAACATGGGGGCGGGGCCAGTTTGGGGCGGGGTCAGCGTGGGGCGGGATCAGCACGGGGGCGGGGTCAGCGCGGGGGCGGGGTCAGCGCGGGGGCGGGGACAGTGTGGGGGCGGGGCCAGCGCGGGGGTCGGGGCGGGGTCAACATGGGGGGCGGGGCCAGTGTGGGGCGGGGTCAGCGTGGGGCGGGGTCAGCGCGGGGGCGGGGTCAGCGCGGGGGCGGGGTCAGCGTGGGGCGGGGTCAGTGCGGGGGCGGGGTCAGTGCGGGGCCGGGGACAGAGGGAGAAGAGAGGAAGAGGAAAAAAGGAAGAGGGGAAGAGTAAGAGAAGAAGTGGAGAGTGGAGAAGAGTAGGGGAAGGAAGAGAGAGAGAGAAAGAAGAGAGAGAAGAGGAGAAGGAGGAGCAGAGGGAGTGAAGGAGTGAAGGAGAAGAAGGAGGAGGAGGAAGATAAGTCTCTGTGACCGGCCGGTGGTGGTGGTGGCGGCCATGCCCGACATGGCGCTGAAGGCCGACGTGGTGTTTGTGAGTAGCGCGGCCGCGGGTTGGCGCCTCCCCGGCAGCGGCAGCGGCAGCGGCACCGACAGCCCGTGGTCGCGGGTAGGCCGCGGCTGAAGCCTCGGGCTCGAGTTACCGTCCGGCCGGGTGCTGCCCCCCCGGGGCCGCACATATCCCCCCAAACCTGTCCTATCCATGTACCTGTCTAATGTTGGGATAGTCCCAGCCTCAACTACCTCCTCCGGCAGCTTGTTCCGTTCACCCACCACCCTCTGTGTGGAGAAGTTATCCCTTTAAATCTTTTCCCCTTCACCTTGAACCTGTGTCCTCTGGTCCTCCATTCCCCTACTCTGGGCAAGAGACTCTGTGCATCTGAAATGTTTAGGAAGGAACTGCAGATGCTGGATTAAGCCGAAGCTAGACACAAAGTGCTGGAGTAACTCAGCTGGTCAGGCAGCATCTATGGAGAACAGGAATAGGCGATGTTTCAGGTCGAGACCCTTCTTCAGACTGATGTCCTGAACTCCTTCAGTCTGAAGAAGGGTCTCGACCCGAAATATCACCTATTCCTTTTCTCCAGAGATGCTGCCTGTCCCGCTGAGTTACTCCAGCTTTTTGTGTCTTATCTTCTGTGCATCTATCTGATCTATTCCTCTCGTGATTTTATACAACTCTGTACGATCGCCTCTAATCTTCATGCACTCCAAGGAATAGTCCCAGCCTACTCAACCTCTCCCTATAGCTCAGACCCTGTCGTCCTGGCAACATCCTTGTAAATCTTCTCTGTACCCTTTCCAGCTTAATAACATCTTTCCTATAATATGGTGCCCAGAACTGAACACAATACTCTAAAGGCAGAAGCTAGACACAAAGAGCTGAAGTAACTCAGCGGGTCAGGCAGCATCTCTGGAGAACAGGAATAGGCGATGTTTCAGGTCAAGACCCTTCTTCTCAGCCCAAAACGTCACCTGTTCCTTCTCTCCAGGGTTGCTGTCTGTCCTGCAGTTACTCCAGCATTTTGTGTCTATTTTCGGTTTAAACCAGCATCTGCAGTTCCTTCCTACACACTAAATGCAGCCTCACCTGTTACGTCTTATACAATTGCAACATGACCTCCCAACTTCTATACTCAATCCTCTGACTGATGACATTCACTCACCTGAACCTGTATTCCACAGGAAGAAGATGATCTGCCGTATGAAGAAGAGATTATTCGCAACCCTTACTCCGTCAAATGTTGGATCCGTTACATAGAGTTCAAACACACTGCTCC
>CM075992.1:513362-537565 GCA_038087875.1 Malacoraja senta
AGGTCACAGGGAGAACGTACAGACTCCGTACCTACAGCACCCGTAGTCAGGATTGAACCCTGGTCTCTGGAACTGTAAGGCAGCAGGTGCGCCACTGTAAAAGTAACTAATCTGAAGAAGGGACCTGACCCGAAACGTCACTCATCCATGTTCTCCAGAGATGCTGCCTGACCCGCTGAGTTACTCCAGCACTTTGTGTCTTTTTTTGTAAACCACCAATTAAAAAAAATTAAATTTGCTGCCTGCGGCCGGGGCTTTGGTACTCCGGCCCAGCCGGCAGAACCGTTCCCATGGCCGAATTCTGCCGCCGTCTTTGTGGGACAGTATCTCGGCCCCCCAGCAGCCTAGGCAGACCGTTCCAGTACCGTTTAGTTTCATTTAGAGATACAGGGCGAAAACAGGCCCTTCAGCCGCACTGACCCACGGTCCCCACACATTAACAATATCCTACACACACTAGGGACAATTTACATTTATACCAAGCACATTAACCTACAAACCTGTACGTCTTTGAAATGTGGGAGGAAACCGACTATCTCGGAGAACGTACAATCTCCGTACAGACAGCACCAGTAGTCAGGATTGAACCCGTGTCTCTGGCACTGTAATGCAACAACTCTACCGCTGTGCCACCGAGGCCACGATTGTGCGGGAAAATCGGTGGTGGACCTGTAGTAATAAACTGCACGATGTTAATTCTGTTTATTCTTTCCCAGTTACAAGCTGTGGTACAATTACCTGAAGCAACGACGGAAACAGGTGAAGGGGAAGTGCATCACAGACCCTGGGTATGAGGAGATTAACAACTGTCATGAGCGAGCCCTGGTTTTCATGCACAAGGTATTTATGTTTGCCTTGCACCAAACAGCAGTACGCTACTATTTTGTGTCGTCAGTTGTTGTTAATAAGTGAAACTAGTGAAGTGATGTGCAGAGAGTTCCCCAGCTGATGAAATTAATCTGTTGTCCTGCTGCTAGTTGGTCATGTTTGTATCTCTGGAGAGAAGGAATGGGTGACGTTTCGGGTCGAGACCCTTCAGACTGAAGAGTTACTCCAGCCTTTTGTGTCCATCTTTGGTTTAAACCAGCATCTGCAGTTCCTTCCTTCACAGTTGGTCATGTTTATTAACGCAGCTGATCGGCATGTAGAAGGGCGTTCAGAGTGATACAGCTCAGAGACATGCCCTTCACACACCGAGTCTGTGCCCACCATAAAACACCCATCTTATCCCCCCCACATTCCCATCAACTCCCCAAGATCCCACCACACACCTGCACACTAGTGGCAATTTACAGTGACCAATTCACTTGCCAAGCATGGGTGGCAACTCTTCAGAATGTTATTGGATGCGTTAGCAATCTAGATGTGTTGAGAGAGTCAACACTTAATCAGTTTTTTTGTTTAAATAAAGACACAGAGTGCTGGAGTAACTCAGCGGGTCAGGCAGCATCTGTGGAGAACATGGATAGGTGACGTTTCACAGAGTGCTGGAGTAACTCAGCGGGTCAGGCAGCATCTGTGGAGAACATGGATAGGTGACGTTTCACAGAGTGCTGGAGTAACTCAGCGGGTCAGGCAGCATCTCTGGAGAACGTGGATAGGTGACGTTTGGGATCAGTAATTGATTAGGGGTCGGACTTGATTCAGACTGAAGGGTCCGGATCCGAAACGTCACCTATCCATGTTCTCCACAGATGCTGCCTGACCCGCTGAGTTACTCCAGCACTCTGTGAAACGTCACCTATCCATGTTCCCCACAGATGCTGCCTGACCCGCTGAGTTACTCCAGTACTTTGTCTCCATTGTTTTGTAAACGAGCACCAGCAGTTCTTTGTTTCTACAGTTTCTGTGTTTATTTCCTTTCTCTGTCAGATGCCGCGAATTTGGCTGGACTACTGTCAGTTCCAGGTGGACCAGTGCAAGATAACGAGGACACGACGTACCTTTGACCGTGCGCTGCGGGCTCTCCCCGTCACTCAGCACTACCGCATCTGGCCCATGTACCTGAAGTTTGTGCGACAGTTCCCCGTGTCCGAGACTGCCATCCGCGTCTACAGGCGCTATTTAAAGGTACGTGCATCTGTTGGAGCCTTGTGAGTAGAGAGACATAGAGCCATACTGCATGGAAACAGGCCGTTCAGCCCACCTTGCCCATGCTGGGGGAGCAGCTTAGTGGTTCCACTCATCAGTTGACCTTGGTTCATTGTTAGCTGAGGGGAAGGTGACAATGAGGCCCGTGTACGTGTATCGAAGGTACAGTGAAAAGCTTTTTGTTGCGTGCTAGCCAGTCAGCGGAAAGACAATACAGGATTACAACCGAGCCATCCACAGTGTACAGATACAGGATAATGTGACTAACAAACGCAGTGAGGATTCATGAATACTGTGATTACTTATAACCAGGAATATCCCTGGTAGGTTGAGACCAATAGGTTAAGGTGGGATTTAGAAGCAGATTACACTGCTTTGTACTGTGTGTTGGTGTGGGCAGGTTAGGCCATACTCATTTGTCAGTTACAGCCCCTGTAGTCCTTCTGATTTTTATAAAGCAACTTCATTGCTTGAATACAATACTAGCAGATGATATAGGTTAGCAGCTTGTTAATCAACACAAAATACTGAAGAAGGGTCTCGACCCGAAACGTCACCCATTCCTTCTCTCCAGAGATGCTACGTGTCTCGCTGAGTTACTCCAGCATTTTGTGTCTATCTTCGGTGTAAACCAGCATCTGCAGTTCCTTCCTACACATTAGCAGTCTGTTAGCGAGGTTACAGAATCAATAGTTCCTTCTTTCCTATTTCCCGGGGAAAATTCTATCTTCACATTGTTAAAAAAACATTTAATATTTGCAGCTGTCCCCTGAAAATGCAGAGGAATACATTGAGTACCTGCGCTCCATCGACCGGCTGGACGAGGCTGCTGTCCGGCTTGCTGCCGTTGTCAACGATGAATTGTTTATCTCCAAGGAAGGGAGATCGAATTATCAAGTAAGTCCATTTCCCATTGGGCTGCTTTTGTTTGAGGAAGGAGCAGACCCAAGGTCCACTGAGAGTAAACTCTGGAACCTTGTTTCATGATGCACTGATGCCTCGCCTTATTGCACAGCCTTCTTCCTTTTAGAAGTGCTTTGAATATTGAATGTATAATTTGATTTTGTGTGTTGTCTCAGTTCCTGTGCCTGCAAGCAAGATAGTCAATGTACTCGTGCATCTGACTATAAACTCGACTTGACGAAAAAAGTCAATATTAGAATCAATTTGCATGTGGGTAGGTTAAAAACTTGTCCAAAATATTCTGTTTCGACACTATCAGCCACTTTCCATGTTTGGTTAAGTCAGTCCTTGGTGACCACTTTCACAAAAGCATCACCAAACAGGCCTTTTGGCCCAACTTGTCCAGACCGAGCAAGTTGCTTGCTGGGCATGTCCCATGCAAAGCAGCATAATCTGCTTTAAACTGTCAGCTTTCTCCCCTTACTCCAAACAGTCTGAAGAAGGGTCCCGACCCGAACGTTGCCTGTCCATTCCCTCCCCAGATTCTCAGCTGTTTAGGATTGTTTGGGATATGTATTGTCCTTTATTGCAGGTTAATTCTCGGGATGGCGGGACTGACATATGATGAAAGAATGGATCGACTGGGTTTGTTTTCACTGGAATTTAGAAGGATGAGAGGGAATCTTGGAGAAACATATAAAATTATTAAGGGATTGGACAGGCTAGATGCAGGAAACATGTTCCCGATGTCGGGGGAGTTCGGAACCAGGGGTCGCAGTTTAAGAATAAGGGCAGGCCATTTAGGACTTAGAGGAAGAAAAAGTTTTTCACCCAGAGAGTTGTGATTCTGTGGAATTCTCTGACACAGAAGGCAGTGGAGGCCAATTCACTGGATGTATTCAAGGGAGAGTTAGATTTAGCTCTTAGGGCTAACGGAATCGAGGGATATGGAGAAAAAAGCAAGAACGGGGTACTGATTTTGGATGATCAACAATGATCATATTGAATGGCGGTGCTGGCTCGAAGGGCCGAATGGCCGAATCCTGCACCTATTTACTATGTTTCTAATGTGGCCACGTGGAAAGGCTTTGTGGGAGAGCATAGGAAATCTGTTTGCTTCATTGGAGTGAAAAGTGATAAGGCATTTGTTTTTCCACAGCTGTGGCACGAACTCTGCCATCTCATCTCAACCAACCCAGACAAGGTGAAGTCCCTGAATGTTGGCGCTATTATCCGTGGCGGCCTCACACGCTTCACTGACCAACTGGGGAAGCTCTGGTGTTCCTTAGCCGACTACTACATTCGAAGTGGCCATTTCGAGAAGGTACGTGTTCCTTGTTGAGCAAGATATCATTTTTAAACAGTTAACACATTATAGAACCATCTTCAACAACAATTTCATTTCTTGTGATTTTTTTTTTTTTTTCTTTAAGTTTAATTACATAATTTGTGTAATGTCAAGTTGTTCAAGCCTGGCATTATTCCCGAATCGTGAGTTATTTACACAAGCAGGGAATTAACAACCTGATGCAAAGCTTGCCATCCCAAGATAGCCCGTTGGTTAAACCCTGCAATTAAGAGTTTTTGTCCCTCTTCATAGATCTCAGTTAAGGGCCTGTCCCACTTGGCGATTTTTTTTTTCAGCAACTGCCGGCGTCATATCAGTGTTGCCAAAAGATTTTGAACATTTCAAAATCCAGCGGCGACAAAAAAAATGTAGCGACACTTGAAAAAAATACCGCGCGTCATACGTCATCACGCCGCAATTTTTAAGTGACCTGATACGTCAGTCAATGATGCCGGCAGTCACCGAAAAAAATCGCCAAGTGGGACAGGCCCTTAATGCTTCCAATGATCCATTGGACAGCCTGACAACCTGTTAAAGAGTCATACAGTCTGATGAAGGGTCTGGACCCGAAACGTCTCCCATTCCTTCTCTCCAGAGATGCTGCCTGTCCCGCTGAGTTACTCCAGCATTTTTGTGTCTACCTTCGATTTAAACCAGCGTCTGCAGTTCTTTCCCACACATAGAGTCATACAGCTCGGAGACGGGCCCTCCGGCCCACCTTGCCCATGCTTCCCAAGATGCCCCATCCACGCTAGTCCCACCTGCTCATGTTTTAGTGTTTGAGTCCTGTGTCTGCATTCATACCGGCCCCTCTTTTCAACGCTGGTTGTGTGCACGTGGCCTTATTTCTTGCTCGTCTTTAGAGATGCAGCGCGGAAACAGGCCCTTTGGCCCACGGAGTCGGCACCGAGCAACGAACCCTCTGTGCACCAGCACTATCCAACGCACACACTAGGGACAGGTCACAATTTTACCAATGCCAATTCACCTACAAACCTGTACGTCTTTGGAGTGTGGGAGGAAACCGGAGCACCAGGAGAAAACCCACGTGGTCACAGGGAGAGCAGACAAACTCTGTACAGACAGCACCCATAGTCAGCGCCCATGGTCTGAAGAAGGGTTTCGGCCCGAAACGTTGCCTATTTCCTTCGCTCCATAGATGCTGCTGCACCCGTTGAGTTTCTCCAGCACTTTTGTCTACCTTCGATTTTCCAGCATCTGCAGTTCCTTCTTAAACACCCATAGTCAGGATTGAACCCTGGTCTCTGACACTGTGAGGCACCACTCTACCGCTGTGCCACCATGCCGCCCTGGCATCATCTTGGTCATGGGCACCTCCATGTCTTTACCTTTATTGCGTTGACTGCAGATAAAATGGAGGTGTTTGTGTTGTCTTTAGGCCAGAGATGTGTACGAGGAGGCGATTCAGACAGTGATGACAGTCCGCGACTTCACCCAGGTGTTTGACAGCTACGCCCAGTTTGAAGAGAGCATGATCGCAGCTAAAATGGAAACGACGGCAGAAATGGGACAAACTCAGGAAGGTGAGGTGGATTCTTGTGTATTTTTCCACATAAGATATTTCTGATATCAAGGGATATGGGGAGAAAGCAGAAATGGGGTACTGATTTTGGATGACCAGCCATGATCATGTTAAATGGCGGTGCTGGCTCGAAGGGCCGAATGGCCTACTCCTGCATCTATTTTTCTATGTTTCTGTCTGTTGAGAGTGCATGCAGGCAATGTCATGTGGTAATCCATGCCTCCAGAGTCACCAAGCAGGATATTGATTTCTTTAATTTACCTTTTATTGAGCTGGAAACTCAAAACAGGAGAATGAATGCTAACTGTGTTTCCTTTCCCTTTTTTAATAGCTCAGGAAATTGAAGCTGTTAGAGTAATGGGATGAGTTAGTGTCCTTCACTTCACTATGCCTCCATGATAGAGCTGCCCAGTCAATCTCACTCCTTGCTTTTTTCCAGTCAACTGCATTTTTTTCCCCTTTATAGTTATTTTCAAAACCTCTTTCAGATTGACTTATATGACGCAACGGTGATCGGGCTGATCTCCAATGGCGATGAATCAGCCTACAGAGCGGAGGTGCAGAACCTGGCGAGCTAGTGCTGAATCTGTGGAATTCATTGCCACAAAAGGCTGTGGAGGCCAAATGAATGGATATTTTTAAGGCAGAGATAGACAGATTCTTGATTAGTACGGGTGTTAGAGGTTACGGGGAGAAGGCAGGAGAATGGGGTTAGGAGGGAGAGATGATTGAATGGGGTTAGGAGGGAGAGATGATTGAATGGCGGAGTAGACTTGATGGGGCAAAGGACCTAATTCTGGTCAGAGAACTTATGAACAATGAGGTTTTCATAAGATGTGATTCGTATTTCGACCTGTGCTTTGGTTCATACAGATGATATCGACCTGGAGTTGAGATTGGCGCGGTTTGAGCAGCTGATAACGAGGCGCCCCCTGCTCTTAAACAGCGTCCTCCTGCGCCAGAACCCCTACAATGTGCACGAGTGGCACAAGCGGGTGAAACTGTACGAAGGGAAACCACGAGAGGTGAGCAATGCTTCCCACATCACAGTGCAGACCATGGCGCAGCGGGTAGAGCAGCTGCCTCACCGTGCCAGGTACCCGGGTTCCATCCTGACTACGGGTGCTGTCTGTACGCAGTTTGCACCTTCTCCCCGTGACCACGTGGGTTTTCTCCGGGTGCTCCGGTTTCCTCCCACACTCCAAAGACGTACAGGTTTGTAGGTTAATTGGCTTTGGTAAAGATTGTAAATTGTCCGTAGTGTGTAGGACAGTGTTGGTGTACGGGGTGATCGATGGTCGGGTCTATTTCCGTGCTGTATCTTTAAACTAAACTAAATTAAACGTTATCCTGAAACCAGTGATCTTCAGTACAACATGAAAAACAGCACGTTAAAATATTTCTCCTTTAGACACATGACAAACCCATTACCTTTACCGTTTCCCCAGCTGTTTCCTTCCATTCTTCTCAATGTTAAACCACTTTACCTGCCTGTATATCTCTCATACCTGATGTTGGTGTGGTATTGTCACCTGTACTGAGATACAATACTATCCAGCCATGTCTTGCCCAATACGGGGGCCATAGGTAGTGTAAAAGTGAAAAAGAAACTGTGCAGAATATAGTGTTGTAGCTTTAGCAAAAATGCAATTAGAAAAAAGTGCTAGAGTGGTAATGGGGCAGATTGGAAGATCAGGAAACCATCCACAGGATATGAAATATTCATTCAGGAGTCTGATACAAGCTGGGATGAAGCTGTTCTTGAATATTGTGGTGGGCATGTTCTAGGTTTCATATCTCCAGGAGAGGGGAGAATAAATAATGCCTGGTGTGTGAGTGGTCCTTGATTATGTTGGCTGCTTTTTCAGAGCTGTGTGTGTGTGGGGGGGGGGGGGGGGTTTGCTATTTAGCGTTCTCAAATCTCTGCATTTTCTTGCATCCTCAGCCAAAGCTTTTTCCAAACCAAGCTGTGATGCATCTGGATCAGATGCTTTCTATGGCACATCTATAGAAATTGGTAAGAGTTGGTTGGATACCACTGAGGAAGTGGTGGCACTGGTGTGGTTCCTTGGCCGTTAATGTTATGACATCGTGCTACTGCGCTTTCTGTCTCCATCCTGTTCTCCACCTCGTCATTGTTCCAGATCCAGCCCTTGTTTTATTTTTTATACATTGTAGATCATAAACACTTACACAGAAGCCGTGCAGACCATCGACCCGCTGAAGGCCACTGGGAAGCCACATTCATTATGGGTCTCCTTTGCAAAGTTTTACGAAGAAAACGGACAGATTCAGGACGTAAGTCGAAGCTTAGTTGTATCTCAAGTAAACTTTGGAGGAGCTGCATGAAGCTGTGGTTCAATACTGTCCTTTCATCAATGCTGGGAGATGTGAATAGTATGGGTGGGTGTCCACTGGTTGGCAGCAGTTGGGCCGAATGGCCTGTTTCCATGCTGAATAAGACGAGGATACCAATTTGTTGGAAGGAACTGCAGATGCTGGTTTACATCGAAGATAGACACAAAATGCTGGAGTAATTCGGCGGGACAGGCAGCATCTCCGATAAGATGGAATGGGTGACGTTTCGGGTCGAGACCCTTCTTCGGACTGAGAGTCAGGGGAGGGGGAGTCTAGGGACGTAGTCCCAATGAGAGTGATGGAGTCCTCTGGGCATGGGATACACTGTCAAACTGGCCTGATCCACAGTCTGACAGGGTTCAGCTGCCTGGAGAATGGGAGATGAGGTGGGAGTGAGGGGTGTGTATCTGAGAATCCTGAGCTGAAACCCTTGTCAGGACAGGGTGGAGAGAGCTTCACCCAACTTGGATGTATCGCCAGGAGCTGAATTGTTAAATGGGAAGACTTTTATTTCTCAGCAATAATAAGCTTGTGATGGGCTAGGGTTTAAATGAATGGATGAAATATGGCAGTGGAGATATTCTAGCTTCCTCAGTTCAGACACGTTCTGTGAAGCTTGAACCATTGGAGTGGACATTTTGTTAGCCGAATATATGTCTGGTCACAGCTAGTAGATAAGGAACTGCAGATGCTGGTGTACTAAGGAAAGCCACAAAGTGCTGGAGTAACCCAGCAGGACAGGCAGCATCCCAGGATAACAGGGATAGATGATGTTTCAGTTTGGGACTCTTCTTCAGACCCTCACATTTACACGGATGATGCCTACACCCGCTAGGAGCTCCCATGACAAGAGTGACAACGTTTGTACAGACGGGCATTTTTCATTTTCTGTTTCAGGCCCGGACTATCTTTGAGAAAGCCACAAAAGTGAATTTCAAGCACGTGGATGAGTTGGCTGGAGTTTGGTGCGAGTACGGAGAAATGGAACTCAGGCATGAAAACTACGAGGAGGCGCTCCGATTGCTCAGGGTACGTTCTCCTTTCTGTCTCTCCGTGGTTGTGTCCGATCTCGCTGGGGCTCTGCATGTAGACTCTGGCATTGCTGGAGCTATCAGGAGCATGACTACTCCAGCGTTGCAGTCACACCTGGCTCTTGCTGTGCTCATTCTGCGGGGCAGAGCGAGCGGTGAGCCACAAGCAGCTGCAGGTGGCACAACCTGGCCTTTTGTGATGTCCATCTCACTGCCCAGCCTTGCCAGTGTCACCCCCTATCAGGCTCCTGACATTGTCATGTGTCCCAGATAGAACAATGACATTCTTACTTGCTGCAGCACAACAGAATATGTAATTATAATAAATAATATAACAAAAACTCAGAACAAAATAACATACAATAACAGTGCAATAATAATAGTCTATTGTAGTTCACAGCTTATGAGGTTGTAGTGTTTAATAGCCTGATGGCTGTAGGGAAGAAACTGTTCCTGAACCTGGGCATTAATATGAACACTGCACACACCAACCTCAGCAACTGGTAGACAAAAATGCTGGAGGAACTCAGCAGGTTTCGGGTCCCGAAACGTCACCTATTCCTTCGCTCCATAGATGCCTCACCCGCTGAGTTTCTCCAGCATTTTTGTCTACCTTCGATTTTTCCAGCATCTGCAGTTCCTTCTTAAACCTCAGCAACTGTGTCTTCAGTGGTTTCTTTGTTGTCACGTGTAAAAGGTACAGTGAAATACCTTTTAAAAGGTACAGTGACTATCGCCGTACATAAGCACAATCCCTCTGGTTAGTACAGAATGGACACCACAGCCCACTGATGTGGCATTTTACAGACCCATTCCCAGATGGCCAGGGAGCCCACCGCAGCCGTCACCTCCATTCCAGGCACCAGATCGTGTCTCTGGCTGCATTACAGGCTGTTTTTTTTACTGTTATGGTTACCTGGTATTACACTAATTAACTTTTTGCATTTTTGATTATTATATATTTATCTCTGTGTTCATACATTTAGGGGCCTGGTAAGCTGCAGCAAGTAGGAATTTAATCGTAATCTTGACTCTTTTCACTGTTTCTTAAACCCTCTTGACACTTCCTCTGGCAGCTCGTTCCATATACCCCCCCCCCCCCCCCCCCTCCATGTACAGGGTTACCCCTCAGCTCCCTTTCAAATCTTTCCCCGCTCACCCTAAACCTATGCCCTCTCGTGTTGGACTCCTCTACCTTGAGGTACACACTGTGCCGACTCACCTTATCGATGCCCAACATGATATACTATACCGCTGTAAGGTCACCTCTTCGCCTCCTACACTCCAAGGGATAAAGCTCCTGTTCTCCAGCCTCTCCTAACTCAACCCCTCCACTCCCAGTAATGTCCTTGTAACACTTATTTTCTAGTTGAATGACATGAGAATGATTAAAAACCTCACTACACTCAGACTGAGATGTATCTGCATGTTCATCTCAAGGCAGAAAAGTGGACTCTAGGTGAGCCATAGTCATGGAAACAGGCCCTTCGGCCCAACTTGCCCGCGCTGACCAACATGCCCCATCTACACTAGTCCCACCTGCCTGTGTTTGGCCCACATCCCTCTAAACCACATAAGAGATTAGGATACAAACTTAAATCACACGGTATTGGGGGTTCAGTATTGATGTGGATAGAGAACTGGCTGGCAAACAGGAAGCAAAGAGTAGGAATAAACGGGTCCTTTTCACAATGGCAGGCAGTGACTAGTGGGGTACCGCAAGGCTCAGTGCTGGGACCCCAGCTATTTACAATTTATATTAATGATCTGGACGAGGGAATTGAAAGCAACATCTCCAAGTTTGCGGATGACACTAAGCTGGGGGGCAGTGTTAGCTGTGAGGAGGATGCTAGGAGACTGCAAGGTGACTTGGATAATGTTTGGCAGATGCAGTATAATGTGGATAAATGTGAGGTTATCCACTTTGGTGGCAAAAACGGGAAGAGACTATTATCTAAATGGTGGCCGATTAGGAAATGGGGAGATGCAGCGAGACCTGGGTGTCATGGTACACCAGTCATTGAAAGTAGGCATGCAGGTGCAGCAGGCAGTGAAGAAAGCGAATGGTATGTTGGCCTTCATAGCAAGAGGATTTGAGTATAGGAGCAGGGAGGTTCTACTGCAGTTGTACAGGGTCTTGGTGACACCACACCTGGAGTATTGCGTACAGTTTTGGTCTCCAAATCTGAGGAAGGACATTATAGCCATAGAGGGAGTGCAAAGAAGGTTCACCAGACTGATTCCTGGGATGTCAGGACTTTCATATGAAGAAAGACTGGATAGACTTGGCTTATACTCGCTAGAATTTAGGAGATTGAGAGGGGATCTTATAGAAACGTACAAAATTCTTATGGGGTTGGACAGGCTAGATGCAGGAAGATTGTTCCCGATGTTGGGGAAGTCCAGGACAAGGGGTCACAGCTTAAGGATAAGGGGGAAATCCTTTAAGACCGAGATGAGGAAAAACTTTTTCACACAGAGAGTGGTGAATCTCTGGAACTCTCTGCCACAGAGGGTAGTTGAGGCCAGTTCATTGGCTATATTTAAGAGGGAGTTAGATGTGGCCCTTGTGGCTAAAGGGATCAGGGGGTATGGAGAGAAGGCAGGTACGGGATACTGAGTTGGATGATCAGCCATGATCATATTGAATGGCGGTGCAGGCTCGAAGGGCCGAATGGCCTACTCCTGCACCTATTTTCTATGTATCTATCTATGTATCTATGTAACCCATCCTATCCATTTACCTGTCTAAATGTTTCTGCTGCATGAGCCACCAAGAGTGGTGCAGAGCTTGGCTTTGCAGGTACTGTCACAATGTTTAAGAAACATTTAGACAGGTACATGGATAGGGTAGGTTTAGAGGGATGTGGGCCAAACATGGGCAGGTGGGGCTAGTGTAGATGGGACATATTGCTCGGTGTGGGCAAGTTGGGTCGAAGGGCCTGTTTCCACACTCTGACTCTAGACCCACAGTCAGTTTAGTAGAAGTTACTGTGGGTCTGGTATGTACTTCTGGTTACTGCCAATTGCCAACTTGAGACACATTTGGGATTGGAAATTAGATGCTTTATTCCATCCACTCTTCTGCCCCACCCAGTCCTCCCTTCAGGACTTGGATTGTGAGGCCTTCCGCTGGAGCCACCGGGTGGCGATGGTGAGCTGCCTGGAAAGAGCTCATATCTGTAACATTCCACTGCGTTGAAACTGACCACAGGCGCCAACTTACACCGATTACACCCCTTTGATTTACTCTCCCCAGATTCTACTGCACACTCGTATCACACCCAGGGTAATTTACAGTGGCCAGTTAAGCTGCCAACCCACGTGGCTTAGGAATTTAGTCTAGTTTAGAGCACAGTATGGAAACAGGCCCTTTGGCCCATTGAGCACGTGCCGACCAGCAATCACGCATTCTCACTAGTTCCATCCTACACAACAGAGACAATTTACAGATGCCAGTTAACCTACAAAACTGTGAGTCTTTGGAATTTGGGAGGAGACCGGATATAATAAAAAATCATATAATAATAAAATTTAAATTAAATTATTATAATATAAATATATTATACATGGGCAGTTACTTGAATTAAAATTCCTCGACAGTTGTGTTGGAATTTGAGCATGAGTGTGGACCAGATGTCCAGGCCCTGTGTTTCTCATCCAGTAACTTCACCACTCCCCACCTCATACAAAGCTGGTACCTTGCAAGGTTTTCTTCAGATGACATTAACTGCCCTCTTATCCGTAAGACCTGTTTCAAGGGTGAGCTTTCTACGTTAGCCAAGCTACGAGCTGTATGTCTGGAAGCAGACCGGCTCAGAATATCAAACAGTTTCAGATTAATTTATTGTCATGTGTACCGAGGTACAGTGAAAAGCTTTTGTTGCCTGCTAACGAGTCAGCGGAAAGACAACACATGATTCTGGTCCATTTGGACATCTGCTTCAAACGGTAATAGCACATACTGTGCTCCGAGACTCCAGCGGCAATGAATGAACTGCACCAGCGAGCCCTCCCACCAGTTACCCCAGAATATGCGCCGCTTGCTCTACAGGACAAATACATTATAAGTATATGTTTACACCGATGGCCCAGACAGATCATTAGCCATGAAGTATTTGAATGCTCTAACTTCTGCTGTGTTTTGTCAGATCGGGCTGATTGTTTGCGGCGCCTCCGCCAATATTTACATAGAATTTACATATCATTTACATATCTTTCTATCCATTTCCCCCTTGTATTTTCCTTGACCCCCATCCCCTTTGATGCCTCGTTTTCACACCTTACCCTTCCTTATCTCTGCGTCTCCCTCTCCCCGACTCTGAGTCTGAAGAAGGGTCTCGACCCGAAACGCCACCCATTCCTTATCTCCAGAGATGCTGCCTGTCCCGCTGAGTTACTCCAGATTTTTGTGTCTCTCCTCGTTTGTAATCTAGCTCCACTTTAAGTGTATCTGTTGCCACAGTTTCTCTGTGCTGTAAGGGTTTTTTATCACTCCCTTGGTAAAGAATTTTCTCCTGAATTCCCACTTTGGTTAATTAATGACTCTGTCTTTGGGCTGAACAATAGGTGCAGGAGCACCGCCATTCAATGTGATCATGGCTGATCATCCACCATCAGTACCCAGACAAGTGCAACCATCATGTCTCTGACCTTCCTATCACATCATCATGGCCCCAGTCTAATCATCAGCCTTAATGGCCTCAACCTCAACAATCCCTCTTTGCAAATGATTCCATGTGTCACAGAATTCCTCATGAAGAATATTTCTCTTCTTGATGACTTTAACCTGGTCCTTGTTACAAATGTGAAGCAAATGTTACGTTAGGTTCATTCTGCAATCACTTGGTCAACGACTGTCAAAGGCACTCGGGGGTACAGGGAAGCACGTAAATAGGAGGCCTGGACTTGCAATTGAGACGTCTGGGTTCACATTGCCAATTTTAACTCCATCAATACTCTGTAATTTGGAGATTCGTTTAGTTTAGTTTAGAGATACAGCGCGGAAACAGGCCCTTCAGCCCACCGCGTCCGTACCGACCAGCAATCCCCGCACACTAACACTATTCTACACACGCTAGGGACAATTTACATTTATCCCAAGCCAATTAGCCTACAAACTTGTATGTTTTTGGAGTGTGGGAGGAAACTGAAAATCTGTGAGAAAACCCATGCAGGTCACGGGGAGAATGTACAAACTCCGTACAGACAGCACCCATAGACGGGATCGTACCCGGATCTCTAGCGCTGCAAGGCAGCAACTCTACCGCTGTGCCACCTTGTGCCCTTTTGTGGCATGAATGCCCCTGTTTCACAAAGTGGGTCATCTGTGCCGCCCTAACAATAGAAAGCAACTCATCTTAATAATGATGTCCTCGTTTAGTCCTGGCTTTATGTGCGTATAAACGTGTGAAGAGCAGCCTTCCTTATTCTGTATTTTAATCTCCGCAGAGAGCTACCGCCGTACCAGCGAAAAAGGCCGAGTACTTTGATTCGACAGAACCTGTCCAGAACAGGGTGTACAAGTCGCTGAAAGTCTGGTCCATGTTAGCAGATCTGGAGGAGAGTCTTGGAACTTTCAAGGTGAATAAAGAATAAGTTTGTACTTGGGTGTGGTCTGCTTTTCACACTCATCTGTACTTGAGATGCACAGATTAGTTTTGATTGTGCTGTGTACTTTAGTTTTGAACTGCCTCTGATGTTTTTAGTTTTTTTAATGCATAGTATTTGTATTTTTAAATATTATTTTTATTTAGTCTACGAAGGCCGTGTACGACAGGATTATAGATCTTCGAATTGCCACGCCCCAGATCATCATCAACTACGCAATGTTCCTGACGGAGCACAACTACTTTGAAGAAAGTTTCAAGGTGAGCTACTGGTTGTTGTTAATCCCACTGGCACTCTTGTACCAAGAGGCACCCAGCGTTTGGTGATGGGTTGAGTTTAGTTTATTGCCACATGTGTCGAGGTACAGTTGCTATCCTGGCAGCGGAAAGACTATACATGATTAGAATCGAGCCGTCCGCACTGTACAGATACATGATAAAGGGAATAACGTGATCTGTGAACGGAGAATAATTCTGTGCATCATTGCATCTTTGAGTATTCAAGCGCTGTCGGTTTTCCAAAGAAAAGGCTGTACATGAATACAATTGAGCCCTCCGCAGGTCAGAGATAAAGGGTACAACATTGAGTGCAAATATATAACATTGAAGTCCAATAAAGTCTGATTAAAGATAGTTCTAAGGTATCTAATGAAGTAGACAGGACTGCTCTGCAGCTGATGAGAGGACTGTTTAGTTGTCAGATAACATTGGATTTAGTGGGGGCCAAGGAAAGAGGGTTCACGTCGCGGCCCTGTTTCCACCAATCTTTCCACCACCACGCACAAGAAGCACAAGACAGACACCATTGTGCTGATGCCGAGAAATGTGTTCAGCTCTGGCTGAACAACTAATCTTGTGTGTGGACTCGATAAGAAGAAGATTGGATTTAGTACTTCCTATTAAAACACTAATTTTACCTGGTGATTTGTAGTTTACCCCTAAATCCTGTAGCTCTGATAGTCACCTTTGCCAGGCTGGAGGTGGACGCAGTACCTCCAAATAAATCTGCCCAGTTTCCTATCCACTGTGGGGCGTAGGGAGCAGTAAACATCACTCATTGCCGATGTACGTCAACTTTCTACAGTGGGACAGGTGGGACTTGTAAGACACTGAATATCCAAATTGCATTTTAAATGTCAATGGATGTAAATTCAGAAAGGAACAAAAAACATATTTATCTCTTTGTGTCTCTAATACTAAATGTCGCCCCTTTCCCTTGTGAACATTTTTCGTACAATATCTTAGCAACCATATTTAAATGAAAGCAATAATAGTTTAATGATAGCTAATTCTAGGTTCACGCTAGACAGATTCTTTGCGATTATATTCCCTTGGTGTGTAGTATTTCTGAAAGGTGGCGGAAAAGGGAGAATTGTACATTGAAATTGCCTGTCCCATGACATATGATGAAAGAATGGGTCGACTGGGCTTATATTCATTGGAATATTGAAGGATGAGTGGGGATCTCATAGAAACATATCAAATTCTTAAAGGATTGGACAGGCTAGATGCAGGAAAAAAAATTCCCGATGTTGGGGGAGTCCAGAACCAGGGGTCACAGTTTAAGAATAAGGGGTAGGCCATTTAGGACTGAGATGAGGAAAAACATTTTCACGTAGAGAGTTGTGAATCTGTGGAATTCTCTGCCACAGAAGGCAGTGGTGGCCAATTCACTGGATATTTTCAAGAGGGAGTTAGATTTAGCTCTTAGGGCTAAAGGAATCAAGGGATATGAGGATAAAGCAGGAATGGGGTACAGATTTTAGATGATCAGCCATGATCATATCGAATGACAGTGCTGGCTCGAAGGGGCGAATGGCCTACTCCTGCACCTATTTTTCTGTTGAATGTCACACCATACAATTGTGTTGCCAATGTTAACAGAGCTAAACATAGAAACATAGGTGCAGGAGTAGGCCATTCGGCCCTTCGAGCCAGCACCGCCATTCAAACCGAAGATAGAAAGGTCTCGACACGAAACATCACCCATTCCTTCTCTCCAGAGATGCTGCCTGTCCCGCTGAGTTACTCCAGCTTTTTCTGTCTATCTTGGGTAATTAATATCCTGATGCTCAGTATAGAAACGTGAGTGAAGTGTACATGTTTGGGAACACCACCCTGTCCTGCAATGTGCTTTATGTAACCTGGTGTAGCTGGGTAACCTAATGAGAGGAAGAACACAGTTGGTGCTGCAGAAACGAGAATACAATGCAGCCCGTTTTACAAGGCAAATCATCTCGGTGGTTTTGGGCCAACTAGCTCAACATGCAAACTTTGAGCAGTATCTAAATCTCCCGATTCCCTGAGGTCAGATTACAGTACAGAGGTCACACCCTGCCATTCGATAGCTAGATTATATTCTTTAAATGAATGGCTTCTTTCATGGGAAGTTAATTTATGCTTTTGGCTTGTGTTGATGCTGGCACCAGCCACCTTTCCACTCAATTCTCCACACTGTTGGTAACATAGACACACGGTATGCAGTTTAATAATAATAATAATAATAATACATTTTATTTATGGGCGCCTTTCACAAAGTCTCAAGGACACCTTACAAAGTTTAACAAATAGTGTAGAAACATGTAAGCGGAATGAAATAAATAGCAAAGACATCACCAGTACACAAATTAAAGATAGGATTAAATCCAAAAACAAAAATCAAAAACACAATATGGAATGCTTAAGGAATGCTTCCAAGGAGAACATTCAAAGCTATTTAGAGAATGGGAGAGTCCAGTGTGTACAATTACATTTAACTAGGTCAGTGAAGGGGGATATCAGCAAACAATACTGGGACTCTTGAGCCAAGTCAAGAGTGTTTTATTGTCATATGTGCCAGTTAGGACAATGACATTCTTGCTTGCTTGGCTGCAGGGAAGAAGCTATTCCTGAACCTGGACTTTACAGTTTTCAGGCTCCTGTACCTTCTTCCTGATGGCAAAGGTGAAATGAGTGTGTGGCCAGGGTGGTGTGGGTCTTTGGGGGGGGGTTTGAAGAAAGATGATCAGTCTGAAGAAAGGTCTCGACCTGAAACGTCACCCATTCCTTCTCTCCATAGATGCTGCCTCACCTGCTGGGTTACTCCAGCATTTTGTGTCTACCTTCGATTTTATCCAGCATCTGCAGTTCTTTCTCACACCAAATAAGTAATACTTGATAAATCCAAAGAGGCCCAATGTAAACTGGAAGAACAACACCTTAGCTTCCATCTTGGCACTTTAATGAACACTGAATTCTCCGGTTTGAGGGAAACTGCTCTCTTGTTGATGCCCATTACCATGCGGTGTCCCTTTCTCACTCCGTTTTATTAAACTAGCTCTCTGTTGGTCAGCAGCTTCCTCCCCACCTTGTCCAGGCTCATCACCACATGACCTTTTGACTTGCACCTCACTCCTCCCCCACCTCTGCTTTGAAAATTGCATACTCTCTAATCAATTCCTCCCTCCCCTTTCCCATTGAAAGAGTCATACAGCATGGTAACAGGCCCAACTTGCCCCATCTACTACACCAGCTGCACATGCCTGTGTTTGGCCCATATCCATCTGAACCTTTCCTATCCATCTAACTGTCCAAATGTCTTTTCGATGTTGTTTTAATACCTGCCTTTTCCACCTCCTCTGGCAGCTCGATCCACACACCCACCGCCCTTTGTGTAGAGAAATTGCCCTTTGGGTTCCTATTAAATCTTTCCCCTCTCACCTTAAACCTATGTGGCCTGGTTGTTGATTCCCCTACTCAGGCTAAAGGCACAGTCTTTTACCCAATCTATTCCCCTAATGATCTAAAACATCTCTCTAGCCTGCTCAACCTCCCCCCACAGCTCAGGCCCTCGGGTCCTGGAAACATCCTCGTAAATCGTCTCTGCATTCCTTTGCAGGTTAACAACATCTTTTGTATAAAAGTCTTATATGTTCTCCAGCGATGCTGCTTGACCCACTGAGGTACTCCAGCACTTTGATTTTTTTTTAAATGTAAACCCGCGTCTGCAGTTCCTTGTGTCTCCAGTCGCACACTGTTCCTCAACTAAGCCAGCAGGTTGAAGGCTTTTGTCTTATCTACTTGTGCTCTCTTATTGCAGGCCTACGAGCGAGGGGTTGCCCTGTTTAGGTGGCCCAATGTTTATGATATTTGGAACACTTACCTGACCAAATTCATCGATCGGTACGGTGGGAAGAAACTGGAAAGGGCACGGGACCTGTTTGAACAAGCTCTGGATGGATGCCCACCAAAGTTTGCTAAAAGTGAGTGCTTGCAATCCTGTTGTTTTAACTCCATTCAAGGTGAAAGTTCATTGCCCATTGAAGCTCTGTCAAGTGAAATAACTCCCATTTGCAATGAATGATGCAAGTCTCCACAGAAATGTGTGAAGACATTACACAGAACATAGGGTGGCCACGGTGGTGCAGTGGGAGAGTTGCTGTCTTGCAGCCTCACAGACCTGGGTTCGATCCCGACTATGGGTGCTGTCTGTCGTGAGTTTGTACGTTCTCCCCATGACCTATGTGGGTTTTCTCCGAGATCTCCGGTCCACGGAGCGCCTGGAGAAAACCCACGCATGTCACGGGGAGAACGTACAAACTCCGTACAGACAGCACTCGTAGTCAGGATCGAACCCGGGTCTCTGGCGCTGTATGGCAGCAACTCTGCCACTGCACCACCTTGCCGCCACAATAGCTTGTGTCTTTTTATATTAAATTTATTCATCTGTACTTCCCAACGTGGAATTATAGCTAGTTTTCTCAATAATTACAAACATAAGTCCATTTGGTTGTGGCATGCTGCTACTTATGTGGCTTGTGTCCCTGACAGCGTGAAACATTTCTGTCTGTTTTGCACTCTCTCAGCTGCTGTGCCCCAGACCATCCCATTTGTCATCTGACAGATCGAGACCAGATCTCCATTCATTGCAACAGCGATTTGCATTTATATGATGTCTTTTTAATGTAGAAACTATCTTGACATTTTACCAACCAAATTTAAAAGCTATTACAAATCTCTGCATCGTTCGGGAAGAAGGGTTTCTGATTGTAAATGCATGATTTTGTAGTTAAATCTGCCCAGTGATCAGATGCACCTGTAATTACCCTTGGCTTAAATTGGTGCCAGTGCAAGGACTGCATGTTATCCTTACTTAAGGGATGTGCAATTGTGTCCAATCTGCCTATTGAGGTTTGCTAATGTATTCAGTAATCAGTGAGAAATGTGCACCTTGGCCTCTTATCCAATCCTCCCTTTGCTTTCAAACTGGTGGCATCAATAATGGAATTATTGATGGGAGGTGGAGAACAGAAATGCATTTTCTGAGCCTTTCAAAACAAAAACAAATAATCCAGTAGGATGGAAGTGCAGATGCTGGCTTAAGTCGAAGATCGACAAGGCTTAAATCAAAGATCTTCAAAATAATCTAGTGTACTTGAAACATTTCAAACATTTTACATTGACGATAAACATGCTTCTGTTCAAATAAAAATTGCAGCGCCAGAGACCCAGGTTCCATCCTGACCACGGGTGCTGTCTCTACGGAGTTTGAACGTTCTCCCTGTGACCGTGTGGGTTTTCTCTGTGTGCTCCGGTTTCCTCCCATATTCCAAAGGCGTACAGGTTTATAGATTAATTGGCTTGGGTTAAAATTGTCCCTAGTGTGTAGGATAATGCTAGTGTACGGGGATCGCTGGTTGGCGTGGACTCCGTGTGCTGTAGGGCCTGTTTCCACACGGTATGTAAAGTTTAAAGTCTAACTCAGTGGTTCTTAACCTGGGAGTCGTGACCCCCTATGGGGGTCGTTAAGGGATTTGCTGGGGGTCATGAAGGGGACACAAATAACATATCCATTTGTTGAGCCCATGTTTAGGAACCTAACAAAGGCACATACCACATACAGTATTTTGCTCACGTATGCACGTACTGGGGCCAAAAAGGTTATGAACCACTGGTCTAACTCTTCAGTGGATGAAGACAGAACCACTGAAATATGTCTCAGAAGCGGTATCACTTCTGTGTGACATCCTAACTCCATACTATTTGTACCTTCCTCCTTAAATGCTGTACCTGTCTGGCTTTTTTAAATTATTGGTGACTTTACAGCATTTACAGTGCCTTCCATAATGTTTGGGACAAAGACCCATCACTTATTTATATGCCTCTGTACTCCACAATTTGAGATTTGTAATAGAAAAAATCACATGTGGCTAAAGTGCACATTGTCAGATTTTATTAAAGGGTATTTTTTTAATACATTTTGGATTCACCATGTAGAAATTACAGCAGTGTTTATACATAGTTCCCCCATTTCAGGGCACCATAATGTTTGGGACACAGCAATGTCATGTAATTGAAAGTAGTCATGTTTAGTATTTTGTTGCATATCCTTTGCATGCAATGACTGCTTGAAGTCTGCGACTCATGGACATCACCAGTTGTTGGGTGTCTTCTCTGTGATGCTCTGCCAGGCCTGTATTGCAGCCATCTTTAGCTTATGCTTGTTTTTGGGGCTAGTCCCCGTCAGCTTTCTCTTCAGCATATAAAAGGTATGCTCAGTTGGGTTCAGATCGGGTGATTGACTTGGCCACTCAAGAATTGACCATTTTTTAGCTTTGAAAAACTCCTTTGTTGCTTTAGCAGTATGTTTGGGATCATTGTCTTGCTGTAGAATGAACCGCCGGCCAATGAGTTTTGAGGCATTAGTTTGAACTTGAGCAGATAGGATGTGTCTATATATTACAGAATTCATTATGCTACTATCATCAGCAGTTGTATCATTAATGAAGATAAATGAGCCAGTACCTTCAGCAGCCATACTTGCCCAGGCCAAACCACCCCCACCACTGTGTTTCACAGATGTGGTGGTATGCTTTGGATCTTGGGCAGTTCCTTCTGTCCTCCATACTTTGCTCTTGCCATCGCTCTGATATAAGTTAATCTTCATCTGTCCACAAGACTTTTTTCCAGAACTGGGTGATGGGTCTTTGTCCCAAATATTACATTATGGAGGGCACTGTATTTTGCTAGATCTATTGTGTTAGCTTGCTTGTCTAGGAAGGAACTGCAAATGCTGGTTTACACCGAAGATAGACACAAAATGCTGGAGTAACTCAGCGGGACAGGCAGCATCTCTTGAGAGGAGGAATGGGTGACATTTCGGGAAGGGTATCGGCCCGAAATGTCACCCATTCCTTCTCTCCACAGATGCTGCCCATCTCGTTGAGTTACTCCAGCATTCTGTCTCTCTTTGGTGTTAGCTTGCTTGTTTGGTCAGGAGAGGTGAAATAGCACCAAATGTAAATGATACCACTATTAATCGGTCGCCGTTATTTGGTGGCATCTTCTCCTTGCAGCTCTGTACCTGCTCTACGCCAAGCTGGAGGAGGACTACGGACTGGCCCGGCACGCCATGGCTGTGTACGAGCGAGCCACCAAGGCAGTGGCGTCGCTGGAACAGTACGAGATGTACAACATCTATATTAAACGGGCAGCTGAGATTTACGGAGTCACCCACACCCGGGGCATTTACGAGAAATCAATTGAGGTACGGCATGCGTCCGAGCACGTTTCACCTGAGGAAGGATGTGCTGGCTCTGGGGAGGGTCCAGAGGAGGTTTACAATAATGATCCCAGGAATGAGTGGGTTAGCATATGATGAGTGTTTGTCTGCACTGGGCCTGTACTCGCTAGAGTTTAGAAGAATGAATAGGGACCTCATTGAAACTTACAGAATAGTGCAAGGCTTGGATAGAGTGGATGTTGAGAGGATGTTTCCACTAGTGGGAAAGTAGGACCAGAGGTCACAGCCTCAGAATTAAAGGGTGTTCTTTTAGGAAGGAGATGAGGGGGAATTTCTTTATTCAGAGGGTGGTAAATCTGTGGAATTCATTGCCACAGAAGACTGTGGAGGCCAAGTCAGTGGACATATTTAAGGCAGAGATAGACAGATTCTTGATTAGTACAAGTGTCAGTGGTTATGGGGAGAAGGCAGGAGAATGGGGTTAGAAGGGATAGATCAGCCATGATTGAATGGCGGAGTAGACTTGATGGGCCTAATGGCCTAATTCTACTCCTATTCCTTATGACCTTTATTCAGAGTGTTTGCTGTCCCCTCGTGCTCCCACGACAGTCAGTGCAGACAGATGGACCTCTGGCCTGTGCTTGGTCCTGCTACTGAGACCTTGGGTTAAACTGCACACTCATTGAGAAGCTGTGGTATGGTTCCCCATTGGGAGAGGTGTGACAAAGAGTTTGAACTTGCCATTGTCAGGAGTATTTGTGAATGTTTATTTTGTTGCAGGTGCTGCCAGACGAACATGCGCGAGACATGTGCCTTCGTTTTGCCGACATGGAGTGTAAGCTGGGAGAGATCGACCGGGCTAGATCCATCTACTCCTACTGTTCCCAGCTGTGTGATCCAAGGGTAGGTCCCCCGAGACTGCACCCGCTCTTCCCCGGCTCATTAACAACTTTGTGTCTCACCCACACTATTTATTTATTTGATCTTGGTCAATTGATAACTTTGCCCCCATCCACACCATCCCCTGACCTAATTGTCTCACCCACTCGTGGATAGGACAGGTTAGGAGGAATATGGGCCAAAGGCAGGTAGGTGGGATTAGTGTAGATGGAGCATGTTGGCTGGTGGTGGGCAAGTTGGGCCGAAGGGCCTGTTTCCATGCTGTATCACTCTACGACCCACATTATATTATTTGATCTAGGTCAATTGATAACTTTGCCCCCATCCACACCATCCCCTGACCTCATTGATAACGTTGTATATCCACATTATTTTATCAGATAATCAAGGGACACAGGGTTAGTGCGGTAAAAGACAGCTCTGATAAAAGATTGACGGCGATCTTATTGAAGGGCAAAGCTGACCCAAGGGGCTGTTCACGACAGACTTGATTCAGACCCCACCCACTCCTTCAGTCAGTCTGAAGAAGAGTCCCGACCCAAAACGCCACCTGTCCATGTTCTCCAGAGATGCTGTGTGACTCTCTAAACACAGCAGTCAGTGTGTGTGTAAAGTATGTATAATGCAGTAATGACCAGATGCTGCCTTTCAATTTTGTTTGGAGAATATCGTCCTTCAACTTAGCTCGTTGCCTTGACATCCGTTTGCTACCTGAGAGAGCCTCCAGCCTCCGTTCAGTGTCCCATCCAAAGGTTGTGACTGGCAATGTAGACCTAGACTCTGGAACAAAACGTTTATGCCCAACCTTGTAAATCATTCCCCTGCCGCCATCCTTTGTGGATCACTGTTATTACATCTGTACGGAGTTTGTACCTTCTCCCCGTGACCTGCGTGGTTTTCTCCAAGATCTTCGGGTTTC
>CM075992.1:537765-566274 GCA_038087875.1 Malacoraja senta
CAACAATTTGTGTCTACCTAGTGTGTAGGGTGTGGATGAGAAAGTGGGATCATATACACGATTAGTACTTGATTCTTGAATAGTATGGATGTCAGGGATTATGGGGAGAAGGCAGGGGAATGGGGTTAGGAGTGAGAGATGGATCTGCCATTATTGAATGGTGGAGTAGACTTGATGGGCCGAATGGCCTAATTCTGCTCCTCGGGGGGGAAAAACCAGGGGTCACAGTTTAAGAATAAGGGGTAGGCCATTTAGGACGGAGATGTGGAAAAACCTTTTCACCCAGAGAGTTGTGAATCTGGAATTCTCTGCCACAGAAGGTAGTGGAGGGCCAATTCACTGGATGTTTTCAGGAGAGAGTTAGATTTAGCTCTTAGGGCTAACGGAATCAAGGGATATGGGGAGAAAGCCGGAACGGGGTACTGATTTTAGATGATCAGCCATGATCATATTGAATGGTGGTGCTGGCTCAAAGGGCTGAATGGCCTACTCTTGCACCTATTTTTCTATGTTTCTATCACTTATGGCGCAGGCAGGTGGGACTAGTGTAGGGGAATTGAGGACCAGAGGACAGAGGTTTAAGGTGTGGGGGGAAAGATTTAATAAGAATCTGAGGGGTAACTTTTTCACACAAAGGGTGGTGGGTGTATGGAACAAGCTGCCAGAGGAGGTGGTTAAGGCAGGTCTATCCCAACAGTTAGGCAGTTACATGGATAGGACAGGTTTGAAGGGATATGGCGCAGGCAGGTGGGACTAGTGTAGATGAGACATGTTGGCCGGTGTGGGCAAGTTGGGCCGAAGGGCCTGTTTCCACACTGTATCACTCTATGACTCTTATCAGTAATGCTACACTTGAAGGAAATGTAATAAACCCAGAATTATCTGATGGTCTGGAGTGACAATCCAACAAAGCTGATTATTTATCTTTCATTGACTGCAGTGTCTGACCTGGCCCCAGGACAGAGTGGAATGGATGACATGAAGTTACTGGAGCAGAAAGCACAGCAGATCGCTGAGGAGGTTGAAAGGGAAAGACCCAAACCCAAAGGCAAAATTCTGTTTGTCAGGTATGTTGTTGAGTCGGGCAGAATGCACATTGGCGTTGATGTTGCTTCACCTGTGGGCCATGCTGGGGCTGGATGGATCATGTGGGACAGACAGGTCATGGGGGCCGGACGGACAGTGCGTTCAGTTGGGTTGCAGAGTGGCTGAAGTATCTAAAACTGATGGGGTCCAACCATTCAGAAATCCTGAAAATCCAGCATCTGACTCACAGGAGATGTCTGTTGACGTTCCTATGCACTTGCTCCCTTGGAAGTTACTGGGTTAAATGAAATGTTACTGTACTAACATCTTATAAAATGAAGTGAATTAAAAGCGTTGGATTATTATCTGAGAGCTGGATATTCTGCTAGTTCAGGGCATGCTAGATTAAAACACACCGATAGCCTCTTAATGGAAGGATATTTACTGATGTCTTCTGTTATAAGTTCTCTGGAACAAGTCACCAGCCACAAGAGCGTCTCCCAAATACAAAACCAAGCACTTGTCCTTGCCTGATTAGTGAATGGATTTGACATATTGCACCTTTGTTACTTCTGCTGTAAAAATAAATATATTCTGCATGTGTAGGAAGGAACTGCAGGTGCTGGTTTACACCAATGATAAACACAAAATGGTGGAGTAACTCAGCGGGACAGGCAGCAAAGGAATAGATGACATTTCAGGTCGAGACCCTTCTTCAGACTATGAAACGTCACCCATTCCTTCCACCCAGACTATGAAACATCACCCATTCCTTCCACCCAGAGATGCTGCCTGTCCCGCTGAGTTACTCCAGCATTTTGTTGCCTATCTTTGGTGTAAAGCAGCGTGTGCAGTTTCCTTCCTACACACGATATATTGTGGATGTTTGGAGCAATGATGTGGTGGGTGGGATGATCCGTGTGCTGCTCCTTCTCATGTGTACTCTCGTCAGCAGGAGTGACGTGACCCGGGACGAGCTGGCGGAGCTGACCAAGCAGGCCAACCCCGACGAGATAGACATCGACGACGACGATGACGGGGAAGAGGAGCCTGACGGTAAGTGGAATGGTCAGCCTCTAGTCCTGGCACAGTGGGGGGTGGGTCCATGTCTGACATGTCTGTAAAACCTTTAAACCCTGCTGTAGTCTCTCAACCTCTTGCTTTTACCATCTGGCATGTTCCCATTCATGCTTGCTCCAATGTTACCCTGAGCTTTGTGGGCCATCGTGACATCTCCAGGTTGACAGGGTGATCACGCAGACATTTGGTACATTGCCCGTCCTCGGTCAGGGTTCTGAGAATAGAACTTGGGATGTGAGGTTACAGTTCTACAGAAAGGTGGCGAGGCCAGATTTGGAATATTGTCTTCAGTTTTGGTCAGCTCTGCCATTCCCCCTGCCTTGTGGTGAAGAAGGAAGTTTAGAGCTAGTACATCACGTTGGAGTGGCTGTCAAAACAATTTAAGGAAAAAGATTAAAACCGTTTTTTTTTAAAGGATGGATGACTTTCTCGAGGAGTAAGTAGTTTTAAAATCAGAGTTCAGTTTAGTTTATTGTCACGTGTACTGAGGTACAGTGAAAAGCTTTTGTTGCACGCTATCCAGTCAGCAGAAAGACAATACATGATTACAATCGAGCCATACACAGTGTAATAGATACATGATAAGGGGATAACGTTTAGTGCAAGGTTAAACCAGCAAAGTCCGAGGGTCACCAATGAGGTAGATAGGTACTCTGAAGCGACTGGTATGAGGGCAATGTTTCAGTCATGAGGTTTCCTTCCTTGCTACTGTGCCTGAATCCATTTTTGTACATTCACACAAACTTGTGGGAAATGCTTGTTCTTTACTCTTGTTACTTTCCTAGCAAAGCAAACTAGACTCCAAACGCCAAGCGCTGTTTAAAAAATGCACATCCAATGACAGAAATGGCATGTCCAATAGCAAGATGGCGCTGCGGTAGAGTTGCTGCCTCACAGCGCCAGAGACCCGGGTTCGTTCCTGACCACGGGTGCTGTCTGTACGGAGTTTGTACGTGCTCCCCGTGACCGCGTGGGTTTTCTTCGGGATCTTCGGTTTCCAAAGACGTGCAGGTTTGTAGGTTAATCGGCTTGGTGTAAATGTAAATTGGTGTGTGTAGGATAGTGTTAGCGTACGGGGATCGCTGGTCGGTGTGGACTCAGTGGACCGAAGGGCCTGTTCTCACGCTGTATCTCTAAAAAAAATACTTCCACCTTATCACTGTGCATTGGCAATTTGATTTTGTACACTTCGATTTGAATCACGTTCACAATAACTAACTTTGTGTTTTGGTTGTCTATTTCAGAGGTACCTCTGGAGCAGAAGGCAGTGCCCACGGCCGTGTTTGGTGGTTTGAAGGACGACTAGGATGTGATACCATGCTCAGTCCTTGTCTGGTCTTCCAATGCCTTCGATAGCTGGAAAGGATGCACAGTTCCCTTGGCCCTGTGTTTCTTCAGGTACCAACTTGAACTGCTCCAAAGGCTCGCTGCTTCCACAGCACCAGTTTCAGTCACTCTGCTTTGTCACACACCATCTTCCCTGCCGTTGAAATGTACGTCTACAGCTAGATTCTAAATGATTTAAATAAAGGTCAAGTCTTAAATGCATAACAGTCAAAGGCGTATGTTGTCTGGTTAGACTAAATTATCAATGTCACTCACGTTTTCTAGAAACAAGGAGCTGCAGATGCTGGTTTACCAAGGAAAGACACCGACTAAGCGCTGAAGTAACTCAGTGGGCCAGGCAGCATCTCTGGAGAACGTGGATAGGTGACGTTTTGGGTCGGGACCCTTCTTCAGACTCTTCTTCAGGGATGCTGCCTGAACTGTTGAGTTAATCCAGCATTGTGTGCCTTTCGTACTCAGTTTAAACTCCGCCTGTATGCCTTTTGTGTTGTACACTTATTGTCAGCTAAATATCAATATACCCATCAATGAGGACTCATAGTTCACAGGGCAGAATAACCACAGTCTGACCTCAGATAATGATCGCCAAAGTTGTATACAACATATAAAGATAGACACAAAATATTGTAGTAACTCAGCGAGACAGGCAGCATCTCTGAAGAGAAAGAATGGGTGACGTTTCAGGTCGAGACCCTTCTTCAGACTGAGGAAGTATGCAACATTCAATGTTTTGTTCTCTCTGACTTAGAACAGAATTCAGGCAAAAACAATCTGCATTTATGTAAATTGTTTATTAAATTCAAGATATTTTTGTCATGTTATTCCTTCTAGTAATACAGATCCCAAGCTGTGGACATGTACGCCTGAGCCCACATCTCGTGTGTGGTACCATCCACGTGCAATGTACCTTTTAAAACTTGGTTTGGCTCAATACCCAATAAATGTTAAAGGTCCAACGTTCAGCCCAGGCTTATTTGTGTGTCCCCAAAGGGACCAGTTCTCACCTCACTGTTTCCAGCATTGCCAGTACAGAATCTGCCTGATTGTTTACATAGTTTACAAGAAATCTGTGGAAAATAAAGCAGGTCCTGCCAGCTAATCCTAGGTAAACATCTACTTTCTCATCTGCAAAATCGACAGAGAACCAACCTATGAGGCACTCCATCAACCCAATCTGCCCTGATCCATCAGCCATGGATCCTGCAGCAATCCACCCTCTATGCTCACGACTGCTTGTCTCTGGGGCAGGTATCCTGATAATAGTAACCACCGAAAACGGAATCCACAGTGAAAGTACAATGGCAGTGGGCAAAACCAAAAAACAAAAAGGATGCATTCACTAATCTGTACCGATGGCGTGTGTAGTAGGAAGGAACTGCAGATGCTGGTTTACATTGAAGATAGACACGAAATGCTGGAGTAACTCAGCGGGACAGGCAGCATCTCTGGAGAGAAGGAATGGGTGACGTTTCGGGTTGAGACCCTTCTTCAGACCGATGACGTCAAGATTCCACAGTGCAAACGCTCTCATGTTTGTTTAGACCCGTCAGCTCTACTCCTATCCATGTAACACACACCCAGCCAACTATTCTAACCCGTTGGCAGGTTGTGTTTAGGCAGTGATGAAAGGGGCAAGATTACCAGCAGCCTCTGACTCTTGTTCAAAACTCAGATACATCAGTCGCCCAACTGGTCCACAATTCACTTCACTGCTACCCTGAACAGAACTGTGCACGGCATAGAATTAACAATCATGTAGGAATTTGTTTTAACAAAAGATACAAACCTTCCATCTGATGGAATGTTACCAAGATTCAAATATTTGGTTGGAGATGTGAAAAAAAAATGCCAACACAGAACTAAAAGCTAATTGTTCACAATGCAATTCCTACAGAGTCCAGTTCACCTTTTTAAGGAAATTTATGCCAAAATAGAAACTTTAAATAAAATAAAAGTGCATGATTAGTTCAGGAATTCATGATTCTCATAAACATAAGTGTACAAACTCTAGCCCCTCGCATTGATCCAGCAAACCTCAGTCCCCTTCATCTGATACACCAAACCACCCAGTCAGTCCATGATGTCTCCACAAGACAGTTCTCCATAATGACAGACAAATCATCCATCAAAAAGTAGCCCTTTCAACTAATCTTCTGCTGGACACTGGAGTTGACAAGTTTTGGCAAGGTTTCAGCAAAATGCTGCAAAAATAAAAGAGCACAAATTATTTTTTTCTTTGGTGGGGAGGGGGAGAAGGTGGGGGAGACGAGGGATATAAAAGTCCCAAACAAGTTTGCTTGCAAACACATGTGCAAAGTGCTGTGACGTTGTAATGACCAAGGCAGCTCAGATACCTGCTTGCTCATGTTGGACAGAGAGAAACTGCTGCACATTACCTAACTCTGCAATTTATACACATATCCACAGGGAAGAAAACCAACTTTGACAGAATTCTAAAGAAATAAATAACATTTAAAAAATTGGAGATGTGGATTTTCTACATTTATGTGCTGAAAAACAAGACAGAACATCCATCATTAATTAAACCGCAGACCCCTTGCAAACCTGAGCGTTTTGCATGGAATACTCATCAGATCCAGGATTTCCAAGTGGTGCCAAGACAACGTTGGCATAGATACCTGGAATCATCTGTTGTTCCAGAACAAAGTAGGCCTGGATGTGAACTTAGTCAATCCATTGGGAAAGACTACATTGTAACATTGGCAGGTCAACCAGAAGATCCTTTCTCCGACAGCAAAACAACATAGCTAACATCTGAGCAACCAACATCCATCCTGAAGACATCCTTAGAGAGTCAGAAGAAGACCCTTCTGAAGGGCAGCTTGCTAGGATTGAACACCATGGCCTCCACTTGAACTTGTTTCAACAGCTCAGGACCGCATGTTTAATGCTAACTCAATGCACACCGAGGATCGAAGATTCTTGTCTGCCTTCTGGAAACTCAATCCAGCCATTTTAACGTTCATCCCAGCCTTGGACCATGCTGGAGAAAGGCAACCATTAATTGAACAACATTACTTCCACAACTGAGCTGCAACTTTAACCAGGGGGCCACCCTGACATTCACCATTGCCTCTTGAGATAGTTTAGGTCTGAGAACATACAGCTTATCAAGTTAGCGAGTAAAGATAATTATTCATTCTTCCGACAAAGCAGGCAGGTAGGATTGGTTCCATCGACCACTTGGATAATAGAACCTCAACAGCACGTTGTTTTATACACCAAATACTGGAACAAGTTATGTACAGTAACTTGCAAACCTATTTTCAACACCCAACCATTCTTTCCAAGAAGCAGAAACTTAAATATTTAATCTATACAAACAGCTAAATCATTTAAATAGCTCTAATATATTTACAGACAATATTTCGGTCATCAGTAGTAATCATCGGGAATCAAGCTTCAAAAACAAAATTATACATCTAGTTTGTTTTAAAAAAACATTTTGACCTTGTTACCAAATCTTTAGTGCTTATAGTTTTGGACAGTATTGTCTAGTGCTCCCACCTCCACTCATGTGTGAATCCTTTGGGATGATATGTCCAGGTGTGACGTCAGGCCTGTAGCCCCCTTAGTCCACGGGACACAGGCATCGCCCGGCTTGCTTCAATGTTGGCGGTGAATGGAAACTGCATGCAGAAATGTGAGAGGACAACACCTCAACAATCCGTGAGAACCAGTAGAAAAGGGGGTGAGGGGAGGGGAAGAAGAAACAAGATGGCAAGTTGGGACCTCAAGGATTTGACTTGTCCGTCTGTACAGAGATGAGGAGGGATGGGGAGGAAGAAGAGTCCATCATTTGGATGGCTTCTTGGGTGTAACCGGCCTCTTGGTCTGCCACAAGTGGCCTTGGATGGTGACTGCATCAACGCCAGCAGAGAGGGTCTTGCTGGGGATCTGGGTGAATTGCTTCCGGTCTGAGTTGTACTTGAAGATGGTCTCGATCATGTTTTTAGTGATGACCCTGGGTCCGACACCAGCCACGCGATGCATATCCTCCGACTCCGGGGGGAAGGTGTACACAGCACGGAACTGACAACTGTTGTCCCGAAACAGGATCAGGTAGTGATTCGATTTGCTTTTGTCGATCTCCTGCAAGGAAGCAGAAGGTGGTAAATGACGGATCTGTTTGCAACACCCCAGTCAGAATGTGCCGTCAAGTTTAGTTTGGTACGGTACGGTACTTTATTTGTCACTTGTACCGAGGTACGGTGAAATACATTTTGTATTCAGTTCAGTACAAGTATCACTGTACATAGATACATCTTAGATAAGCTTCTCAGATACAGTACCAAGTGTATAACACTAGTACACTGTGACAGTATACACAGTCGCCACGGGATAGTTTATAGATACAGTGACGAACAACCATCCCCGTACACAAGCACTATCCTAGATATTGGACATAAGTGATAGGAGCAGAATTAGGCCATTCGGCCCATCAAGCCTACTACACCCTTTCAATAATGGCTGATCTATCTCTCCCTCCTCACCCCATTCTCCTGCCTTCTCCCCTTAACCTCAGAGACCCATACTAATCAAGAATCTATCTATCTCTGCCTTAAAAATATCCATTGACTTGGCCTCCACAGCCTTCTGTGGCAAAGAATTCCACAGATTCACCACCCTCTGGCGAAAGAAATTCCTCCTCATCTTCTTCCTAAAGGAACGTCCTTTGATTCTGAGGCTGTGGCCTCTGGTCCTAGACTCTCCCACTAGTGGAAACATCCTCTCCACATCCATTCTATCCAGGCTTTTCACTATTCGGTAAGTTTCAGTGTGGTCCCCCCCCCCCCCCTCATTGTTCTAAACTCCAGCGAGTAAACGCCTCCCACTGGTGTGACCAAAGAACAATCAATCTCACCTCCAATATCTTATTCTTCTGGGGCTCGTTCACCTTGCCTGCCAGGCAGCAGCGAGCGATCGCGTTCTGTATTATGTACTTATTCGACTTGGCACTGGGTTCCTTGTAGAGTTTTGGACCTGTGGGAGGGAAAGATAATGTATTTGTGTGATTGTTTTTTTACGTTCAGTGGAACTGGGCATTAATACATTAAGGGCTCCAGTTAGCCTTCCCAAAGCAGCATCCGGGGAGAGAAACTAACAAGTATTGAGTATTGTATTCTACTCTAAATTATCTTCTGGCCCCAACTGGAGAGAGGCACGGTGGCGCAGCAGTAGAGTTGCAGCCTCACAGCGCCAGAGACCCAGGTTCGATCCCAACTACAGGTGCTGACTGTACAGAGTATGTACGTTCTCCCTGTGACCGAGTGGGTTTTCTCCAGGTGCTCCGGTTTCCTCCCACACTCCAAAGACGTGCAAGTTAATTAGAGATACAGCGCAGAAACAGGCCCATCGGCCCACCGAGTCCGCACCGACCAGCGATCCCCACACATTAACACTATCCTACACACACTAGTGACAATTTACACTTACACCAAGCCAATTAACCTACAAACCCGTACGCCTTTGGAGTGTGGGAGGAAACCGAAGATCTCGGATAAAACCCACGCAGGTCACGGGGAGAACGTACAAACTCCGTACAGACAGCACCCGCAGTCAGGATCGAACCCGGTTCTCTGGAGCTGTGAGGCAGCAACTCTACCACTGCACCACCGTGCCGCCCACGTTGTACCTCTCTGTGGGAGAGGTCTCTGCCCAGTCTCCACTCATAGATCACTCACCTGTATACTCTGGGATGGAGGCAGGTGAGGAGGCTGTCGAAGCATTCTCCCAGTCCTTCTCCCCATTGTGGTTCCCCAGTCGGTTCGGAGACTGGAGCCCTGTGGGGGAATTCATCCTGTGGGTGTGGGGGTGGGGGGTGGGGGGGGGGGGCAAAAACATGACAAATCTGATTAATAAAATAGAAACGAGTCAGCAGGAACAAAATCAAGAGTTCTTGGCATCTATGTGACAATTTTAACCAGCACAACCTGCAAAGGATAACAGATATATTGTTATATAACAGTTATATAGAATGCCCTGGAAAACTCACTGAGGGAAAGTGACAGTTGCTCATGCATGCTAGATTGTCCCACATATCCGTGAACAATGCACAATGTAAATATGTATAAAACGCAGAGAATCTTCAGATGCTGGAATCTTGTAAAATTTATGGACAGTCAAACATAAAGTGCTGGAAAAACTCAGTGGGTCGGGGTGTCTCAGAGTCTGTAGAAGGGTCTCAACCCGAAACGTCATCTGTCCATTCCCTCCACTGATGCTGCCTGACCCGCTGAGTTCCTCCGGCACTCAGTTTTGTACAGAATATAAAATACAGCCTGATTTTTACGGGGAATTAAATCATGACTGACAGGTGCAATGAGGTAGCTACAACGGACTAAACTACACAACAAGGATCTTGCACTAAGGACATTCATTCATGGGTGAAGAAAAGCAAAGCATGGAAGAACCACTGATGTTTACAGCATTAAGCAACTTCTGTTCCAGCCTCAGTCTTTCATGAAGCAAACAGCGGCGACTTAAAGCCCTGTAAACAGCAGGATTTATTCCATTGGTTCTTAAATATACCTATTCAGTCCAATGTTTCCTGCGCTGCAAGAGAAGCAATAGGAAGTATTAGACATGCAGTATTGCCTGGGTTAAACACCTTAATGACTCATTATTTTCACACACAAAAAATCGGTGTAAACCAACAAGCATCCTTTCTGATAATTTAATTTAATTCTCCCTCCAGAGTTACCCCTCAGATTCCTATTACATTTTCCCCTCTTCACCCTTAGCCCACAATATGTCCTCTGGTCCTCGATTCCCCTACTCTGGGCAAGAGACTCTGTGCATCTACCCAATCTATTCCTCTCATGATTTTATGCACCTCTATAAGATCATCCCTCAACCTCCTGCGCTCCAAGGAATAGATTCTCAGTCTACTCGACCTCTCCCTGTAACTCACACCCTCTAGTCCTGGGAACCTCCTCATACCATCCTGGCAACATCATGCCTAAGTCCTTAAAGTTTAGACAGTCATGTTTCATCACCTCAGGTTGCTCCCTTCACAGTCCATGGAGTAATGCTGGAAATGTGGTCCCCACGCACAACACAAAAAGAGGCCCCATAAACCACAATCTGGCAATGATTAGATAAATCACTCCCACATACTGCGGATGTCCATCTCCCCACTGAACCCCCACCCCCAACCCCAACTCCACCTCCACCCCCACCTCCACCCCCACCCCCAACTCCACCCCCACCTCCACCCCTAACTCCCACCCCACCCCTAACTTCACTCCACCACCAACTCCATCCCCACCCCCAACTCCACCCCCACCCCAACTCCATCCCCACTCCCACCTCCAACTCCAACCCCAACTTCACCCCCAACTCCACCCCCACCCCCAACTCCATCCCCACCCCCAACTCCACCCCCACCCCCAACTCCATCCCCAACCCCAACCCCCACCCCCAACTCCATCCCCACCCCCAACTCCACCTCCACCCCCAACCCCAACTCCACCTCCATCCCCAACTCCACCCCCACCGCCAACCACCCCCAACTCCATCCCTACTACCACCCCCATCCCCACTTCCACCCCCATCCCCATCCCCATCCCCACCTCCACCCTGTGCATGAGCCGGAACATCAGCAGAGAGTTGCTACCTTGGGCTTTTCTTGACGGACAGACTGTTGGAGTCATTGACCATGGTGGAGAGCGAGAGTGTGGAGCGCGAGTAGACTTTGTTCAGTCTGGAGCCTGGAAGTAAAAGCAGAACGGCAGGCGATCAATGCTGGAAAGCAATACAAAACTAGAAATAAAAGTTTAGAGATACAGCGCGGATACAGGCCCTTCGGCCCACGGAGTCCGTGGCGGGCAGCGATCCCCGCATGCTAACACGTACACACTAGGGACAATTTACAATGTTATCAAGCCAATTAACCTGCAAACCTGTACATCTTTGGAGTGTGAGGGGAAACCAAAGATGGCACGATGGTGCAGCAGGTAGAGCTGCTGTCTCACAGAGCCAGAGTCCCGGGTTCGATCCTGACTACAGGCGCTGTCTGTACGGAGTTTGTACGTTCTCCCCGTGACATGCGTGGGTTTTCTCCGGGTGCTCCGGTTTCCTCCCACACTCCAAAGACGTACAGGTTTGTAGGTTAATTGGCTTTGGTAAAAAATTGTAAATTGTCCCTAGTTCCTCCCCTGTGGGGCAGAGAGAGGTCAGAACCACTCCTCGCCCCAACCTCCCCTCTCCCCTCAGAACCACTCGCTTGCTGTACCCCCCCCGCGTACCCTGTAGCCATGTGTTAGTGAGCGGCAATCGCTGGTCGGCACGGACTCAGTGGGCCGAAGGGCCTGTTTCCGTGCTGTATATCTAAACTAAACTAACAGAGGCCACCTGCCCCACAGTTGTAGTTGAGGGGTTCTGCCACTGGAGGGAGCGTTGAGAACCTATCATGACACTGTAGGTAGACAAAATTGCTGGAGAAACTCAGCGGGTGCAGCAGCATCTATGGAGCGAAGGAAATAGGCAACGTTTTGGGCCGAAACCCTTCTTCAGACTTCAACACTGTAGTGTTGGCATCATTGAAACATTCATGGGCGCTGCAATGATGCAGGAACAGGGCATCTACACAGGAAGATCCCGTTAATAGGGATAGGAAAACAACCAGACTATCACTTTCACCGCCGTTTAGAATGGGCGATCGATGGTTGGCGTGGACTGGGTGGGCCGAAGGGCCTGTTTCCGCGCTGAATCTCACGAATCAAGAGTGTTTTACTGTCAATAGACACAAGAAGCTGGACTCACGCAGAATGACTCAGCGGGACAGGCAGCATCTCTGGACAGATGGAATGGGTCGAGACGCAGAAATCTGTGCCTCAGGTCATCTGCAAGATGATTGATTGGCTGCCATTTGGAGGATAGGTGGCACAGCGGTAGAGCTGCTGCCTTATAACGCCAGAGACCCGGGTTCGATCCTGACCACGGGTGCTGTCTGTGCGGAGTTTGTACGTTCTCCCCGTGACCTGCGTGAGTTATCTCCGGGTGCTCCGGTTTCCACCCACATTCCAGGTTTGTAGGTTAATTGGTTTCGGTAAAAATTGTAAATTGTCCCTAGTGTGTGTAGGATAGTGTTAGTGTGTAGGGATCGCTGGTTGGTGCGGTCAGAGAAGGCAGGGGAATGGGGTTAGGAGGGAGAGATAGATCAACCATGATTGAATGGCAGAGTGGACTTGATGGGCCGAATGGCCTAATTCTACTCCTATTCCTTATGACCTTATGGACTGCGTGGGCCAAAGAGCCTGTTTCCGCGTTGTATCTCTACACTAAAGTGCAACCCACCTAGAAGCCCCTTGACGGGACTGCGGGTCAGGACAGAGTCATCCCGAAAGACGGAGGATTTGGGACGGGGCTTCCTCCCTTGGTTTGCGGGAGACTTTGCTCTCAGGACCTTGCCCAGGTCGTCCATCACCTTCAGCTGCTGCCGCCGCAGGTACTCCTCTTTGATGAAGTTCTTCTCTGGTCGCTCCTCCACCTGTTGCCTGAAATCAAACAGCTCAGCAATTAAAACCCAAACATCTCCGTACATTTTACACTCCACCCCCACTCTCACAGTGGAGCAGCGGTAGAGTTGCTGCCTCACAGCGCCAGAGACCCGGGTTCCATCCTGACAACGGGTGCTGTCTGTACGGAGTTTGTACCTTCTCCCCATGACCTGCGTGGGTTTTCTCCGGGTGCCCCGGTTTCCTCCCACACTCCAAGGACGAGCAGGTTTGAAGGTTAATTGGCTTCTGAACATTGTCGCTAGTGTGTAGGATAGGACTTGTGTATGGGGCGATCATGGTTAGCATGGATTCAGTGGGCCGAAGGGCCTGTTTCTGCAGTGTATCTCTAAATCAAACTAAACTAATCTAAAGCCTTGTCTACAGTGTTGTCAGGGACTTGCTCCAAAGTAATACAAGGCAGGATTGTGCAGGAAGGAACTGCAGATGCTGGTTTAAACTGAAGATAGGCACAAAGTGCTGGAGTAACTCAGTATCTCTGGAAGAAAGGAATTGGTGACGTTTCAGGTTGAGACCCTTGTTCTGTCTGAGAGTCGGAGAAAGGGAACGAGAGATATAGACGGTGACGTAGAGAGCTCTAGACGGTGACGTAGAGAGGTCTAGACGGTGATGTAGAGAGGTCTAGACGGTGACGTAGAGAGGGACCGCATTATAATCCCTCACCTGGTCTGCTCTTTCTCCGCATCCAACCACAGTCGCCTCTTCCTGAACTCCTCCGTACGTTTCTGCTGCTTCTCCATCAGAGCGGCTCTCTTCAAAGCCATCTCCTCTTCCGCCTTGGCCTCATCCTGTTGCAAGTTGGCACAGAATTACAAAACATCTCAGAAATAGTCCTGTTGTAGCCTTTGGCTTCAATTTAAAAGCAGCTGGTGGATCAACCTTAGGTCGAGTGTGTGGGGACCAGTTCCAATAACCCGAGCGTGAATGTTTTAGAAACAACGAGGTTATTGTCAACGCTCAGCAGGTCAGGCAGCATTTGTGGAGAGAGGAACTGCCTCAGTGTTTCAATCAGCTCCATCCAAGACTGCAAGAAACTGCAGCATATGGTAGACGCAGCCCAGACCATCGCACAAACCAACCTCCCTCCCATTGACTCCATCTACACCTCACACTGCCTCGGCAAGGCCAGCAGCCCAGACCATCGCACAAACCAACCTCCCTCCCATTGACTCCATCTACACATCACGCTGCCTCGGCAAGGCCAGCAGCAGCATCAAGGACGAGTCGCACCCTGGCCACTCCCCCTTCTCCTCTGTCCTATCGGGCAAAAGGTACAGAAGTGTGAAAACGCACACCTCCAGATTCAGGGACAGTTTCTTCCCAGCTTTTATCAGTCAACTGAACCATCCTACCACAACTAGAGAGCGGTCCTGAACTACTATCTACCTCATTCGTGACCCTCGGACTATCCTTGATCGGACTTTGCTGGCTTTACCTTGCACTAAATGTTATTCCCTTATCATGTATCTGTACACTGTGGACGGCTCGATTGTAATCATGTGTTGGTCTTTCCGCTGACTGGTTAGCACACAACAAATGCTTTTCACTGTACCTCGGTCCACGTGACAATAAACTAAACTGAAACTGATCAATGGCTTTACAAATGTGGACCAGTAATATGTTGGACACAGCCCACCTGGAAGAAATGGGACTCCTCCTAATAGACAAACAAGACCAATTCTTAACGAGTTGATCTCCATTTATTGATTTTTTGGATTCACGTGGTGCAACAGTATCGTAAAAATTAAAAGTTTCAGGTATGGGTGAAAGATGATCAAGAATCTAAAAACGCTTGTGGCGAGTGGATAATCTCCCTCCTGCTTCACTTTCCTACTTATTTCTTTTCTTTACTAGCTCTTTTTCTCTCCTTTTTTTTCCTTCTCCCCCACACACACCAGACTTTCCTCTATTCTTTACTATCTCTTTCTTTCTTATCTCTCTCTCTTAAAAAAAAAAGGAAGTTGTACAGAGAATGTATTATGGTAACATAATTTTGGGAACCTGTAAAAGGCACCACTGTATTGTACTTACTTCTAATAAATAAAATGTTTCAAAAATAATAATTTAAAAATGGCTTTACACGAGAAAGCCAAATGATTCCAATGTTAAGCGTTGACTCTCCACGGATGGTGCCCGACCTGCTGTGTATTCCTGCTTTGAATTTTAGCATCAATAATCGATTATAATTATTGCTTTCCAATAATCGCTATTTTTCTATATGACTTGGCCATTGATTAAATCGATTATATGTGTCTACATAGGTCCCTTTATTCAATAAAGGAGGCACTGTCATGGGAGACAACCCAGACAAGTTCCACCAAGTAATTCCTGGAATGTTGGTGTTGTTCCATTGCAAGTGACCACGAAAGTTACAGAAGCAAGGAACTGCAGATGCTGGTTTACAAAAAAACGACACAAAGTGCTGGAGTAACTCAGCAGGTCTGCGGAGAACATGGACACGTGATGTTTTGGGTCAGGATCCCTTGATCAGGCAATGAGACTAAAGAAGGGTTTCGATCCAACACCTCACCCATTCATGTTTTCCGGAGATGTTGCCTGACCCGCCGAGTTACTCCAGCACTTTGTGTCTTTTTTTGTTGTAAACCAACACCTGCAGTTCCTTGTTTCCAGCCAAAGTTAATGTTTACATTCAGTTCCGACAGGATTCTGGTCATTCTGGTCTGACGAGGAGTAATTTAAATAAAAACACCAGCGCGGGCCACTCAGTGGTGACTATTTTTGTAGCAATCTTTTGTGGTGGTGGCAACGAAGGCGGCCTTACCCCTTGTACCGGCCTTACCCCGTGTACCGACCTTACAGTGGGCTGTACGGATCCGTACCGGCACCATTCACTGCTACCATCACTTCCTAATGACACTACAATCACCCTGTGCCTCGGCTCATTGCCGTCTACTGGAGTCAACTGTGAATTCACCAATACTTAGACAACTTGCTAATTTTGTTCTTCTCGTTTTACCCACCATCCCTCTTTCCCTTCTCCAACATTCCTGTCTCCCTCGACGTGATCCCACCACCAGTCACGTCTTCCCATCCCACCTCGTTCTGCCTTCTGCAGAGACCACTGCCTCTGCAACCCCTTCCAACCAAACCAAGCGCTTTCACCTGCAACCTGCTGGAGATGCAACACCTGTCCCGATACCACCTGTGTGTAGGATAGTGTTAGAGTGCGGGGATCGCTGGTCGGCACGGACCCGGTGGGCCGAAGGGCCTGTTTCCGCGCAGTATATCTAAACTAAACAAACTGTGCCAGAGGAGGGAGTTCTGTGGACAGGCGACCAATAGCTTGACTGGGTGTTTGAAGCGGTTCTTAAAAAGAGCAAAGAGGGTCCTAACCCTATATCTAACCAAAGGACACACATTAAAAAACACGCCCAGTCAGTGCCCACATTGCCCAGTGTGTGCGGAAGGTAATGCAGCAAGGAACAGAACCAAGGGCTACCAACCTTGAAGAAGAAGCCCACGGACTTGGTTTCCGAGTCCACTTGTTCGCTTGTAGAGTCTTCAGTTCCCTCTAGCTCATCGTCACCATCTTCCAGCCCTTTCAAGGAAGACAGCGGTATCTCGATTAAACTAGTCCTTTTGGCAGAGGAAGGGTTGTCCTTCTTTTCCACGTCGGGCTGCCCGTCCACTTGCTCGCTGGACTTTTGAGGTACAATTGGCCCGACCGGCCTGAGGTTGCCCACGTTCTCCAGGTCATTGCCTCGGCTGTTGACCTTAGCCACTGGGCCAACCGGCCTCACCTTTGACCTGGCGTCAATATCAGGGTCCTGGACATCTCCGAAGCAGATGGAAGACTTGGTCTGGACGGTCACTTGACTCGGGGAGAATTTGCGGAGGTGGGGCAGCGAGTCCACGTGCTGGGGTGGGGTGAGGACGCGGGTCAAGTGCGGGATTTTCAGCTCCACGGGTCTGTTGTGGCGCGGACTCTTTGGAGGGGTGGGGTGGGCCTTCTGTGCTGCCTGAGGGGAGCGGGTGGCAGAGGAGGCGGGCTTGCGGGAGGGCGAGGGGGAAGGGGCGGGAAAATCGGCGGAGCGGGGGGGCTGGAAGTCGCGGGGCGCCCGCTGACCGGAGGACTTGGGGGCGGGGATGACCCAAGCATGGGAGTTCTTCGGCTCCATCAGGGTGTCCTGTTGCTGCTGCAACCTCTGCATGTCCATCTGGAGAGAGGACAAGGCTGAGTTCAGCTTGGCCACCGCGTTGTTGTACTCCCCTACGTCCGCCTCCGTCTCGGGCTCCCGTGGCGGGTCCAAGACCTTCAGCTTCACGTGTTTGGCCTCTGGGTTCTTGCTCGGGCTCTCCGCGGTTGTGCCGGCCGGAGTAGGTGGACTGTCCACTTCCTCCTCATCCTCGATCTTCGACAGCCTTTCCTCCAGCGACAGTTTCCTCTCGCCACTCTCGGCCGAGATGCTGCTCTCCGTCGCCTCGACGCCCTCCTCTTTCTTCTTCAGCTGCAGGAAGGCGCTCTTCCCCAGCCTCTGCCGGTGCTTGGCGAAGATGGCCTCAATCCTCTTCTTCTGCGCCTCGATAGCCCGCCGTTTCTCCTCCAGGCGGATGCCCAGCTGGTTCATCTCGGTGGCCAGCGCCTGGTTCCGGCTTGGACTCTCGTCGGACCTCTGGACCCAGCTGGCCATGGCCTGGTCGTTCAGGTCCACGCTGTCCGGAGTGGTCTTCTGCGAGACAGTGGACCTGCCCTCTGCCGGACTGACCTTCCTCATCTTCCTCTCCGCAAAGCTGGTCATCTTCACGCCGGAGCCCGACGAGCCCACGCTCTCCGCCTGCGAGCTGAGCGAGCTGAGGCACGACGTGCACTCGTCTTTGCTCGTCCCGTCCTTCTCCAGGGCCGGCCTGGAAGAGTCGTCCGCGTCCGAGTCCAGGCTGTTGTCTCTCAGGACCGAGTCATCGTCCCGGGAGCAGATCCCATCTTCTGACGGGAGGTCCCCACTGTTGGCCTGGCAACCGCCTGTGGCTGGGATTCCCGAATCCTTCCCCGAGTTGGAGGACTTGCAGGAACCCTCCTGGTCAAACCTGGTATCGTTGGGTTTGGGAAAGCCTTCAGCCAGGTTGGGCCCGTGAAGGAAGAACCCGTCCGGTGCTCCCTCGGGTCGAAGCCTGGGCTCCAGTTTATCTGCGTTGTGAATGATCTTCAACGCCTCTTCAATGGTGGGCAACTCAATGTGGTCATCGGACACCCCGTTTTCAACCGGCCTCTGGAGCCCTGGATGGTCCTTGGCCACTGGCGGACGTTTCCTTGACACCATTGGAGACATGACCAGCCCGTTCTCGTTGCCCAGGGCATCATCCTTGACCGGCTCCTGGCCACAGCCGTAGGGTGCTCCTGGTAGAACACCGTGCGATCGGTAGGTATTGGCGGTCAGACTGTCGGAGCTGACGGACCTCTTTAATCCGATGGGATTGCCCATGACCACGTCCACATCGCTGTCCAGCCCGAAGGGAATGCTGAAGGAGATGGCCTCCGAGAGCGGTCTGCTGAACAGAAGAGTCAAAGGTCATAAGTCATAGGAGCAGAATCAGGCCATTCAGCCCATCAAGGTCTACTCTGCCATTTCAATCATGGCTGATCTATTTTTCTCTCTCAACCCCAATTTGCTAATTTCTCTAAGTAATTCCACGTTGCTTGATTCTTTAAGACTTAAGAACAGCATCAGGCCATTCAGCCCATCAAGTCTATTCCGCCATTCAATCATGGCTGATCTATCTTTCCCTCTCAACCCCATTCTCTTGCCTTCTCCCCATAACCCCTGACACCCGCACTAATTAAGAATCTATCAATCTATCCACTGACGGCCTCTGCAGCAATTAATTCAACAGATGTGGTGTGTGGTTCGGTTCAGTTCAGTGGAGTGGAGTGGAGTGGGGTGGAGTGGAGTGGAGTGGGGTGGAGAGGAGTGGGGTGGAGTGGAGTGGAGTGGAGTGGAGAGGAGTGGAGAGGAGTGGGGTGCAGTGGAGTGGAGTGGAGTGGAGTGGGGTGGGGTGGAGTGGAGTGCAGTGCAGTGGAGTGGGGTGGGGTGGAGTGGAGTGGAGTGGAGAGGAGTGGAGTGGAGTGGAGAGGAATGGAGTGGGGTGGAGTGGAGTGGAGTGGAGTGTAGTGCAGTGGAGTGGGGTGGGGTGGAGTGGAGTGGAGAGAAGTGGAGTGGGGTGGAGTGGAGTGCAGTGCAGTGGAGGGGGTGGGGTGGAGTGGAGTGGAGTGGAGTGGGGTGGAGTGGAGTGGAGAGGAGTGGAGTGGGGTGGAGTGGAGTGCAGTGCAGTGGAGGGGGGTGGGGTGGAGTGGAGTGTAGTGGGGTGGAGTGGAGTGGAGAGGAGTGGAGTGGGGTGGAGTGGAGAGGAGTGGGGTGGAGTGGAGTGGAGTGGGGTGGAGTGGGGTGGAGTGGAGTGGAGAGGAGTGTAGTGGAGTGTAGTGTAGTGTAGTGTAGTGCAGTGGAGTGGAGTGGAGTGTAGTGGAGTGGAGTGGAGTGGGGTGGAGTGTGGTGGAGTGGAGTGGAGTGTAGTGTAGTGGGGTGGAGTGGAGTGGAGTGGGGTGGAGTGGAGAGGAGTGGGGTGGAGTGGAGTGGAGTGGAGTGGGGTGGAGTGGGGTGGAGTGGGGTGGGGTGGAGTGGAGTGGGGTGGGGTGGAGTGGGGTGGGGTGGAGTGGAGTGGAGTGGAGTGGAGTGGAGTGGAGTGGAGTGGGGTGGGGTGGAGTGGAGTAAACACTGCGGAGGTGCAGCGTTGCTTGATCTCAAGGGAAACAGGCAGGATACTGTCCCTCTCGCTGGCTCACACTCAAACAGCTCCTCCACCAAGCCCACAGTCTGGTAGAGCCCACACTCCCCTCCTGTCTGACGATGGGTGTCGGCCCGAAACGTTGCCTATTCCTTCTCCATAGATGCTGCTCCATAGATGCTGCCTCACCCGCTGAGTTTCTCCAGCACTTTTGTCTACCTCCCCTCCTGGGATAAATAAAGTGTTATTGTACACTACACTACGCCAAACTACAATGAACTAATGAAAACTAAACTTATAACCCCCCCCCCCCCCCACCCGGCTACATTCACCACGATGTAATTACCTCATCAGCTGTTTCTTGGTCCAGGCTTTCCCAAAGGAATCGACTTGTGACATTGAAGTGGAGTGATGCAGCGGCCCTGGGAAGACAGGGAGAGATCGGCAATGTTTGCGTTTAAACAGATTAACAAATGGTCAGAGATTCACCTCGGCCGTTGTTTTGATTCTGCATTATATTTCATCTTTATTATTTATTGATCTATTTTTTGTATATTTATTATATTTTCTACAGAGAACTGGGTTTACAGATTTGTTGTGGAAGGAACTGCAGATGCTGGTTTAAACCGAAGATAGACACAGAGTGCTGGAGTAACTCAGCGGGACAGGCAGCATCTCTGGAGAGAAGGAATGGGTAACGTTTCAGGTCGAGACCCTTCTTCAGACACATGTTTACATATCTGTTTGCTCTCAACCCCATTCTCATTCCTTCTCCCCATAACCCCTGACACCTGCACTAATCAATAATCTATCTATCTCTGACTTGGCCTCCACAGCCTTCTGTGGCAATGAATTCCACAGGTTCACCACCCTCTGACTAGAAATCTCCTTCCTAAAGGTACATCCTTTTATTCTAAGGCTATGACCTCTGGTCCTAGACTCTCCCACTAGTGGAAACATCCTCTCCACATCCACTCTATCCAGGCCTTTGATAAAGATGTGACAATTGACACATTCTCACAGCCTTTTTTGTCCTTTCCATCTCTGGCTTTTACCCAATTTTCTGCCTATCAACTCTCTCGCCTACATCCACCTATCACTTGCCTAGCTTTGTCCTGCCCCCACCTCTCCACCAGATTTCTTTCATCTACTAAAATCAGTCCGAAGAAGGATGATAACTGGTCAGTGTGGAGTCGGTGGGCCAGAGGATTTGTTCATAGCAAAAGGATTTGAGTATAAGAGCAGGGAGGTTCTACTGCAGTTGTACAGGGTCTTGGTGAGACCACACCTGGAGTATTGCGTACAGCTTTGGTCTCCCTAATCTGAGGAAAGACATTCTTGCCATAGAGGGAGTACAGAGAAGGTTCACCAGACTGATTCCTGGGATGTCAGGACTTTCATATGAAGAAAGACTGGATAGACTCGGCTTGTACTCGCTAAAACTTAGAAGATTGAGGGAGGATCTTATAGAAACTTACAAAATTCTTAAGGGGTTGGACAGGCTAGATGCAGGAAGATTGTTCCCGATGTTGGGGAAGTCCAGAACAAGGGGTCACAGTTTAAAGATTAAGGGGAAATCCTTTAGGACCGAGATGAGAAAAACATTTTTCACACAGAGAGTGGTGAATCTCTGGAATTCTCTGCCACAGAGGGTAGTTGAGGCCAGTTCATTGGCTATATTTAAGAGGGAGTTAGATGTGGCCCTTGTGGCTAAAGGGATCAGGGGGTATGGAGAGAAGGCAGGTACAGGATACTGAGTTGGATGATCAGCCATGATCATATTGAATGGCGGTGCAGGCTCGAAGGGCCGAATGGCCTCCTCCTGCACCTATTTTCTATGTTTCCTGACCCGAAGAGTCACCTATCCATCTTCTCCACAGATGCTGCCCGACCCGCTGGGTTACTTCTGCATTGTGTCACAGAGTGATACAGCGTGGAAACAGGCCCTTCGGCCCAACTTGCCCACACCGGCCAACATGTCCCAGCTACACTAGTCCCACCTCCCTGTGCTTGGCCCATATCCCTCCAAACCTGTCCTATCCATGTGCCTGTCTAACTGTTTCTTAAATGTTGGGATAGTCCCCGCCTCAACTACCTCCTCTGGCAGCTTGTTCATTACACCCACCCTCTGTGTGAAAAAGTTACCCCTCAGATTCCTATTAAATCTTTCCCCTATGACCTGATACCCATGTCCTCTGGTCCTCGATTCACCGATTCTGGGCAAGAGCATTGTGTCCTTTAATGATTTACACGGCCAACATTCCCCACTGAGTTTCACTCCGGCACCTTTGTTATTGTTTCTGGGTGGGACTATGGAGCAAATCAGAAGTTTCAGCCATGCAGAAAAACACACTGTAATCCTCAGTGGGTTTTATTAAACTGCCACAGGTAAACAAACCACTGTTGTAAACCACTGGAAAACAAATATCCAAACTGAGAAGATATCATTAGCCTTCAGCCAGCTCACAGAGTGAGTCAATTTGATACCGAATAGTGATGTTTCCGAATGGTGGATACATCCACTAGTGGGAGAGTCTAGGACCAGAGGTCTCAGTCTCAGAATTAAAGGACCTTCCTTTAGGAAGATGAGGAGGTGTTTCTTTCATCAGAGGGTGGTGAATCTGCGGAATTCATCGCCACAGAAGGCTTTGGAGGTCGTCATTAGGTATTTTCTAAAGAGGAGATAGATAGATTCTTGATTAGTACGGGTGTCAGGGGTTATGGGGAGAAGGCAGGAGAATGGGGTTGAGAGGGAAAGATAATTGCATGGCGGAGTAGACTTGATGGGCCGAATGGCCTAATTCTGCTCCTATCACTTATGGCCTTATGATCTAATGCTAAATCCCAGACATTTGGATAAATCCAAGGGGATTGCATGTTTGAATGTTGGGCCAAATCCCCGTGGGGAAGGCGCAGGTGAGGGAGTTGGCCTTACCTGAGCTGGGTCTTCCTGGGGAGGTTTGCTGCACAACAGGCAGGAATGGCTGCTTGAGGAGGAAGGCAGGAAAATGGCTGAAATAAACAGAGTTTACAATCAATCCGAGTGATTACCATCTGTCACCTGGAGCGGGCAAGCTGGGGAGAGAGAGAGAGAGAGAGAGAGAGATGGACATGATGGGAGCGCGCTCGCTCTGTGTCTGGGCCAGGGACACAGGTTTAGAGATACAGCGCGGAAACGGCCCTTCGGCCCACCGAGTCCGTGCCGACCAGCGATCCCCGCACACCAACACTATCCTACACACACTAGGGACAATTTACAAATATACCAAAGCCAATTAACCAACAAAACTGCACGTCTTTGGAATGTGGGAGGAAACTGGAGCACCCGGAGAAAACCCACGCAGGTCACGGGGAGAACGTACAGACTCCACACAGACAGCGCCCGTGGTCAGGATCGAACCCCGGGTCTCCGGCGCTGAGAGGCTGCAACTCTACCGCTGCTGGTTTAGAGTTATAGCCACATGCAGACAGAGGAGATCAGTTTAAGTGGGCATCATGTACCACACAGTGGGCCGAAGGGCCTCTTCCTGTTCTGCTTATTCCATGTTCTATTTTTACAATTCACAAAGAAAGACTCTGATCTGGTTCCAAGGCAGGCATTGTACATAGTTCCAGGTTCAAGACGTCAGAATCAAACTTACACGCAATGTTGAGCTCCGCTCAGTAACGCAGGAACGGGGGTGGTGGGGGGGGGGGGTAAGGGGGCATGTGGGGTGACGGGCTGTGTCTGTCTCAGTGACGAGGCTCTCCACAGCCCCCCATCTACTGTACAACTCCTCACACAGCTGCGTCCACAATAACATTGACACAAGGTGTGGACGGGGCCCAGGGAACCCTTAGGAATTTCCCAAAACCAAACATGCTGGCAGAACGAGGACAAGAACTCCCCTCCCCCTCCCCTCCCCCACACACCACCGTATCTTCCCCTCCCCTCACCTTCACAACACCCCCCCCCCCCCCTCTCCCTCCCCACACCCCACCGCTCCTCTCCCCATCCCCCTCCCTACAAACCTCTCCTCTCCCTTCCCCCTCATCCTCCCTCTCCCGCCACCCCTCCCCACACCCCTCCCCAGTCAACAACATCTGCGCCCTCTCCCCGGGAAGCATCCCAGCAGAATTCCCTGCATGTCGGGCCACAACTCAACTCCACTCAAGAACCCAGCGACTGAAGGCTCACCTGCTGCTCTCAGCACCGGTGGGAGTGTTAGGTCCACTTCCTGGTAGATCTGTGAAGGGAGACAAAGAAAATAGACACAGAGTGCTGGAGTAACTCAGCAGGGTCAGGCAGCATCTGTGGAGAACATGGATAGGTGACGTTTCACAGAGTGCTGGAGTAACTCAGCGGGTCAGGCAGCATCTGTGGAGAACATGGATAGGTGACGTTTCACAGAGTGCTGGAGTAACTCAGCGGGTCAGGCAGCATCTGTGGAGAACATGGATAGGCGACGTTTCAGGTCTGGATAGAGTGGATGTGGAGAGGATGTTTCTACTAGTGGGAGAGTCTAAGACCAGAGGCCACAGCCTCAGAATTGAAGGACTTTCCTTTAGGACGGAGATGAGGAGGAATTCCTTGAGTCAGAGGGTGGTGAATCTGGAATTCATCACCACGGAAGGCTGTGGAGGCCAAGTCAATGGATATTTTCTATCAGCCTGTAATCCCTACTGGACCACTTCACCTCCGTACATCTCCTCCTTGCCCTGAAGCTGGGCTGGAATTCCAACCGGTTACCAGGACAACCATCTACACCATCACCTACCTTCCAGATTGGGACCTTCTCTCGGACGCACAAACTCGGGCTTCAGAATTTCAAACCACCAGAAGAGCTCAGCCACAAACACCAAGATGTTAATCTGTGGAAGAAGAGAGATACATGCAGGCATCAGTCCAAGCCTACTGATTGAATCACAGCACCAGTTCATGGGTTCCAGGAGCTTCCCCAAACAACAATCATCCATTCTACATTTCCTTTGGACTTTGGCCCTTTGATCTCTCGTTTTTCACACCTTACCCTTCCATATCTCTATGTCTCCCTGACTCTCAGTCTGAAGAGGGTCTCGACCCAAAACGTCACCCATTACTTCTCACCAGAGATGCTGCCTGTCCCGCTGAGTTACTCCCAGCACTTTGTGTCTATCTTTAAAAAGTATGTCTGAGAGGCATAGAGGTCAGAGAGAGAGTTTCAAGCCCAATTAAAGACAATCTGTATAAACAACCTGGTCCACGTTGTAAATTATCTAAACCTAACCCACTGTTATTTAAAACATTTTGTGAGACTTGAGGTGATAAAATGATTACATGAGCAGCTGGTCCACGTTTTGTGTCAGTAAGTTTACAGCTCTCTCTCACATTACAAAGAGGCAGGAAGTGAAGAGAATTATCAGGCTGCAAGTTAGGTGAGAACAAAGCCCGCTGAGCCTCCCCGTGCTAGGGCAAGCCGACAAGCAGTGTACATCAATGTGGACTATTGACTGGTCCAGGTACGCTGAGGCCCTGTACAAGAAGGGGCAGAGCCGCCAGTACTTTTTGAGAAGGTTCCGCTCCATCCACGTCTGCACTCGTCACTTTAACTTCATGTTAAAGTGACGAGTGGGGTTGGACAGGCTAGATGCAGGAAGATTGTTCCCGATGTTGGGGAAGTCCAGGACAAGGGTCACAGCTTAAGGATAAGGGGGAAATCCTTTAAGACCGAGATGAGGAAAAACGTTTTCACACAGAGAGTGGTGAATCTCTGGAACTCTCTGCCACAGAGGGTAGTTGAGGCCAGTTCATTGGCTATATTTAAGAGGGAGTTAGATGTGGCCCTTGTGGCTAAAGGGATCAGGGGGTATGGAGAGAAGGCAGGTACGGGATACTGAGTTGGATGATCAGCCATGATCATATTCAATGGCGGTGCAGGCTCGAAGGGCCGAATGGCCTACTCCTGCACCTATTTTCTATGTTTCTATGTTTCATGTATTTTGTGTTTCATGACCGTTGGCTGATCAATTTCCCTCCTGGGATCAATAAGGTTCTATCGTATCGTGTCGTATCGTATCGACTAGACGCCTCAAGGAGAGGGTGTCTCAGGACAAATGTTTATAGACAGCAAAGATTTAGAGATATATGAGCCAATTCGACCAGCTGAGGTGGGATATCTTGGTCACATGGACTTGGTCGAATGGCCCCATTTTAGATTGGTTTAGAGATACAGTGCTGAGACAGGCCCTTCGGCCCATCGAGTACAAGCCGACCAGCGATCCCCACACACTAACAATATCCTACATTAGGATCAGCCATGATGGAATAGCAGAGTAGAATCGACAAGACCATTAGACATAAGAGCTGAATGAGGCCATTCGGCCCATTGAGTCTATCCCTCCATTCAACCATGGCTGAACTATTTTTTTCCCTCTAAACCCCATTCTCCTGCCTTCTCCCCATAACCATTGACAACCTTACTAATCAAGAACCTATCAATCTCTGCTATAAAAAGTACCCAATGACTTGGCCAAAATACCCAATGACAAAGAAAATACTCAATGACTTAATGAAAATACTCAACGCCGATGAAAATACTCAATGACTTGATGAAAATACTCAATGATGAAAATACTCAATTGCTTGATGAAAATACTCAATGATCTTGGCAAAAATACTCAAAGATTTGGCCAAATGACCTAATCTTGCCCCTGTATGTTACAATCCTATGACCAAGCTCCATGCGTCACCAATGGCTATGCTGCCCTGTGTAAAATCAGCCTTTACCTTTAGGAGGGGCGGGGTGTAGAGCATGTCTTCCAGCCCCAGGTGGCAGCAACTGCCCAGATACTCCTGGCTGAAGTCCACAACCAGCTGCAGGTTGTAGAGGCTGTCTGCCACCGACATGGTCTCCTTCAGACAGATATCTGGAGAAAGAGTGGAGAGAATGAGAAAGGGGAAAGGAGAGGACAAACTGAAAGAACAGTCATCACGAACACCAACCCGGCCCACAGTGAACGGACGCCCATCTGAGACACAACTTGGAGATGAATAGTAGAATCAAGGAACCGCAGATGGTGGTTAATACACAAAAAGGACACAGAGTGCTGGAGTAACTCAGCGGGTCAGGCAGCATCTGTGGAGAACATGGATAGGTGACGTTTCAGGCTGCTCTCCACGCATGGGATCGGAGCAGAACGCAGCTTACACCATGCCATGAATTCTTGGCCCCCTGTCACACTGAGATACTGGCCATTGGAGTTCTCCTGAGAGATGATCCACACACTCACTATTCGTTACTTTCCTCACCCAATGTGAAAACCTCACCCCATTTAGTTTGCTTTGCTTTGGTTAGGTTTGGTTTAGTTTAGAGATACAGCATGGAAACAGGCCCTTCGGCCCCACCAGGTCGGCAGCGACCATCGATCACCCATTCACACTAGTTCCACGTTATCCCACTTTCTCATCCACTCCCTACACACTAGGGGCAATTTACAGAGGGCTGATTAACCTACAAACCCGCACGTCTTTGGGAAGTGGGTGGAAACCGGAAACCCATGCAGTCACTCATGGCTAAGGGGATCAGGGGATATGGAGAGAAGGCAGGTACGGGATACTGAGTTGGATGATCAGCCATGATCATATTGAATGGTGGTGCAGGCTCGAAGGGCCGAATGGCCTACTCCTGCACCTATTTTCTATGTATCTATGTATCTATGTCACGTTTAGTTTTGTTTATTGTCACAGCGAAAAGCTTCTGTTACTGCTAGCCAGCGGAAAGGCAATACATGCCCAAGCGAAATATGAGATGCTGTTCCTCCAATTTGTGTTATGAATATGCTGCTGGCCTTGCCGAGGCAGCATGAGGTGTAGATGGAGTGGATGGAAGGGAGGTTGGTTTGTGCGATGGCCTTGCCGAGGCAACATGAGGTGTAGATGGAGTGGATGGAAGGGAGGTTGGTTTGTGCGATGGCCTTGCCGAGGCAGCATGAGGTGTAGATGGAGTGGATGGAAGGGAGGTTGGTTTGTGCGATGGCCTTGCCGAGGCAACATGAGGTGTAGATGGAGTGGATGGAAGGGAGGTTGGTCTGGGCTGCTGGCCTTGCCGAGGCAGCATGAGGTGTAGATGGAGTGGATGGAAGGGAGGTTGGTCAGTAACGTCAGAGTCACTCACCTTGCAGCCGAAGCACCTCTGGGCAGTAGTGGTGGATCAGGGCTGCCACAGCACAACCATTGGCTAGGTCCTTCAGCTGTGTCACCGAGGGGAAGCAGGGAGTCTGCTTGCTCAGCACTTTATCCTTCCTGTAACGAATCTGGTTAGAAGGGAGACACAATCTCAGCTTTGGAAACAGACTGGGTGAGTTTGAGTGTGGTGGTGGGGCTCGAGAGGGATTGATATAACCACTAGTACTGTTTAACTTCACAAGTAACCAACCCAACTAGCACTACTTTGACAAGCTGAAGACCAAGTGCCCAATAATTACCACTCTGGTACAAATGTGCCTGAATTAAATGGGCCCACCACATATTCTGTCCTAATCTATTAATTCACTGCAGAGATCAACTCCTCGTCAAAGCCCACGGACACCCTGGTTAATTTTGTCCCAGGCATTCTCCCAGGTCCATCAATCACTGGGAGTTGGCCTCTCTAACAAAGATCTGTAACACGAGCCACACAACTGGCTTCCTGCTTAAGTTAGAAATTGCCATTGGAGCAACTTAACACCTGCTGGTGAAGCCAAGAGATTCTACTGCACAAGGGGGCCCGCTACATAACCTGAAGGTGGTGGTACGGTGAGCGCACGCCACCGCGCGCTG
>CM075992.1:566474-598036 GCA_038087875.1 Malacoraja senta
TGTTGCATATCCTTTGCATGCAATGACTGCTTGAAGTCTGCGATTCATGGACATCACCAGTTGCTGGGTGTCTTCTCTGTGATGCTCTGCCAGGCCTGTATTGCAGGCATCTTTAGCTTATGCTTGTTTTTGGGGCTAGTCCTCTTCAGTTTTCTCCAGCATATAAAAGGCATGCCAGGTGGGTTCAGATCGGGTGATTGACTTGGCCACTCAAGAATTGATCTTTTTTTAGCTTTGAATAACTCCTTTGTTGCTTTAGCAGTATGTTTGAAGATTGGAAAGACTGGAGGAAAGACTAGGTGCTGAGAGCTCTCTTATACCTGCATTAAGGAGGCATTTAAACACACCTGGGAAATTACAAACACCTGTGAAGCCATGTGTCCCAAACATTATGGTGCTTGGCTGAAATGGGGGGACTATGTATAAACACAGCTGTAATTTCTACATGGTGAAACCAAAATGTATGAAAAAGATATTTATTATAATCTGACAATGTGCACTTTAACCACATGTGATTTTTTCTATTACAAATCTCAAATTGAGGCAAATAAATAAATGATGGGTCTTTGTCCCAAACATTATGGAGGGCACTGTACATCGGCTCAATACAATTCAGTTCGTCAAAACTGGCTCCTTTCTCAAAACAAAAAGGTAAAAGGGGCAGGAATTTAGGGGGGGAGAGGATTGAAGGGGTTAGATGCAGTAAATGTTTAGAGGAAGAACTCACAGGAACTAGCTTCCAATACCACTTGGTGGGGCACTGATGAGGTCAGTGTGTCACAGGGCAGAGAGAGACCAAAGGGCAAGGGGGCAAAGAGGGAAGAAAAAAGGGGGAAGAAAGAGAAGAATGTGAATTCACAAGTGCTTCAGACTTGCACGAATACAAGAAATATTGAATACATGTTAAATATTTCTGACAAATTCAAAGCTTAAAAAAAAACACAAGGTAGGCAGAAGATTCAGATTTCAATGCACAAACTTTCCTGTGTCCCCTTAAAGTTATGAAAAAATGCTGTAATTTTGCCCCTCAGAAATAAAAGTCCAAGTCAGAGATACACAAGTTAATGGCAACACAGGTTAAGAGGATACTGTGGCATTTCTGCCAACTTTACTGGCATACATAGCATTCACATTCCTGGACTATTGACGGAGCTGTGGGCTTGTATTCAAAGTGAAGTGATAAAAATGTAGAATAAAATATAACAAAATTAGTCTCAGTGAGGGCAGCAAATGAATCTGCAATATTGAACAGGCCCTTTGACTCACAATGTCCATGCCGAACATGATGCATATCTTTCCATTCCCTGTGTATCCATGCACCTATCTAAAAGCCTCTTAAACACCACTATCATATCCGCATCTAGCTTTTTTTTAAATTTCAAAATAGACTTTATTCGAGAAATAAATATATACAATACATGATCCTTACAAAACTCCATCCGACATTCTACTATACAATACAGTCTCCCCAAATCACAATTTTACCCCACACCCTTGCCTCTCATGTGGCCCACTGCCGTGGAATCCCTCCCCTTATTTTGAGGGGCGTCTCCACCACACCCTGCCCCCCATGTCCAGCAGCGGAAGGAACCTAGACTGTGGTTCTTCCCCCACCGAGCCTTGGCGTTGGGTGCACAGAGCTTCAGTGTGTCTAACACCAGCTCGGCCAGGCGCTCCACCACTGTAAAAAACAACTTGTCCTACAAATCTCCTTCAACTTTGCTCCTCCCACTTTAAAGATATGCCCTCCTATCTTTGACATTTCTGCCCTGGGAAAACAATTCTGGCTATCTACCCTATCCCTCTCTTAATTTTATATATTTTTTATCAGGTCTTCAGCCTCCGGTGCTCCATAGAAACCAATCCAACCTCTCCTTGAAGGCCCTAAACCAGGCAGCATTTTGGTAAACATCTTCTGAACCCTTTCCAAAGTCTCCACACCCTTCCCGTAATGGAGTGAGCAGAATTAATCGCAATACTCCAAATGCAACCAAACCAAAGTCTTTATAAAGCTGCATCATGGCTTCCTGACTCTTATACGCAGTGCTCTAACCGATGAAGGCAAACATACCGTACCACAAGCAGAACATTGGAAATGGTCCTTAAGTGGAAGCACTGACTGATCGGATGTTTTCTGTGTAACAATGGCAGCCACTCAGAGCCAACACATGTGGCGGACAGTGAAAGCAGTGCTGGCAAAAGGTCTCTAAAACCACCCAAGTCTCCATGTTCCACTGGGCCAAGCCATATCCCTCCCCACGCTGACATGAAACTGCTTGCAACCTGAAGCCATCACTGAAAACCAAAACCCGACAAACTTCATTGGCCCATCCTATAAAAATTGATCAGAGAATTACTGAAGAGACAGACAATTGGGGTTCCTTGGGGGGGGGGTGGGTAGAATGGGGAAAGGATGTCACAAGTTATCTGGAGAAAGATGGAAAGCAACTTTGATGGGAAGCGAGGTTCCTGATCCTATTCAGGTGCGATATTAAGATACAAGGACAGGTAGATACAAAAGCTGGAGTAACTTAGCGGGTCAGACAGCATCTCTGGAGAAAACAAATGCATGACCCGCTGAGTTACTCCAACTTTCTGTGTCTATCTTTGCTTTACAGTGCGGAAACAGGCCCTTCGGCCCTCTGGGTCCGTGCCGACCAGCGATCCCCGCACACTAACACTATCCGACACACACTAGGGATAATTTTACATTCATACCAAGCCAATTAACCTACAAACCTGTACGTCTTTGGAGTGTGGGAAGAAACCAAAGATCTCGGAGAAAATGCACGCAGGTCACATGGATAACGTACAAACTCCGTACAGACAGCACCCGTAGTCAGGATTGAACCCGGGACTCTGGCGCTGTAAAGCAGTGGCTCTACCGTTACGCCACCGTGCTACCCAGAAAAGAAAAATCAGCCATGTGCTGGCTTTGATCTGTGGCAGACCGATCTCTGCATTGTCCAAACAAGGAGCTGGGCTGATCAATCTAGTCAAAAGGTAGAGAGAGCCTACATGGACAGTGAAGAGTGTTTCTTACAAAACTCGAATGGGAAAGCATCACAAATTGCAAGTTTAATATGAGAACTTAACAGAAGGCTTGCGTGGTGCGTTACTTCACAAATGTATCAGGTATGATATCAGTCTGTAAACATCTGCAATCTTCATTCTAACGTCTTGAACACCAAATCTCCTTGAAGTGATGATTGTAACGCTTCATTTATCCCTCATCTCTCTTCTTCAAAGCCTTTAATTCTCCATTGGCAGAGCTACAGTAAGTTCAAGCCTCAGTCACTTCACCACACTCTGGTGACCCGGGTCACCTGCCCCTGAATTATAGGCTCTTGCCCCACCCAACACCAAATAACAAGAGTCAAAATGTCAAACGGGAGGGAGGAGATGGAAGGAGGGGTTAAACAAAGGCAGAAAGCGGCCCGAGAAACATTACTCATAGTTCAAAGCGCTGAGTTCTAATGTCTTAAGCAGCTGGTGTCATGGTTCAACCATTCGGTACTGGAACACTCACCCCTTGGCTGTTTGGACTATCCGCGCCTGGCTGCTGCCTCCGTTGGTGCAGGCGCTCGGAAACCTCCTTCAGCTTCTGGTTTATCTGTAGTATGGGGGGGGAGAAGTCAAATAAGATGGGTTGGGGGGGGGGAGGGGGGGAGGGGAGGAGGGGAACAGTGGGAGAGAAATGAACAAAAAAATCTACCTTAGTTAGATCTCATCAGATTCTCAATAACCTTCCATTCTTCAACGCACTCAAGGACCAATCTCACCAACTCCCTCTTCCCCCCTCTCCCATCGGGCAAGAGGTACAGAAGTGTGAAAACGCACACCTCCAGATTCAGAGACAGTTTCTTCCCGGCTGTTATCAGGCAACTGAACCATCCTATCACCAACTAGAGAGCGGTCCTGACCTCCCATCTACCTCATTGGAGACCCTCGGACTATCTTTAATCAGACTTTATCTAGCATTGAATGTTATTCCCTTTATCCTGTATCTGTACACTGTGGATGGCTCGATTGTAATCATCTAGTCTTTTCGGTGACTGGATAACACGCAACAAAAAAGCTTTTTTCTGTACCTCGGAACAGGCGACAATGATAAACTCAACTAATCTAATCTCTCACACCCATGAATATTTTGTCACCAAGTCAAACAGGACGGAGGCAGGTTTTTCGGCCCAACTCGTCCATGCTGAGCCAGTCCCACGTGTCTGCATTTGGCCCATTTCCCTCTTAATCTGTTCTATCCATAAACCTGCAAAATGTCTCGTAAACATTGTAATTTATTGCGTCACCACCTATCCATGTTCTCCAGAGATGCTGCCTGACCCGCTGAGTTACTCCAGCACTCTGTGAAACGTCACCTATCCATGTTCTCCACAGATGCTGCCTGACCCGCTGAGTTACTCCAGCACTCTGCGAAACGTCACCTATCCATGTTCTCCACAGATGCTGCCTGACCCGCTGAGTTACTCCAGCACTCTGTGAAACGTCACCTATCCATGTTCCGGCAGCATCTATGGAGCGAAGGAAATAGGCAACGTTTCGGCCCGAACCCCTTTCGGGTTTCGGCCCGAAACGTTGCCTATTTCCTTCAGGGTTTCAGCCCGAAAGATTGCCCATTTCCTTCGCTCCACAGATGCTGCCTGACCCGCTGAGTTACTCCAGCACTCTCTGTGAAACGTCACCTATCCATGTTCTCCACAGATGCTGCCTGACCCGCTGAGTTACTCCAGCACTCTATGTCTTTTATTACTACATCACTTTTATTACTCAAGCACTTTGTGTCCTTTTGTGCAAAACTTTTTCACTGCCCCTCGGTGGTCCACATAACACCAATAAACCCAGACGCAGCGTTGTGAGTCGTTACCTTGTCTACCCAGAGAAGCAGCCTGAATTCGGCCCCGGCTGCCACTTGCTTCGATGGGCTGAGGTTGGCCATCTCCTCCGTGGCAGCGGCCACCGCTGTGCCACTCAGCGTTTCCAACATGTAGGCAGTCATGAGGGCATCGATAACAGACAGGTGGGCACCCTGTGGGCAGAAAACCCAGTCAGTCCCCTCAAATCCACTAAAGCATTGCCCTGTGTTACGGCATACATCCGTACCACCAACCAACACCTCTAAGCATTGGCACATTTTTAATGATATATCATATTAACAATATATTTACATTTTAACATGCGTTGAATTTATACTTTTTAGTTGGCTTATTGGTTGGTTTCTTGAGAAACAGACTTGGGCGTTATTAGGAAAGTTATCTATCACTTGGACAGGTACATGGATAGGAAATGTCTGCAGGGATATGGGCCAAACATGATGCACAGTTCACAAGTTATAGGAGCATAATTAGGCCATTCGGCCCATCAAATCTACCTTCTAATCCCATTTTCCAGCTTTCCATAAGCCTAGACACCCATTCTAATCAAGTTTGTCTATCTCTGCCTTAAAAATATCCACTGACTTGGCCTCCACAGCCGTCTGTGGCAATGAGTTCCACAGATTAACTACCCTCTGACTAAAGAAGTTCCTCCTCACCTCCTTTCTAAAATAGCGCCCTTTAATTCTGAGGCTATGACCTCTGGTCCTAGACTCTCCCACCTGTGGAAACATCCACTCTATCTATGTCTTTCATTATTCTGTAAGTTTCAATGAGGTCCCCCCTCCACCGTCTAAACTCCAGCGAGTACAGGCCCAGTGCTGACAAACGCTCATCGTATGCTAACCCACTCATTCCTGGAATCATTCTTGTAAAACCTCCTCTGGACCCTCTCCAGTAACGCAATGCTGTTGTGCTGCAATGTCAAGGGCAGGGCAAGATAACACATGCACTTGTAGACAAAACAGGCCCAATCTCTCCAGAACCAAGGAGCCACAAACTGGAGAACTGACGGGAGAAAATGCAAACCACGACTAACGGCTGGAAGCAACGTCACTCCACACTAAATGCCAAACAGATTCAACCTCAGGCTTCACATTAAAGGTTTCTTGTACACTAATCAGTTACAACTGATTCCACAATGAAGCTGTGGTTGAAGTGGATCAAGGTCTTCGACTCTCCATATATCCATACTGTGTTACAAAGTTGTCCCTCAGGTCCCTTATAACATTTTTCTGCTTGCATCATTTAAAACTATGCCCTGACCCGCTGAGTTACCCCAGCACATTGTGTCCACACTGGAAAAATCGGCTTTTGCCAAAACTTTCCCTTCCAACTTTTCCTTCCTCTCATGGATGGTGGGAGGGGGAGAACGTTGGCAGAATGCAACAACATTAATAGCAACAATAACAAGAAGTAATCCATGAGTGGGCTTCTCCCTGGCATTCGCAGCCGGACGGATTCCCTGTAGCTCGGTGTTGGAAGTGGGTGAGAGGTTACAAGGAATCCTGAAACTTGTGCTCAAATGCAGCGTCAAACTGCCGCAAGTATGGTAAGTATTTCTTTGTTGCTGTTCATATCCGGCGCATGGAACAAATACACACTCTTGTACCTCAATGCAGGACACGGGGAACAAGATACAGGCCCCTCTGGAGTCAACAAGCTTCTGTGTTGGGCGTTCACATATTAAGTGAGCAGAAGAGCGTTGATGACATAAACTGGTAACAGATTAGTTCACGAGGGGCGGCACGGTGGCGCAGTGGGTAGAGCAGGTGCCTCACAGCACCAGAGACCCCGGTTCGATCCCGACCTCGGGTGCTGTCTGTGTGGAGTTTTACGTTCTCCCTGTGACCACATGGGATTCCACCGGGTGCTTCGGTTTCCTCCCGCATCCCAAAGACGTGCGGGTTTGGCCCTCTGTAAATTGCCCCCTAGTGCGTAGGGAGTGGATGAGATAGTGGGATAGCATAGAACTAGTGTGTACGAGCGGTCGATGGTCAGCGTGGACTGGGTGAGCTGCAGTGAAAGGGGGGGGGGATAAAGGGAAAATATAGGAGTCTGGGATGGGGGATGAAGGTACAGAGGAGGGGAAGGAGCAGGGTGACTGGGGCGGTGACAATGGTGAGAGAAATCTGTGCGCAATTACTTGAAATTGGAGAATTCGATGTTCATACCGTCAGGCTGTTGGGTGCCCAAGCGGAACATGAGGTGCTGTTCCTCCAGTCTGCGTGTGGCCTCTCTCCGTCAATGGAGGAGGCCCAGGACAGAAAGATCAATGTGGGAATGGGAAGGAGAGTTAAAATGGTTAGCAACCAAGAGATCCAGCCAACCTTGGCAGACAAAGTGTGAAGAAAACATGTTTGGGTCCAGCCTCGCATTGGTTCATGCAACACACATTGCACCATGCACATGTTTTAGACCTCAATATATCTGATGCAAAGTGCTGGAGTAACTCAGCGGGACAGGCAACATCTCTTGAGAGAAGGAGTGGGTGACGTTTTGGATCGAGACCCTTCGTCTGAAGAAGAGTCCCCGGCCCGAAACGTCACGCATTCCTTCTCTCCAGAGATGCTGCCTGTCCCGCTGAGTGACTCCGGCACTCTGTGTCTAACAGGATAACGTTGTTACATTGGTCGGAGATAAGGATTAGGGGAAGATGCTGGCATTGAACCACCGGTAACTGAAGCCAAACGCATCGCAGGCAAGCGGAATGTGGAGCACCAGTGTGTTTCCATGGTTACTGCACTGTTGCAGAGTACACTGGAGCGCATCTCCTGACAAGAACGCAGGGACAACGTTGACCATTGCCGCTCGCTCCAAAGTTCATGTTGATAATCGGTAGGAGCAGAATTAGGCCATTCGGCCCAACAAGTCTACTCCACCATGTGGGTCAAGACCTTTTTACATACTGGATTATAATATCCACTTCTGAGGTCCATCTTAACTGTGATACTGTTTGGGCAGGGAGGGGCACATCAGTGAGCAGTGCTGAACTACTATCTACCTCATCACTGACCCTCGGACTATCCTTGATCGGACGTTACCTTGCACTAAACGTTATTCCCTTATCATGTATCTGTACACTGTAAATGGCTCGATTGTAATCACGTATTGTCTTTCCGCTGACTGGATAGCAGGCATCAAAAGCTTTTCACTGCACCTCGGTACACGTGACATTAAACTAAACTAGAATGTCCAGAACCAGGGGCCACAGTGTAAGAATAAGGGGTAGGCCATTTAGAACGGAGACGAGGAAACACTTTTTCACCCAGAGAGTTGTGAATGTGGAATTCTCTTCCTCAGAAGGTGGTGGAGGCCAATTCTCTGGATACTTTCAAGAGAGAGTTAGATAGAGCTCTTAAAGATAGCGGAGTCAAGGGGATATGGGGAGAAGGCAGGAACGGGGTACTGATTGTGGATGATCAGCCATGATCATATTGAATGGCGGTGCTGGCTCGAAGGGCCGAATGGCCTACTGCACCTATTGTCTAATGTGCAATGGGAGACAGGCTTAGTTAAACAACCTCACCCCTGTAACAAGAGCCCTGTGATCACACGTTCCTGATCTTCCCGTTTAGAGTTCAAAGACTGGGACCTGGTACCTGTCGGCATGGACACCCACTGCCCGCTGAGATAACGTGTTTGTTTACAGATTTAACTGGTGTAGACATCAAAGCAAACAGGCAACTCCAGCAGGACTTGTAGACCGATCCCCAAGGCTCAACAGGTCAGTATCCCTTGGTATCGATTCCAGGGATCGATCCAGGTCGTTCAGTGATGCAGCTCTCGAGAGGCCCCTTTGCACTGCTTGAGCTGGTGTATTAAGTGTCCTGTTACTGGGCACGAGTCATTCAATCACGACACGTCACCAGATGCTCAGGGAGACAGCGGAGACTGATAAATGCCACTGCATCTCGCATTCTCCTGAACAAAACGATCGATCCAACAAGATCCCGTTCACAATTCCTTCAGCCTCGAGAATCAAGACCTTCTGATTTTAGATGATCAGCCATGATCATATTGAATGGCGGTGCTGGCTCGAAGGGCCGAATGGCCTACTCCTGCACCTGTTTTCCTATGTTTCTATGTTTATGGACAAACCAGTACGTCTTTGGAGTTTGGGGGGGAAACCGGAGCACCCGGGTAAAACCCACGCAGGTCACGGGGAGAACGTGCAAACTCCGTACAGACAGCACCCGTAGTTATGCCCTGGCGCTACGAGGCAGCAGCTCTACCACTGCACCACCGTACCTATCTACTGTGGGCTGGATTGAGAGCCATATAATGATAAGGACCTGCTTCAAGAATATATATTTTAAAAATATCCACGATTAGCAAAACAGCTGCCATGAAGAGTAGCCAATAATGTTTAGTCTGTTCACATTGCATGACAACACCAAGCTGACGAGAATTACAATTCTGCCGATCATCTCATTATGGGTCTGAAGAAGGGTCTCGACCCGAAACGTCACCTATTCCTTCGCTCCATAGATGCTGCCTGGCCCGCTGAGTTTCTCCAGCATTTTTGTCCACCTCATTAATGGGAATTGTAATAGTCAAGAGAGTTTTATTGCCATATGTCCCAGATGGGACAATTAAATCCTTACTTGCTGCAGCACAACAGAATATGTGAATATGTAAACATAGTACATACAGGGGAAGTTAAATAAATAACAAATACAGTGCAATAATAATAGTCTTTTGCAGCTCAGAGCTTGTTCGTTGTAGTGTTTAATAGCCTGAAGGCTGTAGGGAAGAAGCTGTTCCTGAACCTGGACGTTACAGTTTTCAGGCTCCTGTACCTTCTTCCTGATGGCAATGGTGCGATGAGTGTGTGGCCAGGGTGGTGTGGGTCCTTGATGATTTTGACATCTTTTGACATCCAGAATCAAGGGAAGAGTGTGAGGGAGTGCAGGGTGGTGGATGGAGCAGAGATTAAGCTGCTGACTGACTGGAAAAGACATCTGTGCGCTGGAATGTACTTGGCCAAGATTCCTGATGGATTCTGCCAAGTCTCAAAACTGCAGGAGATACAGTCAGTTCCCCCGACCTCGAGCTGCCTCTTCTGGCAAAAGCCAGCGATTTCTTAAACTCACTTGTTTAGTTTAGTTTAGGGAGACAGCACGGAAACCGGCCCTTCGGCCCACCGTGTCCGCACCGACCAGCGATCCCCGCACATTAACTCTATCCGACACACACTGGGGACAATTTACACTTATACCAAGCCAATTAACCGACAAACCTGCACGTCTTTGGAGTGTGGGAGGAAACCGAAGATCCCGGAGAAAACGCACGCGGTCACGGGGAGAACGTACAAACTCCGTGCCGTAGTCGGGATCAAACCCGGGACTCTGGTGCTGCAAGCGCTGTAAGGCAGCAACTCTACCGCTGCACCACCGTGGCCACTTGTGTTACATTAAAGAACACATGCGTTCAACTCATACATCAAGTCAAGTCAAGTGAGTTTATTGTCATGTGTCTCAGATAGGACAATGAAATTCTTGCTTTGCTTCAGCACAACAGAACATAGTAGGCATTGACTACAAGGCATTCTATAAATATATACACAATGGTCAATATACTGATAAAGTGCAAATAACAGTATTGGCTAATAAAGTTTAGTGTTATGTCTGAGCCAGGTTTAATAGCCTGATGGCTGTGGGGAAGTAGCTATTCCTGAACCTGGTCGTTGCAGTCTTCAGGCTCCTGTACCTTCTACCTGAAGGTAGTAGGGAGATGAGTGTGTGGCCAGGATGGTGTGGGTCCTTGATGATACTGCCAGCCTTTTTGAGGCAGCGACTGCGATAGATCCCCTCGATGGAAGGGAGGTCAGAGCCGATGATGGACTGGGCAGTGTTTACTACTTTTTGTGGAGTTTTCCTCTCCAGGGAGCTCAAGTTGCCGAACCAAGCCACGATACAACCGGTCAGCATGCTCTCTACTGTGCACCTGTAGAAGTTAGAGAGAGTCGTCCTTGACAAACCGACTCTCCGTAATCTTCTCAGGAAGTAGAGGCGCTGATGCGCCAGGATAAAGTGAGATGTTCAGATGTGCGGTGTCTCTCGTTCATAGACCAGAGAACAGTACAGCCACAGGAACTGTGCCCACAATATCTGTGCCAAACACCAATAGTCACGAGTGTTTGATTGTCGAATGTATCCAAACCGGAACAATAAAATCTCTACTTGCAGCAGCATCACAGATCTGTAAACATAGTACTCATGGATATCACAATGAACAAAATTAAAGTTCAATACATTCTTTAAAAGATTGATAATAGTGCAAAAGCAAAGCCCAAAGTCCCTGTTGCAAACAAGCCAGCTCAAGTTAAATTCATGTCCCTCTGCCTGTATGTGATCTTTACCCCTCCATATCCATGTTCCTATCTAAAATACACTTAAACCTGTCTCACACCACCACCCCTGGCAGTGCGTTCAAGGCACCCACCACCCTGTGGAAATAAAAACACTTGCTCCGCACATCTCCTTAAAACGTTGCCTCTCTCACCTTACAATAATGCCCCCTAGTTTAGTTTAGAGATACAGCGCGGAAACTGCCTTTCGGCCCACCGAGTCCGCACCGACCAGCGATCCCCGCACATTAACACCATCCTACACACCAGGGATAATTTATACTTATGCCAAGCCAATTAACCTACAAACCTGCACGTCTTTGGAGTGTGGGAGGAAAGCTAAGATCTCGGAGAAAACCCACGCAGGTCACGGGGAGAACGTACAAACTCCGTACAGACAGCACCCGTGGTCGGGATCGAACCCGGGTCTCCGTCGCTGCGAGGCAGTGACTCTACCGCTGCCCCACCGTGTTGCACATCTTTCAAACTTTGCTTCAGATGCTTCCAGAACCAAAAATTGGGCACCTCTGCTATAGGTGTAAGTCGTAGTCAAGAGTTGTACAACACAGAAACAAGCCCTTCTGCCACCATATCCATGCCCAACCCTCTCCCCCAACGACACTAATTCCACTTGAAGAAGGGTCTCGACCCAAAACGTCACCCATTCCTTCTCTCCAGAGATGCTGCCCGTCTCACTAAGTTACTCCAGCATTTTGTGTCTATCTTCGGTGTAAACCAGCATCTGCAGTTCCTTCTTACGCAAGGAATTACACTGAAGACAGAAACAAAATGCTGGAGTAACTCGGCGGGACAGGCAGCATCGCTGGAGAGAAGGACAGAGGTCTGACAATATGTAGGTAACATCTCATGAAAGGCTTTGGATCAGAGGGTAATGACAGACCACTCTGCCGAGGCTAATGCCTTAGCAAGTACTCACTGGCACTTCTGGTAATTATGCATGGCTGGTTGTCAGATTACTGCTGTTAAGAATCACAATATTAGTGGTTCAATAGGCAACAGTATTAATTAAGCAATCATTTTCTTTGCGGAACGCAGCGAGGAATTGCTACTACTTTGTCGAGAGATTTTAGTTTGGAAATTCAGCATTGAAACAGGCCCTTCGGCCCAACGAGTCCATGCCAACCATCGATCAGCCATACCCACTTTCTCATCCACTCCCTACACACTCTGAGCAATTTACAGTCAATAAACCTATAAAACCCGCACGTCTTTGGGATGTGGGAGAAAACCGGGGCTCCTGGAGAAAATCCACGTGGTCATAATGAGAATGTGCAAACTCCAACTTATATAATGAGTATTTGACAGCACTGGGCCTGCACTCGCTGGAGTTTAGAAGAATGAGGGGGGACCTCATTGAAACGTACAGAATAGTGAAAGGCTTGGATAGAGTGGATGTGGAGCGGATGTTTCCACTAGTGGGAGAGTCTAGGACTAGAGGGCACAGCCTCAGAATTAAAGGACGTTCTTTTAGGAAGGAGATGAGGAAGAATTTCTTTAGTCAGAGGGTGGAGCAGTGGTAGAGTTGCTGTCTCACATCGCCAGAGCCCTGTGCTCGATCCTGAATGGAGTTTGTACGTTCTCCCCGTGACCTGCGCGGGTTTTCCCCGGGTGCTCCGGTTTCCACCCACACTCCAAAGACGTGCAGGTTTGGAGGGTAATTGGCTTGGGTAAGAATTGTAAATTGTCCCAAGTGTGTGTAGGATAGTGCTAGTGTACGAAGATTGCGGGTGGACGCAGACTTGATGGGCCGAAGGGCCTGTTTCTGCTCTGTATCGCTTAAAAAGACTAAATTGGAATAGGAGGACAATGCGGAGTATGGTATACGGGACTGATATCGATGTGTACAATGGTCGGCATGGAATTGATGGGCCGAAGGGCCTGTTTCTGCGCATAATGAAACAAGACAGGGGGGGGGATGAAAGATAGGAGCATTATACACGTCCATGTCTGTGTCAGTTCCACGTGAGCCACTCACAACCCTGCACAAAACCATTTGGATCGGAGGGTTAATTAACTGTCCGTTGCAAGAGGCCATTAGGGTTTTGTTCCAGCTCCCTCATTAGTTTTACCGAGTTTGGAAACGCTGACTGATCCATGAAAGATATCCTTTGTAATCATATTTAACTGGGGGAAAACCTCTCACGGCTATGACTAATGCAGCTGGAACAAACAGATCAATGCCCCCAAGAGCCATCAGCATTCTTCCTCTGCTCGTGTTGTATTACTAGTGATCAGTCAGTGGGCGTATCGGGGCAAAGTGGTCACTATCAACCTGACCATGCTCGTCACGTCAATAAACGCAGAGAGACAACTCCACATTCACAGAGTCATACAGTGTGCAAACAGGCCCTTCGGCCCAACTTGCCCACGCCGACCCACATGCCCCACGTTTGGCCCATATCCCTCTAAACCCGTCCTATCCGCTAGGACAGCACGGTGGCGCAGCGGTAGAGTTGCTGCCTCACGGCGCCAGAGACCCGGGTTCGACCCCGACTACGGACGCTTGTCTGTACGGAGTTTGTACGTTCTCCCCGTGACCTGCGTGGGTTTTCTCCGAGATCTTTGGTTTCATAGAAAAACATAGAAACATAGAAAATAGGTGCAAGAGGAGGCCATTCGGCCCTTCGAGTCAGCACCGCCATTCATTGTGATCATGGCTGATCGTCCCCAATCAATAACCTGTGCCTGCCTTCTCCCCATATCCCTTAACACCACTAGCCCCTAGAGCTCTATCTAACTCTCTCTTAAATCCATCCAGTGATTTGGCCTCCACTGCCCTCTGTGGCAGGGAATTCTACAAATTCACAACTCTCTGGGTGAAAAAGTTTTTTCTCACCTCAGTCTTAAATGGCCTCACCTTTATTCTAAGACTGTGGCCCCTGGTTCTGGATTCCAGGTTTGTAGGTTAATTGGCTTTGTTTAAATGTAAAAAGTTATCCCTAGTGTGTGTCTGAAGAAGGGTCTCGACCCGAAACGTCACCTATTCCTTCGCTCCATAGATGCTGCCTCACCCGCTGAGTTTCTCCTGCATTTTTGCCTACCTTCGATTTTTCCAGCATCTGCAGTTCTTTCTGAAACACCCAGTGTGCGTTAATGTGCGGGGATTGCTGGTCGGTGCAGACTCGGTGAGCCAAAGGGCCTGTTTCCGTGCTGTATTCCTAAACTAAACTATCCATGCATCTTTTAAATCTTTTTTTAAATCGGCTGGTCAAGTGTAATTTCTGCATAGTCTATCGCACAAGCAGTCCCCAGGTTAGAGGGTTCCAAAACTAGAGGGCACAGCCTTAGAGGGGAGAGGTCTAAGTGGGACCTCGGGGACAACTCAGAGAGTAGTCTGTGTCTGGAACGAGCACATTCAGTCTGAAGAAGGGCCTCGACCTGAAATGTCGCCCATTCCTTCTCTCCAGTGATGCTGCCTGTCCCGCTGAGTTACTCCAGCTCTCTGTGTCGATATTCGGTTTAAACCAGCATCTGCAGTTCCTTCCTACACTATATATAATTGTGACTTTTAACACACATTGGGACAGATATATGGATAGGATAGGTTTAAGGGGCCGGACGAGGAGAGGGACGTCGGTTCACGGGAGTTGTTCCAGTACATCGAACGCACGGGCCGACCTGATGCGGATAATGGCACCAAAACATGTTGGCGCCCGCATGTGTAATGTAAGCAAAAATAATCTCAACGTACATTTGGATAGGCACACATGGATACGCAGGGAATGGAGGCATGACTGAACAGTGGGAACGTTGAGTCCGCTGTGTGTGGGGATGTTCATGTTAAACTCTATCGTGCATTAGATATGTCTTAATTGACAAACCAGAATTATTTACTAAAATATGGTCTCCATTTATAGATTATCTGAAGGGGTAGACTGGGCCGGTGCGGAGGCCTGACTGAAACCTGAACCCAGGACTGGATGACTAGTTACGTTTTCTGACCTATGGACCTATCTCCTAAGTTGTATTATTGATAGTTTATCTTACTTTTCTAATTTCTTCTCTTTATTTCTTTATTTTTATTGTCTATAAATATTTAATATCGTGTATTGTGTTATTTTTATAGGTATGGCTGTACGGTGACTCAAATCCCACTGTACCAATTGGTGCATGTGGCAATAAATGTAAATTGAACTTGAACCTGTTATGGATCACGTGCTGGTCTATAAGTGTTGTAGGTATGTTACAAAACTTACCTTCAGCGGCGCTGCAATTCTGCCACTGGCCGTGTGCGCGATTTTGGCGCCTTTGAGGGGAGGGGGGCGGGTTTAAAACGCGGGCTTCTCCTACCTTGTCCTGGTTAATATTTCGTTGGAGTGCAAACTTTTGATGAAGAATCGTTCCGACGGGTGTTTTGTGTGTTTTTTATTTTTATTCGATCGACAAATTCAGCGCTGGAATTATTTTAAAATCAGCTTCGAAAGCCGTCAACGACGACAACGGGGACGGATTTCACGCACGGGACAGGTAAACGAAAGCAGTTTATTTTTTTGTATAAAAGTGCTTCTTAAGAGGCCTTTAATTCACATTTTTTAATGCGAAACGGTGATTCTTTTCCCCGAACTAACGGCAGAATTTTTCATGCCGATTCGGGGTTAAATTCACAGCAAATCAACGTTCCAAATGATCGCGTTCCAGAAAACCCCATTCGCAAGATTATTTAAATGCCCATTAATTTACCGGTATTAAACATTAAATTCCTTCCATTTGGCCTGTAAATCCATGACAATGAGATAAAAAAATTATGTTATATTGTGAATTCTTGTGTGAATGTTATTTGGACACTTAGGCTATTTAAAAATGTTAATCTATTCTTAAGAAATTGATAGATGTTTAGATCTAGTAATTGAATTTTGTAATTAGCTACAATTAGGTAACTAACTAATTATATGCTTTAATTTCATGTCATCTAAGTAAGATTGTTTCATATTTGTTTCAGAATGCTTCAATCTATAATAACTGAAAATTTCTTTCAGTTCTCTTAATTTTTAAGAAAGTTATGGCTTTTAACTGTCCTCGATCACAGCCTTTTGTGTTAAGTCAATGGAAAAGCAATAGGGAACAAGATGCTAATTTCCGAGTATGAAAATGGCCATAACTTTTTTAATACTGAAGATATGAAAGTGAATTAGGTGTCAAATTAAACTTCTTTTTATGCTTTATCTGATGGGATAAATTACAGACTTGATTTTTAAAATCTCAAAATGTTGTAACATTGCTAAGTGATGGTCTTGGCTTCATGTTCAGTACAGACATTGCGGGCCGAAGGGCCTGTTTTTGTGCCGTACTGTTCTATGGTCTATCTCTCTACAGACTGCTGCTAAGATAAAACCTTTCATCGGCCACATAAATCAAAACAAACCTCAGCTCACTGCACAGGTTGGCAGCAGAAAGATACTGGGACATGGGTCAATCATGTGAGTTACTAAGTCAGATAACCTGGTGAAACTGCTTCGAGATCTGGTAAATCTACGCTCGTGGACTGTGCATGGTGAGTCAGCCTCTTCTCAGCACTAACTACACTGTGTGAACAGTGCCTTTCATCGTGTTCCCAAGGTCCTGGCCTCATTCTCCTACTCCAGAACCCGTCCGACTGAAAGATTAAAGTGGTTACATAACTCCACAGTCCCACTAATTACACAGGATTAAATCAACAGTGGTTCTAGTGTCTGCTGTAGGTTCAACGTCTTGGAAACCCTGCCCACCGCAGCAATTGGCACCCATTCTGCCCATTCACACTGTACACCCACCCACCCTGCCCACCCACCCACCCTGTACACCCACCCACCCTGCCCACCCACCCACCCTGTACACCCACCCTGTACACCCACCCACCCTGTACACCCATCCACCCACCCTGCCCACCGCAGCAATTGGCACCCATTCTGCCCATTCACACTGTACACCCATCCACCCACCCTGCACACCCACCCACCCTGTACACCCACCTTGTACACCCACCCTGTACACCCACCCACCCACCCTGTACACCCACCTTGTACACCCACCCTGTACACCCACCCTGTACACCCACCCACCCTGTACACCCACCTTGTACACCCACCCACCCATCCACCCACCCTGCCCACCGCCCCAGCCCACCGCAGCCGGGTTACCGCAGGGCACCCATCCTGTGCACCACCCACCCAATCAATATTGCCCACCCACCCTGCACACTCACACTGCCCACCCACCCACCCTGCCCACCACATCAGGGTCACCATCAGGGCACCCATCCTGCCCACCCACCTTTACCAAGTCAACTCCTCAGACAAGTCAACCACGGGCCAGTTGTCGGCACTCAGCCAATCACTCTGGTCTTGAAGAGAAACAAAGGTACGCGGACACGACATCTCTGAAGAAGAGGCTCAACCCGAAACGTCACCCATTCCTTCTCTCCAGAGATACTGCCTCTCCACCATTTTTGTGTCTACCTTCACTGTAGCCCAGCATCTGCAGATCCTTCCTACACAAGTTTAGTTTAAATCTGTGCTTTGCAATGCTTTGCAACCATCACATTGTGTCATGCTTTGGATAAACCGGTGAATGCAAGTTTGGAGGGAACATTTTTATTGAGATGGATCAGGAAGATAGCAGATGGTAAATGCATCATCTCTAAAAGAATGAAAGAGTTTCCTCCATCAATTACACGAGCTCAGATGCAAACCATCATTAAATTAGATGGTTTATAGTCATTCAATGGTATGAAAGAAATGATGACATTTTCATTTATAAATATAGCAATGCTTCAACAGAGACAGCTACACAATGAAAGTTTGCATATAAAAACTCTGCCACCACTGTGTAATTTAAATTGGCTCCATTTCAATCTCATCTCAGCCACAAGAGAACATCAGGAAGTCTGCAAAAGACTTCTAAAAATCTTGCTGAATATTGGAGTATAGACATTTTAACTCCCCGCATTCTGACAGCATTTTCTTAAATATTTATTTCCTCATCATCTTGCAAAGCTGACAAATTCACTTGCACTTAACTCCAACTGGCTTTACCTGAAAAACTGACTATGGTATTCAATGCCACCTACAGTGTAGACTCTGACGAGCAGATTAATTCTCGTACAGGGTGCTCCACCACTGGTGGTCTTAAAAATGGCAGCAGAGTTACTCCAGCACTTTGTGTCTTCTTTTCTAAACCAGCATCTGCAGTTTCTTGCTTCTACCCTTAGTTTAGTTTAGTTTAGTTTAGTTTAGAGATACAGCGCGGAAACAGGCCCTTCGCCCACCGAGTCCGCCCGACCAGCGATCCCCGCACACCAACACTATCCTACACACACACACACACACTAGGGACAATTTACAATTAAACCAAGCCAATTAACCTACAAACCTGTACGTCTTTGGAGTGTGGGAGGAAACTGTGATCCCAGGGAAAACACGCGGTCACGGGGAGAACGTACAGGGGGCATCAGGCTCTTGAATACTGCAAAACTACAAACTACTGCCTTTGGTTACATAAAGGACTGAGGACAGGATCAAACCCGGTCTCTGACGCTGTGAGGCAGCGGTTCACTCTTGCCACCCACAATGCTGTGTGGTTTTGGGGTAATGGACAATCTCCAAACTCTAGATAGTCTGAGGAAGGGTCTCGACCCAAAACGTCACCCATTCCTTCTCTCCAGAGATGCCGCCTGTCCAGGTTTTTGTGTCTATCTTTGGTTTAAACCAGCATCTGCAGTTCCTTCCAACACAATATGAATATTGACTCTCTAACTTCAATTAACCCTTGCATTCCCCCTCTCTCCCATTCCTCTCCATCCCAGTTCTCCAACTAGTTTCACTTTCCTCCTGATTAAATTTAACTTTGTATGCCTCGTGGTCACCTTCCTCAACCAACATTGATCTATTCTATCGGCCCGAAACGTTACCTATTTCCTTTGCTCCATAGATGCTGCTGCACCCGCTGAGTTTCTCCAGCATTTTTGTGTACCTATTGATCTATTCTACATTGTCCTTGATCGTTCCCTTTGATCTCTCGTTTCCACACCTTACCCCCTGCCATATCTCTCGTTTCCCTCTCCCCCCGACTCTCAGTCTGAAGAAGGGTCTCGACCCAAAAACATCACCCATTCCTTCTCTCCAGAGATGCTGCCTGTCCCGCTGAGTTGCTCCAGCATTCTGCGTTTAGCTTAGGAACGTTGTGGATGGTACCACATCACAAAGTGCCCACTCCTGCTCCTTCCCACATCCAAAGCTACGGCTTCATTAAATGCAAGACGCACACCAAGATGGGTCACAGTTACAGAGCGAGACCACAAGAAAGGAAACGAAAAATTCAGCAGAGTGAAAAGGGCCTAAGGCAATCCATGCTCTAAAACAGATCTGAAGAAGGGTCTCGACCCTATTTCCTTCGCTCCATAGATGCTGCCTCACCCGCTGAGTTTCTCCAGCATTTTTGTCTAATTTTGATTTTCCAGCATCTTCAGTTCCTTCTTAAACAGATTTAAACCAAGTGCTTTTGAAACCCTGCATAAGACCTGCAACAAACCAACTTACACACTTCAATTAAGGGACTTAAGTGAAAGACAGCAGGAGAGATATTTAACCATCTATCAAATAAGTGCCAGCCCTCTGCTGCAGTTCATTATTAAGCCCAATCACGCAGTATGTGAGCCAGATTAAGTCAAGTTTACAGACTGGGGAAGAATCAGTCTTTGTGTTTATTGGATGTAAATACCTTGTGGGATCAGACTGTGGGAATGTTAATTCACAAAACTGGTGGATAGATTAATGCAACGAGAAAGAGGCTTTCAAAACCGTTCCGATTCCAAGATCCAACCAAATTTGTTGTTGAGGATTAAAGGACGTTCTATGTACCCTTCCATATCGCCCGTTTCCCACTCCCCGACTCTCAGTCTGAACAAGGATCTCGACCCGAAAAACGTCACCCATTCCTTCTCTCCAGAGATGCTGCCTGACCCGCTGAGTTACTCCAGCACTCTGTGAAACGTCACCTATCCATGTTCTCCACAGATGCTGCCTGACCCGCTGAGTTACTCCAGCACTCTGTGAAACGTCACCTATCCATGTTCTCCACAGATGCTGCCTGACCCGCTGAGTTACTCCAGCACTCTGGGAAACGTCACCTATCCATGTTCTCCACAGATGCTGCCTGACACGCTGAGTTACTCCAGCACTCTGGGAAACGTCACCTATCCATGTTCCGGCAGCATCTATGGAGCGAAGGAAATAGGCAACGTTTCGGCCCGAAACCCTTCCGGGTTTCGGCCCGAAACGTTGCCTATTTCCTTCAGGGTTTCGGCCCGAAAGGTTGCTCATTTCCTTCGCTCCACAGATGCTGCCTGACCCGCTGAGTTACTCCAGCACTCTGTGAAACGTCACCTATCCATGTTCTCTACAGATGCTGCCTGACCTGCTGAGTTACTCCATGTGTATCTTTTTAAACAGCTCGTCCAAAGGACTGCACACGTTAGATCTTGTAGATAGACACAAAATGCTGGAGTAACTCAGCGGGACAGGCAGCATCACTGGAGAGAAGGGATGGGTGACATTTCGGGTTGAGACCCTTCTTCAGACTGAGCATTTAAACCTCAAGGTCTGAAGAAGGATCTCGACCCAAAATGGAGGAAGATGACTGAATTTTAATGCCTTCTATCACAGTGAGGAATGTTGGTTCCACTGTGGTGGATGTTTATGTTAAATTGATTTTATGTGTGTATTGTGTACTTTTCACTTCGTATGGCTGTATGGCAACTCAAATTTCACTGTAGCTTAGTTGGTTAAGTGACAATAAATGCAAACTTGAACTATCATCAGTGTAAACCAGCATCTGCAGTTTATTCCTACACATTAGATAGAAACATTGACATAGAAAGATAGAAAATAGGTGCAGGACCAGGCCATTCAGCCCTTCGAGCCAGCACCCCCATTCAATATGATCATGGCTGATCATCCAAAATCAGTAGGAAAGAACTGCAGATGCTGGTTTCAATCGGTTTAAAATCAGTACCAAAAAGCATCCAGAATCAGTACCCCGTTCCTGCGTTCTCCCCATATCCCTTGATTCCGTTAGCCCTAAGAGCTAAATCTAACTCTCTTGAAAACATCCAGTGAATTGGCCTCCACTTGGTACAGGTTGGTGGGTTAGTGCAGAATATGCCATCTAGTGTGAGATGTCGATGTCAATGGCTGCTTGTGTTACATCTACACTGCCAGATGAATGACCATGTTGGTGGCAGTTCAGTTTAGTTCCTCATGTGAAGTGAGTTCCAGTGAAAAGCACCAGGCTGCCCCAATATCGGGCATCAGCTGTGATGAAGCAGATGCGTTTCCCATTTCCCTTCACTGCTCCAGACACTTCACTGTATTTTCGTGCTGCGTTGGGTTGGTGGATTGCAGCTGGAAGTTCCCCTGTGGCCCGGAGGCAAGAAGAGAGAGGGAAGTGTACCGAGTCCCACTGTGACTGAACATGCACCAAGTACAGACCACCCCAGGCCAGAGGCAGGACCAGTGCCCCTGCACTGCAGCTGATGCCAGGCCTTATAATCCCCAACACAGGCGGCACGATGGTGCAGCGGGTAGAACTGCTGCCTTACAGAACCAGGGACCCACGTACAATCCCGACTACTGGTGCTGTCTGTACGGAGTTTGTACGTTCTCCCCGTGACCTGCGTGGGTTTTCTCCTGGATCTTCTGTTTCCTCCCACACTCCAAAGATGTACGGGCTTGTAGGTTAATTGCCTTGGTGTACAGTGCATTCAGAAAGTATTCAGACCCCTTCGCTTTTTTCACATTTTGTTACGTTACAGCCTTATTCTAAAATGGATTAAATTCATTTTTATCATCATCAATCTATACACAATACCCCAGAATAAAAAAGCAAAAACAGGCGTTTAGCAATTTTGTGTGTAGATTGAAAATGAATATAATACATAGGAGAATAAGGCTGTAACGTAACAAGATGCGGAAAAAGTGAAGGGGTCTGAATACTTTCTGAATGCTCTGTATGTGAGTGGGCAAATGTTTGGCAGATGCAGTATAATGTGGATAAATGTGAGGTTATCCACTTTGGTGGCAAAAACGGGAAGGCAGACTATTATCTAAATGGTGGCCGATTAGGAAATGGGGAGATGCAGCGAGACCTGGGTGTCATGGTACACCAGTCATTGAAAGTAGGCATGCAGGTGCAGCAGGCAGTGAAGAAAGCGAATAGTATGTTGGCCTTCATAGCAAGAGGATTTGAGTATAGGAGCAGGGAGGTTCTACTGCAGTTGTACAGGGTCTTGGTGAGACCACACCTGGAGTATTGCATACAGTTTTGGTCTCCAAATCTGAGGAAGGACATTATAGCCATAGAGGGAGTGCAGAGAAGGTTCACCAGACTGATTCCTGGGATGTCAGGACTTTCATATGAAGAAAGACTGGATAGACTTGGCTTATACTCGCTAGAATTTAGGAGATTGAGAGGGGATCTTATAGAAACGTACAAAATTCTTATGGGGTTGGACAGGCTAGATGCAGGAAGATTGTTCCCGATGTTGGGGAAGTCCAGGACAAGGGGTCACAGCTTAAGGATAAGGGGGAAATCCTTTAAGACCGAGATGAGGAAAAACTTTTTCACACAGAGAGTGGTGAATCTCTGGAACTCTCTGCCACAGAGGGTAGTTGAGGCCAGTTCATTGGCTATATTTAAGAGGGAGTTAGATGTGGCCCTTGTGGCTAAAGGGATCAGGGGGTATGGAGAGAAGGCAGGTACGGGATACTGAGTTGGATGATCAGCCATGATCATACTCGAAGGGCCGAATGGCGGTGCAGGCTCGAAGGGCCGAATGGCCTACTCCTGCACCTATTTTCTATGTATCTATGTATCTATGTGTGTAGGATAGTGTTAGTGTGTGGGGATCGCTGGTCGGCACGGACCCGGTGTGCTGAAGGGTCTGTTTCCATGTTGTGTCTGTAAACTAAACAAGTCAGGAGCTCAGAGGTCTAGGTCCAGATGATGCATTCACCATTCATTCTTCAACACTGTTGATAATAAGATCTTCTGCCATCTAAATACCAAACCAGAAATCCTTCCCCAAATGTCCCACACCTATCCCATCTCTCCACGTTCCCCTCAGAACAACGCAAGTGCCCAACAACGCAACGCAAGGAGTTAGCGCGGTGAAGAAGGCACACGGTAGATATGTCTTCATTGGTCAGAGCAGCGAGTATAAGAGGCAAGAAGTCCTGTTGTAGATTTGTCGGGCTTTAGTTCTGCCACATGTGGAGCATTTTGCGTGCAGTTCTGGTCGCCCCATTACAGGAAGAATGTAGAGGCTTTGGAGAGGCTACAGAAGACGTTTACTAGAATGCTGCCGGGATTATGAGGTATTAGTTACAAGGAGAAAAAAAAGACACAATGTGCTGGAGTAACTCAACGAGTCAGACAACACTTCTGGAGAACATGGACAGGCAACGTTTCGGGTCGGGACCCTTCTTCAGACTCATTGTCAAGGGGATAGGAGGAAAGTGGAAGAGAGATGGTGGTGGCTGGCTACAAGGACACTCTTGGATTATCTTCTCTGGAAGACCGGAGATTGAGGGGCGACCTGATGGAAGAACAGAACATTATGAGAGGCAGTTAGAAACCTTCTCCCCAGGGTGGAAATGTCAAAGACTGGTGGACACAGCTTCAAAGTGAATTGGGACAAAGTTTACAGGAGACGTGGACAAGTTTGGAAGTGGTGGTAGAGGCAGATACGATAGACACATTGAAGAGGCTTTAGGATAGATCTATGGACAAGCGGGAATGGAGCGATATGGATCATGTTCAGGCGGATGTCATAGTCATAGAGTGATACAACGCGGAAACAGGCCCTTCCCCTCAACTTGCCCACACCAGCCAACATGTCCCATCTACACTGGTCCCACCTGCCCGTGTTTGGTCTTCAATCCTGTCCTATCCATGTACCTGTCTAACTGTTTCTTAAACGTTGGGATGGTCCCAGCCTCAACTACCTCCTCCGGCAGCTCGTTCCATACACCCACCACCCTCTGTGTGAAAATAGATCCCCATTAAATCTTTTCCCCTTCACCTTAAACCTATGGTGACCCCATAAAGATGAGTTTAACTTGGCATCATGTTCGGCACCGACACAGTGGGTCAAAGCGTGGGTGTTCCAGTCCTGTACTGCTCTATGTTCTAAAGTGCCTTGGATGATGTCGTTGCTGAATAAATTCAAGTGGTAATAATGAATGCAGGATGAAAGTGTGTTATAGCCACAGCTGGGCTGCCACAGCCCTTTCATGTTCTAATGCAACACTCATTTGCACAGAGTAGGGGGTGGGGGCTGAGAATCCACCCTGAGGTCAGTGATACATCATGCAGCATTTTCCCATTGATCGGGAGCAGAGACCACACCACCATAAATCCAAGCGCAGCATCGCCCCCTCGCCCCACTCTCCTGTTTAATCACAAACTTGTGGCACTGACTGGAGGCGAGCCAAGCGGAAAATGAAACACAGACCTTTAACGCTCAGAATGCTCGTCGTTAACCCCTCATCTCCCAACACTCTCAAAGTCAAGGTCGTGCCAAGATGGCCATCGGATGAGTACCAGGATAAACACCATGTCATAAATCTACCCACTACCCAAGGGGCCAGAATCCCACCATTTGTTTAGATTAGTTTAGTTTAGTTTAGAGATACAGCGTGTAAACAGGCCATTTGGTTCACCGAGTCTGCGCCAACTAGTCATCACCCATACACTAGTTCTATCTCACACACTCGGGATCATTTACGGAGGGCCAATTAACCTTCAAATCTGCACGTCTTTCAAATGTGGGAGGAAACCGGAGCACCCGGAGAAAACCAAACACAATTACAGGGAGATTGTGCAAACTCCACACAGACAGCACCCGAGGTCAGGATTGAACCTGGGTCTCTGGCGTTGTAAGGCAGCAACTCTACCGCTGCGTCACACTGCCACCCTGTAAAACGGGTAGTTTGCTATGGTGAGGTCAAGGCAGCGGTAGAACAGCTGCCTCACAGCGGCAGGCACCTGGGTTTGATCCTGACTACGGGTGCTGTCTGTGTGGAGTTTGCATGTTCTCCCTGATGTGCGGGTTGGTCGGATAATTGGCCCTCTGTAAATTGCCTCGGTTGTGTGGGGAGTGAATGAGAAAGTGGGATAACATAGAACTAGTGTGAACGGGTGATTGATGGTTGGCATGGTCTGGGTGGGCTGAAGGGCCTGTTTCCACACTGCATCTCCTAGATCACGTAGCAAAGGTAATTGTGTTAGTGGGGGAGAGGGGCTTGGGGGCCAAAGAGTTTCAGACTCGCAATAACAAAGTGTTTTTCTTCCAGAACGATTTTCAAAAATAAAGGATCATTTGTGAAATTCAAGTTGTTATGGGAAGTGGACGGGCAGAGTTTGAAAAATGGCTTAATTCCAGACTTAATAACCAAAAATTCAAAACTCAATAACCGCTCAAATATTTTCCGAATTAACTTTGACATTATTTCAGTGTGCCTGCACATTATCATGTCAGACCAGACTGGTTCTGCTAAGATTGCCAAGCCTGGATTAGTTGTAAATATGAATGCTGAGTGTACTGGGATATTAAATGGTGGACTAACCTACCTTGTTTTATCGAAGATAGACACAAATGCTGGAGTAACTCAGTGCAGATAGACAAAGTGCTGGAGTAACTCAGTGAAGATAGACACAAATGCTGGAGTAACTCAGTGCAGATAGACACTAAATGCTGGAGTAATTCAGTGAAGATAGACACAAATGCTGGAGTAACTCAGTGAAGATAGACACAAAATGCTGGAGTAATTCAGTGAAGATAGACACAAAATGCTGGAGTAATTCAGTGAAGATAGACACAAAATGCTGGAGTAATTCAGTGCAGATAGACACAAAATGCTGGAGTAATTCAGTGAAGATAGACAACATGCTGGAGTAACTCAGTGAAGATAGACACAAAATGCTGGAGTAACTCAGTGAAGATAGACACAAAATGCTGAAGCAATTCAGTGAAGATAGACAAAGTGCTGGAGTAACTCAGTGAAGACAGACACAAAATGCTGGAGTAACTCAGTGAAGATAGACAAAGTGATGGAGTAACTCAGTGAAGATAGACACAAAAAGCTGGAGTAACTCAGCGGAACAGGCAGCATCTCTGGAGAGAAGGGATGGGTGACGTTTTCGGTCGAGACCCTTCTTCAGACTATCTAGAGATTGTAGCTTGTCCATTACCCCAAAAACGCACAGCACAGTGGGTGGCAACAGTGACGCAGCGGGTAGAGCAGCTGCCTCACAGCGCCAGAGACCGGGTTTGATCCTGTCCTCAGGTGCTGCCTGTGCGGAGTTTGCACGTTATACGTGTAACCGCGTGGGTTTCCTGCGGGTGCTCCAGTTTCCTCTTCTCTTCCTCTTCCATCTCTGGAGAGAAGGAATGGGTGACGTTTTGGGTCGAGTGAAGAAGGGTCTCGACCCGAAACGTCACCCATTCCTTCTCTCCAGAGATGCTGCCTGTCCCGCTGAGTTACTCCAGCATTTTGTGACTATATTCCTTTATCCTGTATCTGTACACTGTAAATGGCTCGATTACAATCATGTATAGTCTTTCTGCTGACTGGTTAGCACGGGACAAAAAGCTTTTCACTGTACCTCGGTACACGTGACAATAAACTGAACTGAGTTACTGCTGGCGGGAGTTTGGAAACCCTTCCAAGGCATTGTCTTATCTCACTAGCAGTAACTGTGGCTGGAGACTTGACGTTTGGTCTTTGAGTTTATCCCCAACCTACACCCAACCTTCAGTGTTAAAGAAGGAACTGCAGATGCTGGAAAACCTGAAGAAGGGTTTCGGCCCGAAACGTTGCCTATTTCCTTCGCTCCATAGATGCTGCTGCACCCGCTGAGTTTCTCCAGCATTTTTGTGTACCTCCAACCTTCAGTGTTATAACCAGTGAAACAACAAACATTGCACTTTGTGCTTTTTCATTCCACGGTTACTCATGACAACAGCCTGGAGATGATTTCATTCCTTGAGGTTTTCAAGCGATCCTGAAGTGTGGGGAATATCGCACCTTGTGTGTCAAGGCGGGCTGACGTCATCACCCCACCCTGGGGACTTCACCGGATGGTGTCAACAGCTGAGTGAAGCAAGTGGCAGCGAGCTTGGCATGGATCCTCACCGGAGACCCAGGACCATTGAAACTTAACGATGGGCATTGGCGATGAGCAGAGCCATGGAGAGGAGACTGCAAGCCATGGAGGGCGTTCACTTCAACATCAGCCAACATTAGAGTAGACAAAAGTGCTGAAGAAACTCAGCGGGTGCAGCAGCATCTAAGGAGCGAAGGAAATAGGCAATGCTTCGGGCCCGAAACGTTGCCTATTTCCTTCGCTCCATAGATGCTGCTGCACCCGCTGAGTTCCTCCAGCACTTTTGTCTAACTTCGATTTTCCAGCATCTGCAGTTCCTTCTTAAACAGCCAACATTAGAGTAGATGACATGTACAAAGCTACAGCCAGGGGTGGCTCCAAATACAAACAAATGCTTTACTAGCCCTGACACCAAAGGTCTCGACCTGAAACGTCACCTATTCCTTTTCCGTCTGTCCTGCTGAGTTACTCCAGCATTTTGTGTCCATCTTCGATTTAAACCAGCATCTGCAGTTCCTTCCTACACCAGGATTCCCTGGATAGGTCGCTCACTAAAGGATAATAGCGGTTTATTTTTAGGTTTTGGTTCTATTGTTTCCGCGTGTACCGGGGTACAGTGAAAGGCTTTGTTTTGCATGCCATCCGAGCAGATCAGATCTACCACACAAGGACACAATCAAGTCAAACTCAAGTACAATTGATAGGGCAAAGGGGAAGATACAGAGTGCAGAATAAAGTTCTCAGCTTTGTAGCGCATCAGTTCCAGAGACAAAGTCCAATGTCCACAGTGGGGTAGAGGTGAATCGAACAGTACCCTAGACAAAAGACAATAGGTGCAGGAGTAGGCCATTCGGCTCTTCGAGCCAGCATCGCCATTCAATGTGATCATGGCTGATCATTCATTCATTCACAGGAAGACAAAAATGCTGGAGTAACTCAGTGAGTGAGGCAGCATCTATGGAGCGAAGGAATGGGTGACGTTTCGGGTCGAGACCCTTCTTCAGACATTCATTCATTCATTCATTCATTCACCATCACTACCTTTTTTCCATTTAGATTTAGTGTTTAGTTTAGGAGATACAGTGCGGAAACAGACCCCTTCAGCCCACCGAGTCCGCACTGACCAGTGATCCCCGCACACTAACACTATTCTACACACACTAGGGACAACTTACAATTATACCAGGCTGATTAACCTACAAACCTGTACATCTTTGGAGTGTGGGTAGCTTATGGAAGGACCGTTCATAAACCCAGATAATGTAGGGCAAGAGTCTGATATTGCGTGCACTTTCCCAATGTTCCAGGAATCGTGAGTGCCTGAGTACAGACGATGTAGGTAGACTGATTAAAGAACAAAAATGTACTCCTTTGGCATTGGGCAATGGGTGGAGCTGCTGTCTCATTGCACCAACGTCGTGCGTTCAATCCTGGAGTTTGCACATTCTTCCTGGGACCACATGGGTTTCCTCCAGGTGCTCTGGTTTCCTCCAACTTCCCAAAGTTGTTCAGGTTGATAGGCTGTTTATAAAATCACCCTGAGTGCGGGTGGATGGGGGAAATCGATGGGAATACAGGGAAAGGTTACCTGGAGAAATTACTGGTGGAATGAATTTGGTACGTAGATAAAAACACGGTGGTGGTGGGGCTAAGAGTGGTGGCTCTTAGAATAAAGGGGAGGTCATTTAACGCTGAGGTGAGAAAAAAAAATTCACCCAGAGAGTTGTGAATTTGTGGAATTTCCTGCCACAGAGGGCAGTGGAGGCCAAGTCACTGGATGGATTTAAGAGAGAGTTAGATAGAGCTCTAGGGGCTAGTGGAATCAAGGGATATGGGGAGAAGGCAGGCACGGGTTATTGATAGGGGACGATCCGTCATGATCACAATGAATGGCAGTGCTGGCTCGAAGGGCCGAATGGCCTCCTCCTGCACCTATTTTCTATGTTTCTATGTTTCTATGCTAGTGTGGATCAGGCACCTTGGTCAGCATTGGCAAGTTGGGCCGAAGGGCCTGTTTCCCTGCTGTGACTATGACTCTATGAACGAGGTTCCTATGTGGACCAAATGTGCCAATGGGGACCAAATGTTTTTTTCAGTCAGAAAGAAATATATAATTAAACCCTTATTTTTCCAGTCACGTGGCAGGTTTGTTTGTTATTTGTGTGCATTGGCACCGTTCTATGTACAAAAACAAACACTGGTTAAAACCGTACCCTCTCTAAGATCACTCCTGCCGCCTGTGGCTTTATGCTGAACATCGAGGGGGGTGGTAGTGGCGGAGAGACGGTCAACCTACACACGCCACGTCACCACAGATCTCCGTAGAACTGACCCAAGCATAAAGAGTTCCTGTCCACACCCCCGCAGCGTCCCCTTGCCCAGTGCCAAAAGCAAGCCATCCTCCCCCCACCTTCAAATAACTGGTTCTATGAGTAAAAGCAGTTCCTCGCCTCAAGGCCCAACACAGAACTATTTTGGTTTCTCTTCAATTACAATTTGGCAGAAGCAGTCTTAGGCAATTCTTAAAGCAACAACCAAACTCATAGGTACATATTTAACATAACCTACAATTCTGAACCACGGCTCAAAATTGCACCTTTAGTTGGAGATATTCCAGGAAACTTTCCTCCATTAAAGACCTGCATTGATCTTATATTTGAAGCGACCTCATACCAAACTGGAAATGCAAGGTGTAATTTTTAGTTTGCTTATCAAAGTGATGAGATACTGTTGGCAAAGGATCAAAGGGACTTTTCGTTTTGTTCTCTCCTTCCTGACCCAAACGTAAATCAAAGCCATCAGCAAAGCCCGAAAGGTTACAAAGAAAATACTGCTAACAATTTCGGCCGTGACAACAACAATGAAAATGATTTGTTTTTCTGGCTTAGAGATTAGTTTAGAGATACAGTGCGGAAACAGGCCCTTCGGCCCACCGAGTCTGCGACTACTAGTGATCCCCGCACACTAACACTATCCTACACACACTGGGGACAATTTACAATTCTTACCAAAGCCAATTAGCCAACAAACCTGCAAGTCTTTGGAGCGTGGGAGGAAACCGGTGCACCCCCGGAGAAAACTCACGGGGAGAAGGTACAAACTCCATACAGACAGCATCCGTAGTCAGGATTGAACCCGGGTCTCTGGCGCTGTGAGGCAGCAACTCTACCGCAGCGCCACCATGCAGTTACTGATCTGAATTCACACACGAGGTTTAAAGTTTTTGGAAGACAACCAAAGCTGGAGAAAAAAGTTGGTCTAATCCTTCATCGGTAAAGCCTTGCTTTCATCCAATCTCTAACAAAGTCCAAAGAACATCGAACTATTTTACGCCCATTGACTACAATTCAAAACCAAAGTGCCAATGATTGAAAATAACCACGTCAACTTGTGCGGAGGAATCTCCTGCTGCAATAACATGGTGAGGCAAAGAGACTCCGTCAACGCTGGAATCTAAAGCAAAAAAAGCACAGAGTGCTGGAGGAACTCAGCGGGCCAGGCAGCATCTGTGGAGGGAATGGACAGATGATGTTTTGGGTCGGGACCCTTCTTTGGACACTGGATTAGGGGGGGAGGGGGGTTGGGGGGAGAGGTCAGAGGAGAGGTTTCTCCAATTTCAAGCTCTCCAATTTTTTTTCATACACCCCCCACACTTTCCCCATGCAACCCTAGTGTACACACAGCCTACTCCTTCCCCCTGTCCCCCACCCCCCCCGCTCATTTCATATCCCCAAGTCCCCCATTCCACATTTAACCCCCTTCCTTCCCCTTCTACCCGTATCACTCCTCCGGCTTTACATTTCACTCCTCATCATCTCTTCTTATCTGTCACCCTTCTGTTTCCTTTTCACCTCCAGCCTTTGTCACCTACTCCATCCATCTGCCAATTAAACCTGCGTGTGAGAAGGAACTGCAGATGCTGGTTTAAACCGAAGATAGACACAAAAAGCTGGAGTAACTGCAGGACAGACAGCAACTCTGGATAGAAGGAATGGGTGACATTTCGGGTTCAGTCCGAAGAAGGGTCTCAAGAGATGCTGCCTGTCCCGCAGAGTTACTCCAGCTTTTTGTGCCAAGTAAACCTCCTCCCACCTGTATCCACCTATCACTTACCAGGTTTTACCCCACCCCCACCTCTCTTTTCCAGCTTTCTCCCCCAC
>CM075992.1:598236-758236 GCA_038087875.1 Malacoraja senta
AATCCTGTTGGCGTGCGTGGCCTTTCACTATACCACGGTGCATGTGACAATAGACTGTGTGATGGATAACTGTCATGTTGCAATGGGAGTGCAGCTCCAATAACTCTCGAGAATTTCAACATTATCTGGGACGAAGCTGCCCATTTTCTTGGTGCTTCAACCAGCACCCATAACATTCACTTCCATGGCCACAGTGGGTGCAGTGAGGACTATCTACAAAATGCACTGCAGTTACTTGCCTCGATACTCTGACATTACCTCTCAAATGCAAGACTCATGCCCCCCAGGAAGTTTAGTTTAGTTATACAGCATTGAAACAGGCCCTTCGGCCCACCAAGTCCATGCTGACCACCTGGTCTCTGGTGCTGTCAGGCAGCCACTCTTACGCTGTGCCTGGATTCACTGCAAGGAAAGTTTTCTCTGGAGCATCAGAGGGTGAAGGAATACCCGGCAGAAGTATATACAATTATGAGAGGCATAGATATGGTAGACCTTTCCCACAGGGTGGAAATGTCAAAGACTAGAACTAAGGTGAGAGGGGGACATTTTTTTAGGAAGATGTGTGGGGCAAGTTTTTTTGCACAGAGCGTGGAGGGTTAGGAGTGGTGATGGACGTATCATTGATGAAACTTTTACATAGACACGTGGAAGTGGAGGAAAAAGAAGAATATGGATCACATGAAAGCAGAGAGGATTAGTTTAACTTTGCATCTTTTTTGGCATGGACAATGTGGGCCGAAGGGCCTGTTCCTGGGCTGTACTATTCCATGTTCTATCACCAGGTCCACATCTTGCAAGCACATACCAAGCAGCAGTACGATTCAAGTAGGCCCACCCACCACAAACTTTGTCATTTAACCAACGGCAGTAATGGTGTAAGTGCAGGATGCACAAGGTAACGCTGAACGATTTCTGCATCATCGTCTGGATACACAAAGGAAGAGCTGAGTGGTATGACCTTCCTAGACTGAGATAAACGCACAGGCTGAGAGGGAAACGTGGCATTTCTCCCAGTCCCCGCGCAGAGAGGAGGAAGGAGGAATGGTGAGCAACAGAGGGTGATGATGAGGGACTTGATTAGAATGGTGGAGAGTCTATCGATGAGCAACCAAGAGGTGCCATTCAATAGACAATAGACGCAGGAGTAGGCCATTCGGCCCTTCGAGCCAGCACCGTCATTTACTGTGATCATGGCTGATCATCCCCAATCAGTCCCCGTTCCTGCCTCTTGCCCTTCACATTTGTGCTATTTTTATCCTTATCTCACACTTTAGTTTAGAACAGTCCTTTCTGCCCATTGAGTCCACGGCCGACCAACTTTCTATCCTACACACACTAGGGGCAATTTTACAGAAGCTAATTAACCTACAAACCTTGCACGTCTTGGGATGTGGGAGGAGACCGGAGCAACCGGAGAAACCCCACACGATCACAGGGAGAACGTGCAAACTCCGTACAGACAGCACCCGTAGTCGGGATCGAACCCGGGTCTCTGGTGCTGTGAGGCAGCAGCACTACCCGCGGCGCCACCGTGTCTCCCTCTAGTGGTTTTCATCAAGATGAGCTGCCAAAAGGGCTCAGGGGCGCCCTCTGCAGTCAAAGAAGCAAGCAGCAAGTTCAATGTAGAAGGCGACAATAGCAGTGTGGATGTTTTGAGTGCTTGGAGGATTTGAGACGGTGAGCTATTTCCCCAATGAGAGAATAAGGAGGGAAACCAGGAAGCTCTCAGTAGGCAGGTGGAGATGTGGAATTTTCTTCATCAGAATACAGTCAGTGATAGTAAATAGATACAGCTATCAAGACAAGAAAAAATTCTTAAATGAGACAGTGGACTGTTGTTCCTGCCTACTGAGAGCATGCTGACCGGTTGCATCGTGGCTTGGTTCGGCAACTTGAGCGCCCTTGAGAGGAAAAGACTACAAAAAGTAGTAAACACTGCCCAGTCCATCATCGGCTCTGACCTCCCTTCCATCGAGGGGATCTACCACAGTCGCTGCCTGAAAAAGGCTGGCAGCATCATCAAGGACCCACACCATCCTGCCCACACACTCATCTCCCTACTACCTTCAGGTAGAAGGTACAGGAGCCTGAAGACTGCAACGACCAGTTCAGGAACAGCTACTTCCCCACAGCCATCAGGCTATTAAACCTGGCTCGGACATAACACTGAACTTACTAGCCAATACTGTTATTTGCACTTTATCAGTATATTGACCATTGTGTATATATTTATAGAATGCCTTGTAGTAAATGCCTACTATGTTCTGTTGTGCTCAAGCAAAGCAAGAATTTCATTGTCCTACCAGGGACACATGACAATAAACTCACTTGACTTGACTTGACTTGACTTCTCCTTGTCCCAAGCTGATAGCTTCAACTGTCAATTAAAATAATCCTATATTTCTACTGAAAAATATGCAGAGTGCTGGAGTAACTCAGCAGGTCAGGCAACATCTCTGTGGGACATGGATAGGTGACGTTTCACAGAGTGCTGGAGTAACTCAGCGGGTCAGGCAGCATCTGTGGAGAACATGGATAGGTGACGTTTCACAGAATGCTGGAGTAACTCAGCGGGTCAGGCAGCATCTGTGGAGAACATGTATAGGTGACGTTTCACAGAGTGCTGGAGTAACTCAGCGGGTCAGGCAGCATCTCTGGAGAACATGGGATAGGTGACGTTTCGGATTGAGATTCTTCTTCAGACTGATTGTGTGTGCGTGTGTGTGTGTGTGGGGGGGGGGAGGTGGGGGGAGGGGGGAGTTACAGCCCTGCGGGAATAAGGCAGGAGAATGTGGTAGAGAGGGGAAAATAGATCAAATGGCGGAGCAGACTTGATGAGTCGAATGGCCCTAATTCTGTTCCTATGTCTTCAGGTCTAAAGAGCACTGAATTTGTCAATTTCAGTTAAAATTTTCAATACTGTGTAATTCCTATGTCTACGTCTTTATACAAGACAGCACGGAGAGAGACGGAATGTGTCGTTCATTCTGGACCAGTCCTCCAGGAATATACTGCCTTTTCTCAGTTACTGTCATGGACTCATACAGCACGGAAACAGGCCCCTCGGCCCAACTTGCCCACGTCGACCAAGATGCCCCATCTACCCTTGTCCATGTTTGGCCCGCATCCTTCTATCCTATCCTATCCATGTACCTGTCCAAATGTCTTTTAAACGTTGTGGTGGAACTTACATATCACATCTCTTAATTTTGGTTTTGTCTTTTTGCACTATCATTATTTGTTGTTTTTATATGTATGGACTTATATGTATATATTTTTCTCAGCTTATAATATTGTTCACAGTGTACCATGTTTACATATTCTGCTGTGCTTCTGCAAGTAAGAATTTCATTCTTTTGATTCTATGTCTGTGATATAGGACAATGAAACACCCTTGACTCTTGACTCAATTCGCTCTCACAATAGCACCTTCTCTTTAATGTCAATGGTATTGGTTGTTTAAGGAGCACATCCGTACCTTTGATGTGCAGGCAGTTCTGAGATAACATGATAGTTGTGTTACTAAGGAATCTCGAGTTATCAACAAATCCTTTTATAAAGGCAATTATGTTGATGTGGAAGGGGGGTAGAGGGTTGGATAGCTGCAGATTTGCAATAACCAAGTTATTTTTCCCACAGGATTTTCATTAATAAAGATGTTTTTAATAGCTTCAAGTTCATTTCTTCATTGCAAGCTAAAAATACTAAAGGCTGTATGATAGATTGTTAATCAGGGATATGATGCATGCATTTTAATAGTCGCAATCACTTGTCAGTCTCCAAGTTAACTATTTTAAGTGGCCTCCTGCAGTGAAACTGGTAGCCCGCGTTTAGAAGAGACAATGGTATCTGATTACTGTGAGAAGGTTACATGGAAACAGGAATTTTTGCCAAGACTTTATTTTTCCTGAGACAGCTCTTTCTGCATGTTAATTTCCAAAGTAACTCTCTTAAGTGGTTTCTCACTGTGGAACTGACCACCTGTGATCTTCAGCGAGGAAGTTGTCTTATTACCAGGGGCCTGGCACCCGACCAAACTCACATTGTAACCATTCCAGCCCACGTAACACAAATAACGTTTTCCCAGTTCAGGATTCATGTTATATCCAATCCGATGGGTCTCGGCCCGAAACGTCACCCATTCCTTCTCTCCAGAGATGTTGCCTGTCCCGCTGAGTTACTCCAGCATTCAGTGTCCCAAGGAAACGGGTTCCCGCAGAACTATGCAGTCGCAAGGAATTGCAAGTGCTGGAATTTTGAGCAAAACACAAAGTGCTGGAGGATCTCAGTGGGTCGGGCAGCACCTGTGGAGAGAATGGTCAGATGATGTTTTGGATTGGGACTCTTCTTCACATATGCATTCTTGAGTCTGAAGAGGGGTTCCGACCCAAAATATCAACTGTCCATATCCTCCACAGATGTTGCCTGACCCGCTGAGTTCCTCCAACAGTTTGTGTTTTGATAATAACAGAATTACCTGTACATGTTGAATGATTCTCCAGTTCAGTCATACAGACCAAGACTCCTGTATCAGGTTGATGTGGCCACGTGGTCTCATTCCTATTAATTGTCCGTTTTGGGCCCCATATCTGAGGAAGGATGTGCTGGCATTGGAGAGGTCCAGAAGAGGTTTATGTGAATGATCTCAGGAATGAGTGAGTTAACAATATGATGAGCGTTCGACGGCACTGGGCAGTACTCGCTGGAGTTTGAAGGATGAGGGGGGAACCTCATTGAAACTTACCGAATGGTGAAAGGCTTGGATAGAGTGGATGTGGAGAGGATGCTTCCACTAGTGGGAGAGTCTAGAACCAGAGGGCACAGACTCAGAATTAAAGGACGTCTTTTAGAAAGGAGATGAGGAGGAATTTGAGGTGGAATTCGTTGCCACAGAAGGTTGTGGAGGCAGTCAATGGATATTTTAAGGCCGAGATAGATAGATTTCTTGATAGTATGGGTGTCAGGGGCTATGGGGAGAAGGCAGGAGAATGGAGTTAGGAGGGAGAGATAGATCAGCCATGATTGAACGCTGGAGTAGACTTGATGGACTGAATGGCCTAACTTCTCTCCTATAACTTATGAACTTATGGTTGCACCTGGTGCATGCATAGCCCAGTGAAAGGTCGACACACTGTCTTTGCAACCGAGCCTTGCTGCACCTCCACAACCTCAATGCACACAGGGCTCTAGTCAAGCAAGTCGTCATCGATAAACCCATGAGAAATATCAGCTTGGTGTATCACATATATAAAACTCAATAATATTCATGTTCATAAGTGATAGGAGCAGAAATTAGGCCATTCGGCCCATCAAGTCTACTCCCCCATTTATCATGGCTGATCTATCTTCCCCTCTCAATCCCATTCTCCTGTCTTCTCCCCATAACCCCGTACTAATCAAGAATCTATCTATGCCTTAAAAATATCCCTGACTTCGTCTCCACAGCCTTCAGTGGCAATGAATTCCACAGATTCACCACCCTGGCTAAAGAAATTCCTCCTCATCTCCTTCCTGAAGGATCATCCTTTAATTCTGAGGCTGTGACCTCTGGTCCTAGACTCTCCCACTAATGAGTTTCAACAATCATCTTCATTGCCATTTGGTAATGTGTGCAGAATGTAAAGAGGCACAGACAATACCTACCCAGAGAGGTTTATTTACAGAACAGCAGACATTGAGACAATTTACATGTCAACGTCTCACAGACAATGGAGCACATGGTCACCAGTTGCCCCAAACACCGGCCACCGAATGGTGAACGAGGTCTGATTGACCTGGACGATGACACGTTGGCCTGGCTCGCCTCAACGGAGCTGCAGGTCTAAAAGACCCCGACAGATGTCTTTTAAGCCTCTTAGCGGATGGAGCCAGGATGTCGGTGACATTTTTTATGATGCGGAGAAGTGGGTGCTGGGGTGACTCTGGGGTTCATCAAAAGCCCAGTGATCGACACTCATTCACAACGAAGTAGAAACCCCTCCCAATGAGGATGTCATTACACCTTCACACCAAGAAATGATCTAATTGAAACCTGCAAATTTCATATGTACCTGGACAGGGTAGTGAATGACCAGAGGATTGAGTTCCTCGGCTCATCTTCAAACCAAATTAAGAACAAACTTGGACCCCACCCTGAAACTGGGACGGAACAGTGGCGCAGCGGTAGAGTTGCTGGCCTCACAGCGTCAGAGACCCGGGTTCGATCCTGACTACGGGTGCTGTCTCCACGGTCTCCCTGTGACGGGGTGGGTTTCTCCGGGTGCTCCGGTTTCCGCCCCACACTCCAAAGACTTTCAGGTTTGTAGATTAATTGGTTTTCTGTAAATTGCCCCTCGTGTCATGTGCGGGGATCGCTGGACGGCGCGGGCTCTGAGGGCCGAAGGGCCTGTTTCCATGCTGTACCTCTAAAAAAAAACCAACATGCTCATTCTAGACAAGAAGAAGTAGTTTCTCTCTAATTGCTCCTGACAGCCAATGGTTAGAATCAGTGTTTAATAAGGACAAGCCTGGACTATCTAACCTGCCCCTCTACCACTACTCCAGCCACTGTTCACTCACAGTACAGGGCAAAGACACTGGCAACACAGAACATGGTGCCGTTTTTGTAACTGTGGGACACGAAGGTGTCGGGCGTAAGCGTCCCAGAGCGCGCGGCTGGTGAGCAGGGCATCCTCCTGGCACTGCTCGCCGACGGTGACGATACACACCAGCTTGTAGCGGGGCGGCATGGCCGTCTTGGCAAACTCCTTGATCTTCTCGCTCATCTCCTTGGCCAGCTTGCCGGCCAGATCTGGGCCGTAGGAGACTCCGCTGGTTCACCCGGCAGCAGCTCCTCCAGGAACCGCTGAACCGCGAAGGAGCAGAACTTCTGAGGCGGCTTGGAGGAGAACGGCGGCACCTAGAATTGGAAAAGGGCAGCACGGCGGTAAATCCCTACTCTGTCCTCACCATTCGTGATTATAAAGAATTGGTTTGCCACAAGAAATCCTTTTTTATTCCCCCTCTCCCCAAGGATATTCGTACAAAGGTACTTCCGAGTTCAAGCAATGAAATTTTATTTATAGACAATAGACAATAGGTGCAGGAGTAGGCCATTTGGCCCTTCGAGCCACCACCGCCATTCAATGTGATCATGGCTGATCATCCCCAATCAGTACCCGTTCCTGCCTTCTCCCCATATCCCCTTGACTCCGCTATCTTTAAGAGCCTTATCTAGCTCTCTCTTGAAAGCTTCCAGAGAACCCGCCTCCACCGCCCTCTGAGGCAGAGAATTCCACAGACTCACCACTCTCTGTGAGAAAAAGTGTTTCCTCGTCTCCGTTCTAAATGGCTTACTCCTTATTCTTAAACAGTGGCCCCTGGTTCTGGACTCCCCCAACATCGGGAACATGTTTCCTGCCCCTAGCATGTCCAAGCCCTTAACAATCTTATACGTTTCAATGAGATGCCCTCTCATCCTTCTAAACTCCAGAGTGTACAAGCCCCAGCTGCTCCATTCTCTCAGCATATGACAGTCCCGCCATCCCGGGAATTAACCTTGTAAACCTACGCTGCACTCCCTCAATAGCAAGAATGTCCTTCCTCAAATTAGGGGACCAAAACTGCACACAATACTCCAGGTGTGGTCTCACTAGGGCTCTGTACAACTGCAGAAGGACCTCTTTGCTCCTATATTCGATTCTCTTTTTATAAAGGCCAACATGCCATTCACTTTCTTCACTGCCTGCTGTACCTGCATGCTTACTTTCATAGACTGATGTACAAGGACCCCCAGATCCCGTGTACTTCCCCTTTTCCCAACTTGACGCCATGGATTATTGACATGGATATCAAGGAATTTGGAATTGTATTCATGAATAGTGTTATCTGATCTGAAGCTAAAGCATCTGTAGGCGGATGATCTAAATTGGGATTAGTATAGATGGGTGCAACCATCAGCATGGACTGGGTGGCTGTTTCTGTGCTGTAGGCTCTGCAAGAATGAGCAGGAATAACTTCTGTTCTTTCGAGTTGTTCTGCCAACATTACAAACCTGTTCGTTGATGATTTTGGTGACTACCGGTTTCTTTGCTGCTAGCTTCAACGCTGTTCTCTCCTTCCAATGAAAAAAAAACACAGGATTGGTTATTTATTTCCTCGTTTTAAGATTCTAATTCTTCACTGATGGAGCTGGGACTTTTACGCACCTTCAAATTCTTGGTCAGTCTCCGGGCCACGAGAAGTCCGCTGATGCTGAACGAGGGAGGATGTGCTTTCACTTAAAATATTCCCCATTGAACCTCTTCCTTTCAACGCTCCAGGCTGCAAATAAAAAAGAGGGAACTGAAGAGGGGGAGCAACATTTTAAAGGACAAATATGCCCCCAAATAATAGCAGGACAAATATGGGCTTCTCGTGAGACCCCGTTCCACGTGGAAGCCTTCAGTTTCCAAGGCAGGGTCTGTAATGTCACGAGACTTTAGATGCTGATGCTGGAAATCTGGAGTCAAACACAGACTGCTGGAGGAACTCAGTGGGTCAGGCATCATCTGTGGAGAGAAGGAATGGGTGACGTTTCGGGGTCGAGACCCTTCTTGTCCTCTGTCTATCTGAGGAAGGGTTTCGACCCAAAACATCACCCATTTCTTCTCTCCGCAGATGCTGCCTGTTCCATTGAGTCACTCCAGCATTTTGTGTGTATCTGGAGAAAATGGATGGGCGATGTTTCAGGTCAGGACCCTTCTTCATTGAAGAAGAATATCCTTCTTGAATAAAGGTCCCTACCTAAAACGTCACCCATCCTTCTTCTCCAGAGATGCTGCCTGGCCCGCTGAGCGTCTGTATATAACGTGGAATCATAAATGGTAGGAGAAGGTCAAAGGAAACCTGGATTGGAGTAGAGGGGGTGAATCCAAGATAGAGATCCCTGAATAACTCACAGATCAAGAGAGCAGAATGAGTCAGGATTTCTGCTTCATATTATTGTGGAGGAACAGACTCTAGACCAGTGGGCTAAGCAGAGGGATAAGAAGGGCAGAGAGAGACTAGGAGGGTGGAATGGTGCTCAACAAAAACAAAGTCCAAAACTCCTGCACGATAAATAAGAAATAGGCAGTCAAGGAGTGGCCAGGCCAATCAAAGGCCAAACTTGACGTACTGTTGAGGAAACCGGGGGGCAAAGCTGAGGGCTTTCCTCAGTGAAGAAGCTCCTGTCAAAGTTTAGTTTAGTTTAGAGATACAGCGCAGAACAGGCCCTTTGGCCCACGGAGTCCGCACCGACCAGCGATCCCCACACACTACCACTACCCTACACACACGAGGGACAATTTTACATTTAAACCAAGCAATTAACCAACAAACTTTAGTCTTTGGGAGTGTGGAGGAAACCGATGATCTCGGAGAAAACCCACGCAGGTCACCGGGAGAACGTGCAACTCGGTACAGACAGCACCCGTGGTCGGGATCGAACCCGGGTCTCTGGCTCTGTGAGGCAGCAACTTTACTGCTGCGCCACCGTGCCGCCCGCAACAAAGAATCAACAAAGACGAAGGTGGCAGTGAATTGAGTAGAATACAACTAACTAAAGAAAGGTTTTAAACGTCACCTGCTGAGGGGCTGTATCGTAAGATTATGAGACCATAAGACATGGGAGCAGAATTAGGCCAATCAGCCCATCGGGTCCACTCTGCCAAACGATCATGGCTGATCTATTTTTCCTTCTCAATATCGTTATCCTGCCTTCTACCCGTAGCTGTTACGAAGGGAAGGATTGGAACAGCATTGGTCTTCGTATAATGTCAGAGGTTTGACTGCAGTTCATTAGTGATAGGAGTAGAATTTGGCCATTTGGTTCATGAGTTCCACGCCATTCAATCCTAGGCTCATCCATCTCTCCCTCTCAACCCCATTCCTCTGCCTTCTCCCCATAACCCTCAGAAGCAGTGGAGGCCAAATTCTCCGGATGCTTTCAAGAGAGAGTTAGATAGAGTTCTTAAAGCTAGTGGAGTCAAGGATATGGGGAGGGGTACTGATTGTGGATGATCAGCCATGATCACAGTGAATGGCGGTGCTGGCTCGAAGGGCCGAATGGCCTACTCCTGCACCTATTGTTTATTGTCTATAACCCCTGACACCAATTGTGGTGCCGGGGAAGGGGAGGACCATGGATTGCCAGAGAGGACCATTGTAAATGCGCCTCCTAGATGCCTTGTGGCCGCCTTGTACCTGCGCTTCCGTACTTCCCCTCCGGTGCTGCTTTGCTGTTGGTTCTTGCTTTGGTGGAGACGGGCCCTCTCTTCTCCGTGACCCTGACGGTGACCAGACTCTGCTTCCTGCTGTCCATACCGCGACGCACCGGTTGTCGGCAAAGCACTCGGCACCGGGACCTGCTCGTGGAGAGGCACGAGTCACAAAGCGTGGAAACAAGCCCTTCAGCCCAACTTGCCCACATCGGCCAACATGCCCCATTCCCACTAGTCCCAACGGCTGTCAGACCAAGTCAGTGGATATTTTTACGGCAGAGATAGATACTGAAGATTCTTGATTAGCCGGGGTATCAGGGGATTATGGGGAGAAGGCAGGAGAATGGGGTTAGGAGGGAGAGATAGATCAGCCATGATTGAATGGAGGAGTAGACTTGATGGGCCAAATGGCCTAATTCTGCTCCTATCACTTATGACCTTATGAACCTGCCTGCATTTTGCCCATATCCCTCTAACCCCTATCTCTATCAATGTATTTATCTAAATGTTTCTTAAATGTTGTGATAGTCCCTGCAGCGGAGAAACCTCCGCCATGATTGAATGGACTAGATGGGCTGAATGGCCTAATTCTGCTCCTACTCTTATGACCTTATGATTCAGTTTATTCATGCCTTGTACCCCCTGCCTGCTAGGCTTTGTTCGTTTGTGGATCGGAGCTAAGGTTAGAAAGTTCATTGATTTAATTTGCCTTAGATTCAAGGAAACAGGTACTTCGAAACAACATATCCATGCTGGCCAAGTTGCCAATCCCACCTGCCTGCGTTTGGCCGTCACCCTTCTAACCCTATCCTATCCAGGTACCTGAGCAAATGCCCTTTAAACATCGTAACTGTACTCTTCATTGCTCTGGCAATGGCATGCACCACCCTCTGTGTGAAAAAATTGCCCTTCAGATGCCTTGTTTAAGAAGGAACTGCAGATGCTGGAAAAAATCGAAGGTAGACAAAATGCTGGAGAACTCAGCGGGTGAGGCAGCATCTATGGAGAGAAGGAGTAGGTGACGTTTCGGGTCGAGTCTCTTCTTCAGACGGTCTTAAGAAGGGTCTCGACCCAAAACATCACCTATTCCTTCGCTCCATAGATGCTGCCTCACCCTCTGAGTTTCTCCAGCATTTTTGTCTACCTTCAGATCCCTTTCTTCTTAAACTGATGTTGCCCAGTTATCAACTACTCTACCCTGGGATAATCTTGAATATTATGATATAGATTTAGCCCTTAGGGCTAACAGAATCATGGGATATGGAGAGAAAGCAGGAAATGGGGTACTGATTGGGGATGATCAGCCATGATCATATTGAATGGCGGTGCTGGCTCCAAGGGCCGAATGGCCTACTCCTGCACCTATTTTTCTATGTATACCTCTACCAGGTCATCATTCACATACCTTTGCATTACTATCTTACTATCTACCTCATTGGTGACCCTCGGACTATCCTTGATCGGACTTTACTGGCTTTACCTTGCACTGGACGTTATTCCCTTATCATGTATCTATACACTGTAAATGGCTCGATTGTAATCATGTATTGTCTTTCCGCTGACTGGGTTAGCAAGGGACAAAAAGCTTTTCACTGTACCTCGGTACACGTGACAATAAACTAAACTGAACTGAACACATTTGAAAATAAAAGTCTCTTCAACTGCTTGATGACGATTGCAACATTTCTGCTCCATGACACCAAGTTCAAGCCTGACTCCAGGCACGCACGCACAAGACAAACGCTCCCTGTGCTCACTGACCCGTGTTAGCTCCAGTGAAATCATACTTCAAATGGGAAAAAAATCCCTTCCTTGTTTTAACCAGTGACCACGCCTTCCTCCACCCCCACCCGTTCACACTAGTTCCATGTTATTCCACTCCCTACACACCAGGGGCAACTTACCCAACAATCCCGCATGTCTTTGGGAATCTGGGAGGAAACCTGAGCGCCGGGAGCAGAAACCTACTTGGTCACCGAGAGAACATGCAAACTCCACACAGACAGCACCCGAGGTCAGGAACGACCCGGGTCTCTGGCGCTGTGAGGCAACAACTCCACCCAGCTGCACCACCCTAAAATCTATCACTATTTCTAGCTGTACTTAAATGCTAGATTGGGCTAGATAGGACTCTTAAAGATAGTGGAGTCAGGGGATATGGGGAGAAGGCAGGAACGGGGTACTGATAGGGGATGATCAGCCATGATCACATTGAATGGCGGTGCTGGCTCGAAGGGCTGAATGGCCTACTCCTGCTCTTTTGTCCATTGTCTATTGTCTATTGCTGAGAACTATATTCTGCACTCTGATCTCTTTCTCTTTGCTCTGCCTTTTGTACAGTGTTTGCTTCACTGCATTCACTTAGAGTATTATCTGATTTAATTATGATGGCATGTGAACAAAGACATTTCACTCTACCTCTTAGATGTGACAATAATGAACCTAAACCAAAAGGGAAATTGACATGTTCTTAAAGGGTGGTGGGTGTATGGAACGATCTGCAGAGGAGGTAGTTCAGGCAGGGACTATCCCAACGTTTAAGAAACATTTAGACAGGTACATGGATAGGACATGTTTGGAGGGATATGGACCAAATGCAGGCAGGTGGGACAAGTGTAGATGGGACATGTTGGCCAGTGTGGGCAAGTTGGGGCTGAAGGGCCTGTTTCCACGCTGTGTCACTCTAAAGGCAACAGAAGAGGTCCACAGAGTGGTTTTAAAAGGCAGAGAGAATTATTTCCTTTACAAGACGAGGTAGAGAGTGCAAGACCAGCTTGTGATAGAATGGTCTACACTCATCAGACCACAGTTTTGGATATTGCGTACAGCTCTGGTCACCATGTTACAGCAAAGAACTGCAGATGGTGGTTTAAACTGAAGATAGACACAATGCTGGAGTAACTCAGCGGGACAGGCAGCATCTCTGGAGAGAAGGAATAGGTGACGTTTCGGGTCGAGACCCTTCTTCAGACTGACAGTAAGGGGAAAGGGAACTGCGAGATATAGACGGTGATGGAGAGAGATATAGAACAAGCGAATAAAAGATATTGCGAAAAGTATGATGATCAAGGAAAGGTGGAGCCCACAACGGTCTATTGTTGACTGTGGGCTTGGTGATAACGAGTTATACAGACAAGAACTGGACCCTCACTCTCTGCACTGATTTAAATTAGAGATACAGCGTGGAAACAGGCCCTTCGGCCCACCGAGTCCCGCACCAACCAGCGATCCCCGCACACTAACACCGTCCTACACTAGGGCCAATTTTTACTCTTACACCAAACCAATTTTCCTAAAAAAAAAACTGTACGTCTTTGGAGTGTGGGAGGAAACCGAAGTTCTCAGAGGAAACCAACGCAGGTCACGGGAGAACGTGCAAACTCCGTACAGACAGCACCCGAAGCCAGGATCGAACCCGGGAGTCTGGTGCTGTAAGGCAGCTACTCAACTACTGCGCCACCATGCCACCCGTGCTCCTTCATTGAGCCAGGTCCACTGGAGCCTAGACAGCACATGAAGAGCGGTCACCTCAGAGAAGGCAGTGGTTTGAGGAGCAGTCCCAACACCATCCTCACCAAGGCAACACCTGTGGTCAATGTTTAAACTATCGGGTTTGGACACTGATGTCCAAAGAAATTATTTAATTTAAACTTTCACTGCACTGTTCTTACCTGCCGTTCCAGACCAGGTTAAATATCTCCGGGACCTTGTCGACCACAGAACCTTCTGCACCACAAGCCCGGCTCAAACCCTCACATCACACCTTCCAGGATTTATTTGCTCCACTCCGGGCCGGCGTCACGTCGCACCAGCCAGCAACTTTTGGGGTGGAAGATTGCAACCTTCACGTGGTCCGCCCTGTTTCGACTAATGCAATCAACTTGACGTGCACAAACGGAAGATCAAATAGAACAAGTTGTCCAACAAGTTTAGGCTGTGCACGCCACACGAAAGAAGAAGCCAGCAACTTTACATTAGATCGCAGGCTGGAATGGGTATGGGTTGGGTTAGAAAGGGAGGAGGTTGGGTTAGAAAGGGAGGAGGTGAAGTGGGAGGGTCGGTGAGGTACACAAGGACACACCAGCGAGATGTGAAAGACAAATGTTTACGTTGAGTGTTGTTAACAACCGTGATACTTGGAAAGCAATTCGTCAGTGTCTGGGTTGGATGGGAGCAAAGACCTTGCTGGCATCTGTCAAGCAGTCAGGCCTCAGCTAGAAGTAAATATTTATCCTGGTGTGAAAGCGAAATCATTTGAGTTATCGCATAGATAAATGCTGAACAATTCAGAGTGAGAGCAGCCATCTCATAACTCAGCCTGACGATTGATTACAGCTCTCAGTGAGGGAGCGCTTCACCGTAAGTGTCTGACCCAAGGCTCAGAAATTACAAAAGTCCAGACTGAGTAAACACGATAGATTTAAATGGAGAGTGTTCTCCTGTGATTCATTGGACCATTGTGGAAGGCATTTAGAGTGATCCCTGCACACTTGGTGTGGGGTAACGGACGTCACCTCAGCCCAAACCAACAATGTCAAGCACTCACTGACTTCATAGAAACATAGAAAATACGTGCAGGAGTAGGCCATTCAGCCCTTCGAGCCTGCACCGCCATTCAATATGATCATGGCTGATCATCCAGAATCTGTACCCAGTTCCTGCTTATATATTTACACTGAACTATATATATATATATATAGATAATACTGTGTGTGTATATATATATATGTATGCATATATATATATATATATAAATAAAAGATACTGTGTGTATGTGTGTGTGTGTGTGTGTGTGTGTATGTGTGTGTGTGTGTGTGTGTGTGTGTATGTGTGTGTGTGTGTGTGTGTGTGTGTGTGTGTGTGTGTGTGTCTGTGTATGTGTGTGTGTGTATATATACACATATATATATATATATATATATATACATAAATAAAAGATGCTGTGTGTGTGTGTGTGTATTTGTATATATATATAAGATAATACTGTATAATATATATATATATAAGATAATACTGTATAATATATATATATATATATATATATATATATATATATATATATATAAGATAATACTGTACTATGTTTACATATCTGTCGTGCTGTTGCAAGTAATAATTTCATTGTTCCGTTGGGACACATGACAATATAACACTCTTTACTCTTAGTTCTGGAGTGTCCAAGGTTTGATCACTCTTCCAGCCTGTCCAATCTCCTCCCATAACCCAAATGCTCCAATTCCAGTGAACCTGCTACTCCAGCATCCTGCTGTTCCTCTGCACTCTCTCTGCCGTGCCCCTGTCACAAGCTCCAGGTCACAGCCACTGGCCTGCATCCAAGCGTCTGACCCAACTGCCTCTCACCTACACCACTGTGTGCCCATTATTGTAACATACACTTGTCTGGTCATTCATGTATAGGAAGGAACTGCAGATGCTGGTTTAAACCAAAGATTGACACAAAAAGCTGGAGTACCTCAACGGGATAGGCAGAACCTCTGGAGAGAAGGAATGGGTGATGTTTCGGGTCGAGGTCTGAAGAAGGGTCTTGACCCAAAACGTCACCCATTCTTCTCTCCAGAGATGCTGCCTGTCCCGCTGAGTTACTCCAGCTTTTTGTGTCTGTCTATGATCATTCATGTTGTGACTTGGGAGGTAGTTGGATATATTCAAACTGTGCAAACAAGATTAGAGTAATCTAGATTAATTGACTTGGGCTGCGCTGTGTGTTCTTGCCTAAATTAATCTTGAAGAGGTTGCCAGGGGAAAACCTGCAACAAGTTAGCAAGCAGAGTCGTCCATCTTTAGTCCAAGTTTGTACTGAGATATTTGCCAAGCAGGTGCTTTCAATAATAAATAGAAATTAATATTCATTTATTTATTAAAATAACAGTAGCATCACTCAGCAACACCTGAGAAACATGGACCGGGTGCAGCAAAAAATTATTTAGACAGCAGACATCAAAGCTGTTGTTAATGTATAGACTCCGGCTTGTACTCGCTAGAATTTAGAAGATTGAGGGGGGATCTTATAGAAACTTACAAAATTCTTAAGGGGTTGGACAGACTAGATGCAGGAAGATTATTCCCGATGTTGGGGAAGTCCAGAACAAGGGGTCACAGTTTAAGGATAAGGGGGAAGTCTTTTAGGACCGAGATGAGAAAATCATTTTTCACACAGAGAGTGGTGAATCTCTGGAATTCTCTGCCACAGAAAGTAGTTGAGGCCAGTTCATTGGCTATATTTAAGAGGGAGTTAGATGTGGCCCTTGTGGCTAAAGGGATCAGGGGGTATGGAGAGAAGGCAGGTACAGGATACTGAGTTGGATGATCAGCCATGATCATATTGAATGGCGATGCAGGCTTGAAGGGCCGAATGGCCTACTCCTGCACCTATTTTCTATGTTTCTATGTTTTGCTAGGAATGGCCAGAGAGGTTGACTGTAAGTGTGTGCTTTCCTCCCACCTCATCCTCACCAGGTCTTCCCCTGTGTTGGACAATCTGAGGAAGGATGTGCTGGCTCTGGAGAGGGACCAGGGGAGGTTTACAAGAATGATCCCAGGAATGAGTTGGTTAACATATATGTTATAAATATGAAACAGTAAAAGAGGTTTTGATTGGCAAAAACTCCTCTCAGTTGTATCCACATTATCACTTGCCAGGCTTTGTCCTGCCCCCACCTCTTTTCCAGCTTTCTCCCCCCTATCTCCTGTCCCGACCCGAAACTTAATCTGTCCATTCCCTCCACAGATGCAGCCTGACTAGCTGAGTACCTCCAGCCCTTTGTTTTCTGTTCATGATTCCAGCACCTGCAGTTCCTTGTACCTCCAGCTTAATAAAGCAGGTGTTTAAGTATTGTGGAGGAAGGAACTGCAGATGCCGGTTTAAACCAAAGATAGACACAAACAGCTGGAGTAACTCAGCGGGACAGATCCTTCTTCAGACTGAGATCTGGTGTTGTGCTTCCATCTGTTGGGAAACTGGAGCTGTCTCACTGTCTTCTGCTCAATAAGCTGCCTCAGCCACAGGAGGGCAGCGGGTGACCACGTTATGTGGCTCTTTCATGCCTTGTGCATTACTCCTGAACTTTCCCTCGAGGTTAGTGTCCATTGACATCATTTCTCCACGCCACATGCTACTTGCTGCTGAACTACAGCCAGTGCTATTGATCCTGTTACCGGGAACCACATGTCAGTGATGTCCCTCCCCCTCCCCCGCCCGCATGTCATAAATGATAGGAACAGAATTAGGCCATTCGGCCCACCTAATCTGTTCCGCCATTCAATCCTGGCTGATCTATCTCTCCCTCCTAACCCCATTCTCCTTCCTTCTCCCTATAACCCCTGTCACCCGTACTAATCAAGAATCTATCTGAGGAAGGACATTATAGCCATAGAGGGAGTGCAGAGAAGGTTCACCAGACTGATTCCTGGGATGTCAGGACTTTCATATGAAGAAAGACTGGATAGACTTGGCTTATACTCGCTAGAATTTAGGAGATTGAGAGGGGATCTTATAGAAACGTACAAAATTCTTATGGGGTTGGACAGGCTAGATGCAGGAAGATTGTTCCCGATGTTGGGGAAGTCCAGGACAAGGGGTCACAGCTTAAGGATAAGGGGGAAATCCTTTAAGACCGAGATGAGGAAAAACGTTTTCACACAGAGAGTGGTGAATCTCTGGAACTCTCTGCCACAGAGGGTAGTTGAGGCCAGTTCATTGGCTATATTTAAGAGGGAGTTAGATGTGGCCCTTGTGGCTAAAGGGATCAGGGGGTATGGAGAGAAGGCAGGTACGGGATACTGAGTTGGATGATCAGCCATGATCACATTGAATGGCGGTGCAGGCTCGAAGGGCCGAATGGCCTACTCCTACACCTATTTTCTATGTATCTATGTATCTATGTATCTATCTCTGCATTAAAAATTTCCATTGACTTGGCCTCCACAGCCTTCTGTGGCAATTAATTCTACAGATTCACCACCCTCTGACTAAAGAAATTCCTCTCATCTCCTTCCTAAAGGAACATCCTTTAATTATGAGGCCATGACCTCTGTTCTGGGACTCTCCCACCAGTGGAAACATCCTCTCCACATCCACTCTATCCAAGTCTTTCACTATTGAGTAAGTTGCAATGAGGTTCCAAATTCTCCGACTAGTTTCACTGTCCTCCTGATTAATTTCGCTGTTTGTAAGCCTCGTGGTCACCTTGCCCTCAGCCAACAGTGAACCATTCTACATTTCCTTTTTCATCGTCTGCTTTAATCTGTCGTTTCCACACCTTCCCCTCCTTATCTCTAGTCTCCCTTTCCCTGACTCTCAGTCTGAAGAAGGGTCTCGACCCGAAACGTCACCCATTCCTTCTCTCCAGAGATGTTACTTGTTCCACACTACTGTGTTAGTGTGACCACTTGTCACAGTAATTTTGTTAGACTATTAATTTCCAATTATCTGCTGCCCTGGTTGGAACAGTTCAGGTTATTCATATGGTGATGATAATAGAGGTAGATTGTCATGGAAGATAGACCAAAAGGGAAACTCCATAAAAGGCATTTTGCAAATGCTTGGACTTTCCGCCATCACCACCACTTCCCTCCAGCACGGCTGCCTTATCCATAACTTTCTTTTCTAGGCGTCTTTAAGTAGAGGAAGCTTCCTTATCAATACTGATAATCAGATGTAAAGCTACGAGGTAGCAAAAACAGACCTGACACCAGTTGACATTTGCATTTAATTGCGGTAAATGATGGAATGGGGGGGGGGGTGGGGTTGTTCTCTGCCAGGAAGTGGAAGCAGAGCTTCAGCTTGCTTTATATAAACTCAGTGGCAAAAAAAATAATGCAACGTGAGCAAAGGAATTCAGCAAATCTACCAGGTCTATTTTAGAAAAGGTGACAAAGGTAGATTGTTTAACCCTTTAGGCGCAAAAAGCTTGAGTAACTCAGCGGGGCTGGTAACATCTCTGGAGAGAAGGAAAGGTGACGTTTCAGGTTGAGATCCTTCTTCAGACTCTTTACTTTAACCCTTTACTATGTTAGGATTTGCTTTTGACCCACTCCTCAAATTGATGGTCTCTTGATTCCAGATCAAACATAGGCAAAGAAACCTCTTCCTGAAGACCACCTTCATCCACCCTCAGCTCCAAGTTAAACAGCACTTGGAAGAGATACAGAGGTAGAGAAGGTACTCTCAGTAGGGGGACTTTAACACCCATCAGCAAGAATTACTTGGGAGCACCTCCACTGATAAAGGAGGACAAACCGTGAAAGAAATAGCTATCAGATTAAGTTTGCAGCAGGAGGGAGCAGATCCACACAAGGGATACATTTAAGTAACCTCACCTTAGTCAACATATCTAATAGACATCAATAATATAGTAGACAAAGTTCCATCTTTACACAGAGGGAACCTTTGTACTGTGTGGTATTACCATTGTCCCAGATGGGTAACCTCAGAATAGTTCTTCAGACATATTAATCCAGCATCTGCAGTTCCTTCCTATAGCTTTGTGGGTTAATTGCCCCTCTGTAAATTGGCCCCAGTGTGTAGGGAGTGGATGAGATAATCTGTAGTTCTGTTTCTACAATGACACTCTAAACTTTGCAGTCATGTCCTGTGTTCATATATAGAAACATAGTTTAGTGAGCGAGCTTCATGTATGGTGCCAGTGGCAATGGGCAGGAGTGATGCTGAGAGTGAACCTGACCGAAGATAGACACAAACAGCTGGAGTAACTCAGCTTTAGTGTGTGAGCTCCATGCATGGTGCATGGGGCAATGGGCTGCACTGATGCGGCACTGGGCTTCAATGGGCTGCACTGATGCTACAATGGGCTGAACTGATGCTGCAATGGGCTGAACTGATGCAATGGGCTGCACTGATGCTACAATTGGCTGCAATGGGCTGAACTGATCCAATGGGCTGCACTGATGTTGCAGTGGGCTGCACTGATACTGCAATGGGCTGCACTGATGCAATGGGCTGTACTGATGCAATGGGCTGCACTGATGCTGCAATGGGCTGCACCGATGCTGCAATGGGCTGCACTGGTGCTGCACTGGCGCTGTAATGGGCTGAACTGGTGCAGTGGGCTGCACTGATGCTGCAATGGGCTGCATTGATGCTGCAATGGGCTGAACTGATGCAATGGGCTGCACTGATGCTACAATTGGCTGCAATGGGCTGAACTGATGCAATGGGCTGCACTGATGCTGCAGTGGGCTGCACTGATGCTGCAATGGGCTGCACTGATGCAATGGGCTGCACTGATGCAATGGGCTGCACTGATGCTGCAGTGGGCTGCACTGATGTTGCAATGGGCTGCACTGATGCAATAGGCTGCACTGATGCAATGGGCTGCACTGATGCTGCAGTGGGCTGCACTGATGCTGCAATGGGCTGCACTGATGCTGCAATGGGCTGCACTGGTGCTGCAATGGGCTGCACTGATGCAATGGGCTGCACTGATGCAATGGGCCTGCACTGATGCTGCAATGGGCTGCACTGATGCTGCAATGGGCTGCACTGATGCTGCAATGGGCTGCACCGATACTGACAGTGAACCGGGATCAGTCCCAGCATCAGCACCAAACAGCACCAAGGGCAGGGGGCGTGCTGACGTCACGGGGGAGGGGGGGGGGGGCAGGGGCAGGGGCAGAGGCAGGGGCGGGGCGGGACGCGCTGACGTCACGGGGTGCGCAATCCTGCCCCCTGCTGGCGGCGTGGGGCCGAGCGCTGGAGGCGGCGGGTGGGGAGAAGCGGGGAGAAGGAGAAGGAGGGAGAGGGAGAGGGAGAGGCCGTGGTGGCGGTGGCGGCTGAAGCTGAGGTGAGGGGAGGTGAGGGGGAGCGGGAGGAGGAGGGAGGAGGGAGGAGGAGGACAGGGAGAGGGAGGGAGAGGCGGCTGTGGTTGAGGGGAGGGGGAGACGAGGAGACGAGGAGACGGCGGTTGTTCCCGGGCCCGCGGATGGGCAGCATCTCTCTCTCGCGCTGTCCCGGTAGGGCTAGGCTTCGTGTGAGGGGCCGAGAGGCCGCAGCCCGGTGAGTCAGTCACTGATGGAGGGAGGGGGAGAGGTGGGAGGGACAGGGACAGGGATGGGCGGGTTAAATGGCGGCCGGGGGTGGGTGGTCCTCATCCCTGGCCAGGCGGAGGGAGGGAGGGATGGAGGAGGGAGGGAGTAGGGAGGGAGGGAGTAGGGAGGGAGGAGGGAGAGAGGGAGGAGGGAGGGAGGGAGGAGGGAGAGAGGGGTGGAGGAGGAGGTGGGGAGGATGGAGAGAGGGAGGGATGGAGGAGGGAGGGATGGAGGAGGGAGGGATGGAGGAGGGAGAGAGGGGTGGAGGAGGAGGTGGGGAGGATGGAGAGAGGGAGGGATGGAGGAGGGAGGGATGGAGGAGGGAGGGATGGAGGAGGGAGGGATGGAGGAGGGAGAGATGATGGAGGAGGAGGGATGGAGGAGGAGGGAGGGAGGGAGGGATGGAGGAGGGATGGAGGAGGGAGGGATGGAGGAGGGAGAGATGATGGAGGAGGAGGTGGGGAGGATGGCACAGGACTGCAAACATGGGATAAGGGGATATAAAGACGATAGAAAGGCTGAGACAGAGAGATGCAGAACAGACTGGCTGGGTGTCGGGGAAGAGGTGAGTGGGGCAAGGCTGGAGGGAGGGACGGAGGTGGTTGGAGGGGACAGAGGTGGTCAGAAGGAGGGAGGGGGAAGGTCAAGATGGGGCAGGAGGAATGGGATGGTTATGAGGGTGGGGGGAGATGGACAAAGTGGGTGGAGGTGGGTGGAGGTTGCAGTGGGTGGAAGGAAGGAAGGAGGGTGAAAGTTGAAGGGGTGGGGATGCCTGGAGGGGGCATTAAGAGGGAGGGGGAAGTTGAAGTGCGGGAGGGAGGTGGACAGTTGAGGGGGTCGAGGTAGGGAGGGGTACAGAGGTTATTGACGTTTGGAGGGTAACAAGGGAGGGAGGGAGGAAGGGATATGGTTGGGTAGGGCAGAGGGTGGAGGGAGGGTTGATGAGACAGTTGGAGTGGCTCGGAAGGGAAGTGAGGATGGTTGAGGGGACTGAGGGAGGGGTGAATAGGTCCAGGGGGGGGAGGGTGTAGAGGGGTGGGGGCTGCAGCTGAGGGTGGATTAGTGGCGAGGGAGGAATAGGAGAATGGAAGTGAGACGGCCATTGGGAGGAGAGTCAGTAGGCCAGAGGGGAGGGTTGTGGGCTGAGGGATGGGAGGAGTGTGGAGAGGAGGGATGGAGGGAGGAAAGCTGGCCAGTGGGAGACTGGACAAAGGGAGAATGTGGATTTGCATGGATGGGGGAGAGGAATGGACTGGGAGTTACATGGGGGTTTGGAGGTGGGATATGGGGGAGTGTGTACTGTCGAAAGATGAGGGGGTGGGGGTCTCTATCCCGCTTTATTCGTTGACAACCTTCCGTATCATACAAACTCTGCCAGGTTTTGCATTGTCTGCTTAACTGACTAATCAGCCCAGGAGCAGTAATCTGAACAAATGGAGTTATTAATGAGGGGTGACAGTACTACTGTTGATCAGATCTGAATGTTTGTGGGACTTGCAGAAGGCACTGATGTTGATTGCCAGTGGCACTGGCAGATAGTTCAGTTGGAAATTAAGTGTGTTGCTAGACTTAGCTTTAGTAGCACTTATACGACTGAGTCATTTGCTTTGAACTCTCATCCTCATGAACTCCGACAGTGAGTTGCTTTTGTAAAAGGTGTGTCTTCGTGCTCTGCGTCAGTCCTTACCTGTGTGTGACATTGTCAGAGTTAAACAGTGGTTAGCCAATATGGAAATAAACATCCTCCTGTTGGACTATATTAGTCAGGTGGATGGGACAGGAATTTTGCCTTGAGGCACTGCCAGCAGTCAGATTGCCCTTCATCGGATAAATTACTCCATTCCAAGAATTGTCTTCCCACATCCTAGGCATGGTACTGATGGTGAGTAAATAAGGTAGAAATGGGTCGAAACACCACTAATTCCTTTTCTCCAGAGATGCTGCCTGACCCGCTGAGTTACTCCAACTGTTTGTGTCTATCCACAATGGAAACAATTGATGTGTTTTGAAATGTGTGTCGGTGTGACATCTTGGTTTAGTTTTACTGCTTAGATTAAGAGGCATGAAATTGATGACATAGTATTGCGAGGAGAGCTAGATTATGGAGGAATGGCGTGCAATCTGACACTTGTTGTACCAGTCTGTATTTAGTGGACTGAGATTAGCTTTGACATACAATATGTAGTTTGCAATAGATGTCGGCTTGGGAGAGGAGTACATAAGTCCTTACTGTTGGAAAGAATGAACAAGACTGTTGCTGACAGAGGGAAAATTGTTACATAAATTACGTGGAGAAATAATATCACAAATGTCCCATTGTCAACTGAATGGCGCCTCTGTGATTTTTTTTTCCCCCCAATATCATTCGACTTTCATTTCTGTGGAGTATTCAATAGATTTGAGAGAGGAGGGACTACTTAAACTCTGGTCATTTTGTTCCATGTATGCAATATTAAAGAAACCCCCACCATTATTAAAGGCTGGAGATGCAAGAAATTGCAGATGCTGAAATCTGGAGGCTAGCAGGTCAGGCAGCATCTGTGGGGCAGTGAGGTGGGAGAATAGGAATGAATGGTTGACGTTTCAACCCTATCGTCAACCACTGATTACCTACCCCCAGCTCACATATGCTGCCTAAACTGCTGAGTTATGCCAGTAGCCCGTTTATAATGAAACACAACAGATCGCGTTTTTAATGTTGCAACAAAATGCCAATCTGTCGTCCTGCACTAAAGCAAAATGTTGAAATGAGTCCACACATTTTGGAATCCAAACACAAAATAATTCTCTTTATTCTTGCATCCATTCCTTGCACAAAGCATATTATGTTATTTGACCTGAAGGTTTAGAATTTAAATCAGCAGTGGGAATGCTGGCTGTTTGTTTTAAATGCTGCTAATTATGGAATGTTGGGTTCATATAGGCCATGGTGTCACCTTTCTAATGTATCTCCCATGTTAGCTGCTTACAAGCCAACTTCCAATTTGGGATCCATGATTACTGCCTGTGTGTGTGTGTGTGTGTGTGTGTGGTTCTAAGTCAGATATTTTCCTAGGTTCAGTATTATTCTTAAATTGTCTGCAGCTTCAGAATAAAGCCAATATCCATCAGATTCCTTGGGTAAAAGTTAGAATGATTGTCACAGCCTAGTTTTGTACTGGAATGTGTGAAGTGTATCAAATGTTGATGTTCGTTTAGCATGTGATAGACAAATGAACGTTTTAAGCATAGTTTTTAAGAAATCTAACTTGTTCCAGTGTCCTGAAATGCCGGTAGCAGGGCTGTACTTGCATTTCTGTGTTAGGAGGCGCAGTAACCTTCATTTTCTCTATGGCATTGATAAATGGTGCTGTAGGAGCACTAAACTAGTTTCTTGAATGCGTAACTGACAGAGCTTCCTTTTGAATATTTTCCCCAAATATACAGTAAAAGGCTTGGTCAGTAGGGGGTAGGCGCAAGGAACTGCAGATGCTGATTTACAAAAGTCACAGAGTGCTGGAGTAACTCAGCGGGTCAGGCAGCATCCCTGGAGAACATAGATAGATGACATTGTGTGTTGGGACCCTTCAGAAGGTCACCTATCCATGTTCTCCATGGATGCTGTCTGACCCACTGAGTTACTCCAGCACTCTGTGCCTTTTTGTGGTCAGTAACGGAGTGAGAACCCCTTTTGCAATACATTTTCCTAACAGTTTTTGGCGCAGCAAAATTCCCCGTATGCATGGCCACTGGTATAAATTACTCAGGATGACCATGGGCACAATATCCACAAAATATGCCTTGTTGGTTTTAAAGTGTACGTGTGGTTTCAGCACAACTCTATTCCAGCAGCTCTGACACGGCTGGTTGCAGGTTAACACGATCAAGGGGTACATCCCATTCCAAGTATTCACTTTGTATGTCCCACGCCTCCACTTTGATGCTGCTTGATCTCTGCTGGCCAATAAATATATCTATTGCGTTCTCTGTATTTTCAATATCCAATCTTGTTAATGTCAGCTGGGAGCTTTATTGGGCAGTAATAATGTGCTAGATTGATTATGCTTGAGGGTGCTGTTTTGCTGGGCGGCAATCATCTTACATTTTGATTCATAATTTTAAAAGCTGCATTGTAGCTGTTTACTTTATGTAAGAAGGCAAGTTTTATCTGGTCCACATTACCCTTGGTGCCTGAGCTTCATAAAGATCCTTGTCTCTGATTGACCTTCCTGATTATCCTCTTGTCCAGAAATCTGTCAATACCTGCTGTGAACCTGCTACTCAGTGGTTCAGTATCCATTACCTCTGAAGCCTCAGAGCACCAGGGACCCAGGTTTGATCGTGACATCTCTCTGTATGAAGTGCTGGCTGTGTGAGTTTGCACATACTCCCTGTGACCATGTGGGTTTCCTCCAGGTGCTCCCGTTTCCTCCCACATCCCAAAGACATGGGATAACTGAACCAACGTTGAAGGGTGATCGAAGGTCGGCTTGGACTCGGTGGTCTGAAGGGTCTGTTTCCATGCTGTATCTCCAAATTAAACTAAGTTGTTTTTTGCTATAAATTAATAGCGTGTCACTCTATAGTTGTGATGCATTTCATCCAGCCTTTTCAATTTATTAAATTTTGCTTAAAACATTTTCCAGGAATGCCTCCCTTTTGCAAATTAAATCATTACTGTGTTGCTAGCAATCTTTACTGATGCATCCTGAAACTCATTAAGAATGCTTTCTGCAGCTTGGTTGCAGGATCCTGGTATGCTTTTCAAAACTGCAAGTTCACCACTGGGAGAGCCCAGCTCTGGTGTGAGTGAGCAAGTGTGTCTGGGATTTACTGCAGAACAGGATGGTCTTTATTAACCCCACAAAGTACCTCGGTTTTGTGAATGTTTAAGAAGGAACTGCAGACGCTGGAAAAATCGAAGGTAGACAAAAATGCTGGAGAAACTCAGCGGGTGGGGCAGCATCTATGGAGCGAAGGAATAGGCAATCTTCCTTTATTTCCCCCCCCCCCCCCTCCTCACATCAGTCTGAAGAAGTGTCTCGACCCGAAACGTCGCCTATTCCTTCGCTCCATAGATGCTGCCTCACCCGCTGAGTTTCTCCAGCATTTTTGTCCACCTTCGGTTTTGTGAATAATGCAGCTCTTTACATTTTTATGCTGCCTACTTATGCTTATTGTTTGCAGTGTTATGTCAGAAGCTGTACCCATGGCTATTGATTGATATGATTTATTTTCCTCAAGTCTTTATAATTTTATGCCGTGCATGTTGCTAGGGTGAATATTACTCGTCCACCAGTGCTGAGAACTGTGCACCATGGGTCAGTGTTGCTCATCGTCTGTAAGAGCAGCAAGAGTATGTGATGTATTCTGGGTAGCAAACCTCCTGGTGCTTCATCAACATTAACTTGGCAGCACCACTACTGGGCAATTCCTGAAGGACGTAGCTGCCAGATGGACAGCAGCAACTAACAAGCACTGATACCAGGCAAAAACACTTACTTGACCTTCACTAGTTACCTGCCACAGATGCTTCCGTGTTGGCTGTTGTAATTATTCCACACTTCTTGCAAAATGGAAACAGGGGCTCTTCATTTGCACTGCAAACACTGTTTCACACCACATATTGTGCTTGATAGGATCAATTCAGATCAAATCCAGCAACTGGGCATTTAATGTAGTCTGGGGGCATTATCACGACGTGAACAGCACGGTGACGCAACTGGTAGAGCCGTTGCCTCACAACCCCAGAGACACAGGTTCGATCCTGACCTCAGGTGCTGTCTGTGTGGAGTTTGCGCATTCTCCCTGTGACCACGTGGGTTTCCTGGTGCTCTAGTTTCCTTTCGCATCCAAAAGGCATACGGGTTTGTAGGATAATTGACTTCTGTAAATTGCCCCTAATGAGAACCGAGAAAATCATCTCAAATAGAACTGGTGGAAATGGGTGATTGATGGTCGGAATGGACTCGGGCTGAAGGGCCTGTTTCCTCGCTGTATCTCTAAAACTAAAAACTAAAGCTAAAGTTGTACACCACTCCCATCTGTATTCCCACAGTTTACAATTGTCTTTGTGCAGGAAGATTAGCCTTGGTCCAACGATGAGTGTAAAACCAACATGCCAGGAGCAGCACACAATGTAAATAAAAACCAATGGCCAATCTACAGTACAGTGGATGCCAAACATGCTATAAAGAGTGGTAAATGATTCCACAACAGATGAAACTGATCCATGCACGGCAGTTCTACCATGGTACTTGTGACATTTGGTGGCCATCGAAACCACACAGTTACAGCATCTGCAGTTCTCTCCTGCACAAACTACAGTAACAGGTTCTGCATTGAAAATCTTAATGGGTTCTGGCCTGTGAGTATAAAATACTATATTCATCCAATGCTAGTTAGTCTCTCTGCTTCCATCACGAGAGGAGCCAAGTCAATTCCTGACAACGTTCAAAATTGCCTTGACCAACCAAGTCCATGTTGACCATCGACCACCTGCTCACACTAGTTCCACTTTCGCATCCACTCCCTACACACTAGGGGTAATTTATCGAGGCCAATTAACCTACAAACCCGCACATCTTTAGGGTGTGGGAGGAATCCACAGTACCCACAGGAAACGTGGTCACGGGGAGAACGTGCAGACTGCACACAGACAGCACCCGAGGCCAGGATCGAACCCGGGTTTCTGGCCCTGTTAGGATTAAGATAAACCATAGGAGATTTAGAGGCGATTTGAGGAAGAGAGTTTTGTTCACCTGCAAGATGATTGGAACCTAGAATCGCTACTTGAAGGGGATGTGCAGGCAGATACTCTCATAAGATTTAACAAGTAGAAGGATGAGCACTTAAAGGTTACCACCTGAGTGCTTGAAAATGGAATTAGTAGATTGATTAATTGTAAAATGGGATTAGTTGGATGGGTATTTTATGGCCAGAATAGAAATGGTAGGTTGAAGGACATTTTCTGTGTGCCATGACTAATATGAATCGATGTTGCTGAAGCTGCCCGTACACATCAGGCTGTTATTCATCGATTACAGCTCGGCATTTAATACAATCATCCCCTCCAAGCTGGTTACCAAACTCGCAGAACTGGGTCTCTGCGCATCCCTCTGCAATTGGATCCTCGACTTCCTCACTCTCAGACCACAGTCTGTTCATATTGGTGGAAATGTGTCAGACTCGATAACAATTAGCACGGGATCACCTCAAGGCTGCGTGCTCAGCCCCCTGCTGTACTTACTCTATGCTCATGACTGCGTAGCCGGACATAGTGCGAACTCCATCATCAAGTTCGCTGACGACACCACTGTTGTGGGACGTATCACTGATGGGGATGAGTCAGAGTATAGAAGAGAGATCGAGCAACTGTCCATATGGTGCCAGCACAATAACCTGGCCCTCAACACCAGCAAAACCAAGGAACTGATTGTGGACTTTGGAAGGAGTAGGATGGGGACCCACAGTCCCGTTTATATCAACGGGTCGATGGTTGAAAGGGTCAAGAGCTTCAAATTCCTGGGCGTGCACATCTCTGAAGATCTTTCCTGGTCCGAGAACACTGATGCCATTATTAAGAGAGCACATCAGCGCCTCTACTTCCTGAGAAGATTAAGGAGAGTCGGTTTGTCAAGGAAGACTCTAACTTCTACAGGTGCACAGTAGAGAGCATGCTGACCGGTTGCATCGTGGCTTGGTTCGGCAACTTGAGCGCCCTGGAGAGGAAAAGACTACAAAAAGTAGTAAACACTGCCCAGTCCATCATCGGCTCTGACCTCCCTTCCATCGAGGGGATCTATCACAGTCGCTGCCTCAAAAAGGCTGTCAGTATCATCAAGGACCCACACCATCCTGGCCACACACTCATCTCCCTACTACCTTCAGGTAGAAGGTACAGGAGCCTGAAGACTGCAACGACCAGGTTCAGGAATAGCTACTTCCCCACAGCCATCAGGCTATTAAACCTGGCTCGGACATAACACTGAACTTTATTAGCCAATACTGTTATTTGCACTTTATCAGTATATTGATTCATGTGTGTATATATTTATAGAATGCCTTGTAGTCAATGCCTACTATGTTCTGTTGTACTGAAGCAAAGCAAGAATTTCATTGTCCTATCAGAGACACATGACAATAAACTCACTTGACTTGACTTGACATTGTGTACTTGCTATACAGCATTGCTCACTGCTGCTCCATATTCCATATGCATATCTCTCACGGGACATGGCCTGTAATCTGAAAATAAACATTATGGAAACCGCAAAGTTGAGTTTTAAAGTGTAATTAAGAAATAGATGGGTTGGAAGATGATGCTATACTTTCCAGAAGCAGTGCTTCAGATGTGAAGAGCTTTAAATCATGTTGCATTCTGTTGCTAAAGCCATCTCTCTAACTTGCTGTACTCCTTTAGCAGCTTGAGTTGTAATAGTGGTGTCGACATTAATTATTTATGGCAGAAGCTATAAAGAACAGCAGATAACGCTGTCACTACTGAATGGGCCGGGCAGCATCTATAGAGAGGGTTGCACCATCTAAATGTTCCATCAATATCCTTCAGTTTTCTGTTTTTACTTCACTTACTAATCTATTTGTTTTCAGCACCTTTTTTTTGTAGAGGATTGTGAATGATTCTGGAAATAAAGGAATCATTTTGTGTCTAAGAAATGATTTTGTGTTTAGGAATATTTGCTTGTTTTTCTGATGTTCCGTGTGACATTGTTCTTTAGCCGAAGGTTTTGAGGAAGTAAATGGCGGGAAATTCCTTCCTTGCCAGTTTGCTGGCAACACCTTTTGATGACTTCTATTAATCCATCTTTAACTTTTGGCTTCTCTTTCCAACCCCATAGTTTTCCAAAGATGTTTCCTTGGGATGCTTTTCTACTTATTGCTCCTGGTAGCATCTGTAGGCAGGGGTTTGTGATCTTGGTTCAGTCACTACCTGGGTTCAGTCATGATTCCTATATCCTCTCCACACACTTTCTATATCTTTCAAAGATCACGCAAAGTATTTACATATGACTTGATTAAAACCTTTCCACTATCTACAAGACTGAAGCTGACATTCTGTCAGTATTATCCCTGTGCTTGGATGAGCATAGCTTCAAAAAGCCACATATGATGCCTAAATCTACACTAAAAAAGCAACATGTTTGAATTGTACCCTATCCACTACATGGATCCATTCACCACCAGCATTGCATGGTGATTGCAGCTTAACAACCTACCTATATATTTTTGCGAGCATCTCCATACTTTGTAATCTTACTTGGTGGGAATCACATTAGGCCATGGTGGCACCAGCACTCCCAAGTTCTGCACAAGCCATGCCATCCCAACTTAAATGCATTAGTCAATACTGTCGCAGTTCATGCAATTTCCTTCATTAGGTCTGCTTTGCTTTAAGAATATCTTGCGTTTGATGCCTTCTGAAGGATATACAGCAGTTGTCTATAATAACAGACTTTATCATCAATGCCCACATTTTGCAAATGTATTAACAAATGTTCTACTGACACTAACCCCTTTTGCTCCACAATTGGTACATCTGGTCTTTATCTTGCTGTTCATATTCCTGAAGAATCACTGATAATTTGTCCCGGACTAACCACGTTGAAGCTATGGACAAGAAAGCATACAAATGCCCAATGCTTTTTTGTGATGGTACCTGCCTGCACGATGTAGTGGGGCCTTCTTAAAAAAATCAGGCAGCCTTATTTCGTTTTGCAGGCCACGTAATTATGCATGTTTAGTAATCAGCATCTTTTTATACACAAAAATACCACTGCCGACACGTATACTTCCTCAGAAGACTGAGGAAATTTGGCATGTCTCCAACGACTCTTCCCTACTTCTATAGCTGCATTGTAGAACACATCCTCAAAGGGATACATCACAGTTTGGTTTGGCAACAGCTCTGCCTAATATCACAAGAAATTGTGGATGTAGCCGAGTTCATCACCAAACTAGCCCCCCTTTCTTTTTTTCCTCCCTTACTGATCCCCTCCTCTCCCCCCCCCCCAAACCTTATCGACTCCATCTACACTTCACATTGCCTTGAGAAAGCAGTCAACATAATGAAATGCCATTTATATTCCAGCATGTCGAGCAGGAGATACAACAGCTTGAATATGTATATCACCACATTCAGGAAGAGCTGTTGCCATACCATTGAACGGTCCTCTCATAAGCTAACAGCGAGGTCCTGATCTCCCAACCTACCTCATTGTAGCCCTTGCACTTTTTTATCTGCATTTTCTCTGTCATCTGTTATTTTTCTCTTTGTACTTCCTGTTGTACTTGTATAATGGTTTAACTGTATTCATGATGACAGAGCACGCAAACCAAGATATTATTATCTCTATACGCATGACAATAATAAACCAATAACAGTCCCTTAATCTCAGATTTCATGTTAAAGATATTTCTCGTAAATTGGAAAACCATGCTAATTGCATTGCAGTTAATCATGCTATCTGTTACTGAATCGTCCTATCTGTCATGTTATCTGTTACTGAATCCATAAGGGTACGACCAATAAAAAATATTGATCCATCAAGTTTGCAAGAAAAGCGTAATTGTGCCGCTGGTGTCTGTTTATATAAACTTGAGCTGCTATGGAATGAATATCAGACACACCCAGTACTTAAGGAAACCTCAAAGCATTTAATGGGATGTATAAATATCTTTTAAAAAAACATTGGTGATGACTCCTATATGACTGGGCTAACTTTATTAAAATGTCATCTTTGTTTTACCCTGACAAAGTAATTGAGTCCATTAAGACAGACTTGATTGCAAATGTAGTTTGCCAAGCTTTTTGTTAAATATGTTAGTGTTGCATGTCTACATTAACATTCAGATTCACTACTAAATATACTTATTTAATTTTGAGATCTTGGTGGTTTAAGCATAATGTTACAACATAGAAATTGACCATTTTGCTTGTAAGGGTTTGGCATCCTTGCATTTGTAGCTCAGTCCATTGGTGAAGTTGTAACACTGGTCATCCTTGAAAGTGTAGCAGATAGTGGAAAACAAACATTCTAAGAGCAGTTTAAAAAAAATTAAAAATGCAGAATTATGATGTTCAATAACTAGATATTGATTAATTTGTGGATGGATCAAGGGAATGGGTTTAGGATGTGCTTTCCTGTATACTACACCATATAGCTATATTTTGCCACATGAGGAGACTGAGTATTTTGGATGAATCGAATGCTATCAAATGCTGCTTTGTTCTGGTTGGTGTTAAGCTTTTTTTTGCATTACTGGAGCTACATTGGTAAATAATGAATCTTTTCTGTTTTGGGCTTTGTGGGTATTGGATGGTAGGAAATTGCCGCAGAACATACAGCTCCTAATCACTATAGACACAAAAAGCTGGAGTCACTCAGGCAGCATCTCTGGAGAGAAGGAATGGGGTGATGTTTCGGGTCGAGAGCCTTCTTCAGACATCCCTCCTGCTTCCCCCACCGCTGAAGCAGTTGATGTTTTGGGTTGAGGACAATTGCTTGCCCAACGCCTAAAGAATGTTACAGACATGAAATTTATTAACCCATAATTTTCTCTACACAAGGCATGATTTAAACCATTGGATTATTTCCCCCTTGAAGCTCAATGAAATGTTTTGGCAGGACTCCATGATATCTTGCATCAATTTCTTTGGCATCTGCTTTTGCTGAGGGAAAGGTCTTGCAGTGAATGTTCAATGTTGGGGTGGGGGCAGTTGGTAAAGGACCTTTGATTATCCGATGTTGAGTGCAAGGGCCATCATAACCCACACATCAGTGAAGAAATGGATAGTGCTGCTGAAAACACCAGTTTATTCAGCATGACATTAGAGTGGGGAAAACCATCATGTCATTGGGGCTGTTGGAGTAGAGGAGAATGTATTATCTGTACATGATTCACAGTGCATTCTCATCCAAGAGTTCTATGATAATGGGACCAATGTGATGAATATATTTGTGCAAACTTTCTGTCTTGGAAGAGGACCTTAACTGGTCTAATTTTAAACTCCAATTGAACCCTGTTCAAAGTTGGTTTCTGTTTATGTCAATTGCCTATTCATTAGAGTGCCTTCTGTTTTAAAAAAAAAAATCTTATTCTGGTTGAAGCCATTCCAGCCTGGTACCAGAATGACCTTTTCTGTACCATTTTGTTCTTATTGCAACACAGTGACATTTCTCCAAACACCACTGCAAAGATAGCAGTGTTCATGAGCACACAGCTCTGGACAGCATCCATGAAGGCTGAAACCACCCATTGGTACGAGGTCAGCCTCAACTTGGCACGATATATCCCGTTACTGAATGGCATAACTTGATATAAATGAATCGTTACTGGATTGGAATTTGGATTCGGGAATGTTTGTATTGGCATGTTGGAACATCTTTTTTACTAATTGGCAAGACTGTCCCTGTTTCTTTAAACATAATTCAACATATGTCTCAGAGGCAAGAATAATTGATAACTAACATGATGAAATGCAAAGGTGTTCAAGCAAGTTTAACAGTGAAAGTTTTAGCAGAGGAACGGTGGCATGGATTGGGATCAGAATGATAACTAACTGGAGACGACAGAAGGAATGGCTGCAATAATAAATATGATTTTTAGATTGTTTACCTTGAAGATCAGATAAAACTTTTAAATTAGATACTAGATGAAATAAAATGGAGCAACAGGACTGGTGTGCAGTATTAAAATGGATGTTATTCAGTCCTGCTTCAATGCATCCTGAGTACTGAGGGAAGTAAAATATGGAAATTGCAGAAGCAGTGGCCATAATCTTCCTCCTTTGGTTATTGGAGCAGTACCTGTGAATTGGGAAGATTACAGCTGTTCCTTTCTCACAGAGAATCTTGCAGTTGCAGACAAGTATCTTAATTGATTTTAAGGAACTTTGAGAAACCAATATGGTAGAAATTTAACAGCCATGTGGAGGAATCTTGAGGCATGGAATCGGGGATAGATCAGGTGGCTTATTGAAGAATGATAGTTGACCTAATTGAAGCTTAAGACTAATGAGATAAATAATGTGAAGGGGAATTTAAAACTGGGGTCATATTTTCAGAATAATTGCGTGTCTTTGCGACCCCTCCAGCCTGCAATGCCATTCAATAAGATGGCTGATTTACTCTTCACGTAAGATCCAATTTAAGACCAGGGTTCGATCCTGACTACGGGTGCTATCTGTACTGAGTTTGTACGTTCTCCCCATGACCTGCGTGGGTTTTCTCCAAGACCTTTGGTTTCCTCCCACACTCCAGAGACGTACAGGTTTGTAGGTAAATTGGCTTGGTAAATATAAAAATTGTCCCTGGTGTGTGTAGGATAGTGTTAATATGTGGGGATCGCTGGTCGGCGCAGACCCGGTGGGCCAAAGAGCTTGTTTCTGCGCTGTATCTGTAAACTAAATTGATTACCTAAGCTAAACTAGGGACAATTTACAATCTTTACCAAAGCCATACAAACCTGTAAGTCTTTGGAATGTAAGAGGAAACCGGAGCACCCGGGGATAACCCACGTGCTTGGTCACAGGAAGAACGTACAAACTTCGTACAGACAGCACCCGTAGTCAGGATTGAACCCGGGTCTCCGGCGCTGTAAAACAGCAGCTCTACTGCTTGGCCACAAGGTTCTGAAGGGATATTTAAAACCAAACTTCATGAGCTTAGTGCTTGTAATCAATGCAGAGACACTGAATAAGATCTTTATAAATTCAGTTGATGTGTGAACTGGCAAATAAGAGAGTTTGAGCCAAGCAAGTCAACATACTGCAATTAACTTTTTGAAGACGCAATCAGAATAGTCGCTGGCATGGAGATAGATGTGGAGAATATAAAACAGTTTTGCTGATTTTTGTGATGTGGGCAGGAAACCAGTCCGCAGAAGTTGTAATAGCAGCATTGTCTTCTGCACGACTGTCAGATGAAAGTGCTTTCAGTGAGGAATTAGGAGGTCATGTAAGGACCAAAGGCAAGCAAACTGCAAGACTTGTGGGTGTGAGTGGTTGCAGGCCTAACCAGGGGGTTAACATAAACAAAAACCACTCAGTCTCAGGTGTTCATTCAAGACAACCTGCTTTAAGTACCCAAGGATATGGCATATTGAATAAGGGATGAAACTCCTGTTATACAGGTGATAATGGCCCACAGGAATGGTGTTTGCATCTGGTATAAGGGCTATATTTGTAGCGCAAATTCAGCTTGGAACCATCCATGTTATGAATGTGAGAATCTGAGGTGGAAGTGATATATCAAATGGGATTCACTACCGAGCCATAGAGTGAATAGTAATAGTACATTCACAGTTACATTATCATTGAAGCAAGTAAGAATTTAATTGTTCTATCTGGGACATATGACAATAAAACACTTAACTCTTGACCATTTTAAATGGTGTTTGAGGATAGCCATCTAAATAGTGACAACTGGGCTAAAAGACAAGGTATAGCCAAATGTGAGACCTTGGCGGGGATATAAGCCAGAAGCTGGGTGATTACATTGCAAGGATTGCCAGAGAAAAAATAGCAAAAAAAAGTCCCACGCAGATCTAAAGGCTGTGTTGAAATTGCGTAACAGTCAATGTTCCCAGAAGTGTTGCGAGTGCAGTTTGATAACATCAGTATAGAAATGTACCTTTAGCTATCTTAACCTATCGAAACTCCTGGTTTTGCAGTGTTGGCTGTTCAAATGTTAGTCAGCAAGAGCTGTGTGGTATTTGCCTCACCACAAGACAGCAAGCAAAGACCAAGGTAGGATGGGCAACGCACATACTTAGCAGAAGCATCTGTGGAAGCCACTGAGGTGGAAAGGCAAAACTACGGTGTGCAGAATCAAGACAGACACATTTGCAGGTTAGCTAGATCTGTTCTGGACTCGCAAACAGATCATGAATTTAAGTTGAAGATAGACATAAAATGCTGGAGTAACTCAGCAGGTCAGGCAGCATCTCTGGAGAGAAGCAGTGGGTGATGTTTCGGGTCAAGACCTTTCTTCAGAAGGGACCCTTCTGAAAAAGGGTCTTGACCCAAAATGCCACCCATTCCTTCTGTCCAGAGAAGCTGCCTATCTTGCTGAGTTACTCCAGCATTTTGTGTACATCTTCGATGTAAATCAGCATCTGCAGTTCCTTCCGACATACTTTAGTTTAAGTTGTTGACCAATTGGAATATCAACAATCCTCAGAATTTTGAAGACTCTGGTTGTTTCGAAATGAGATAGCAATATATAAACGATAGCTGAGCCTTTGCAGGAATTCATCGATAACGTTAAGGTGAGAAACCTAGCATAGGATGTTGCAATGAGGCAGTTTTAATGATTGTTTGATGTAGTTACTGTGGTCGTGACTGCACAGGTTTGCAAAAGAGTATGGTGACTAACAACGTTGCTTTGTTTAAGTTGCTATTGAGCGCTGAATAAAGCGCTGATTCCGAAGGCATCTCATCACTTACCATTTGACATTCTGAAAATTATTAATTTCCTGTGTTTTTAATGATAGAAAATGGCAACTGAAAGCTTAGCAGGTCAGGCAATGTTTGTGGAGTAAAAAGCAGTTTATGTTTCAGGTCGTAGATGTGTAAAAACATGGAACTGCAAATCCTGGTTAATACAAAGTCGTGGAGTAACTCAGCAGCTCTGGCAGCATCTCTGGAGAAAATGGATAGACATTATTTTGGGTCAGGACCCTTCTTCAGCCTGATGTGAACACACACTGCATCAACCTGTAGCCAAAACACCACCTCTTCTTGTCCAGAGATGCTGCCTGACCTGCTGAGTTACAATAGCACTTTGTGTCATTTTGTGTGAACCAGCATCTGCAGTTCCTTAATCTAGTCTTTTCTTTACTCATTGTAACCTTATTTTTTTCAGAATCCTTACTGCAGAGTTTCAGCTTGTCATCTCAACGTGTGTTTGTTATTGTATATCTGTCTGAATTTGAATGGCTCTCTTGAAGTCTCAATTTCTAATGCAGACCTAAGTACGATCCAACTCGATTGTCACAAGATAGACACTAAATGCTGGAGTAACTCAGCAGGACAGGCAGCATCTGTGGAGAGAAGGGTCTCGACCCGAAACGTCACCCATTCCTTCTCTCCAGAGATGCTGCCTGTCCTGCTGAGTTACTACAGCATTTTGTGTCTATCTTTGGTTTAAATCAGCATCTGCAGTTCCAATCCTACACATTTCGCCAACTAGATTGTCGTTCACCAAAGGTGCATGAGGAACTCTCTTCTCTTTTCTCTTTTTATAACGGGTTATCCTACAGCTCTGGCAGACTAAATTCACCCATGGACAGAATAGTAAAGTGTGGGAAAGGAGTTGAATTTTATAGAGCATTGAACAAGTTGTAGATTGCTCTGGATAGAAACATAGAAACATTGAAAATAGGTGCAGGAGTAGGACATTCGCCTGCACCGCCATTCAATATGATCATGGCTGATCATCCAACTCAGTATCCTGTACCTGCCTTCTCTCCATACCCCCTGATCCCTTTAGCCACAAGGGCCACATCTAACTTCCTATTAAATATAGCCAATGAACTGGCCTCAACTACCTTCTGTGGCAGAGAATTCCACAGATTCACCACTCTGTGTGAAAAATGTTTTTCTCATCTCGGTCCTAAAAGACTTCCCTCTTATCCTTAAACTGTGACCCCTTGTTCTGGACTTCCCCAACATCGGGAACAATCTTCCTGCATCTAGCCTGTCCAACCCCTTAAGAATTTTGTAAGGATCATTCCAGGATTGTGATCTGAGTACCGAGCTCCAGCCAATTTAACTTCTATCAGCTGCACATGGTGGTTATTTTTTTAAAGAAGGGTAGGAAATAATTTTCAAAAGGATGAACTAAAAATGAATGAATTGTGCATTTTAGAAAGCAAAGTTAGTATATGTGATAGAGATTTAGAAAATGTAAAATTAAGTCCCTAGCATGGGGACTTGTGTGATTTAACCTGCCATTTATCTGCTGACTCGTGTATTTACTGGTAGACTCTTCAGGATAAGAGTTCATTAGTGACAAATAACTGCTTGAGATAAACTGTCTTATTGACTGCCAGTCTGCAATTATCTCCCTCCACAAGTCTTTTCCGGAAGACTGGTTGTCCTCCTATAATTAGAATTTTAATCTTATTCCTTTTTAAATAATTTAGTGAGCATTTGGTGCTAACTTTACAGAGCATTTAAATTTTAATGTGAACATTATTTGATTCGACTCCTGTTAAATTGGTTTCAATTTATATTTGCGATTATTGAAGCCTTCATCATAGACAAATGAAATTGTTTCAGTAGAACGGACATTTGACATTTTTATTTTCAGTTCTCAGGCTTGCATGACAGTTCAAAGGTGAAAATACCACCCTAAAGATGCTGAATGTGAACACACACTGCACCTTGGTTACTCGCTAACTTGCCTGGATAGGGTGAGATTCCTGAGGTAGGTTTGAATGAAGCGTGGTCTTTGCGTTTAGTATTTTGGGTACAAAGATGCCAGAAAGAAATGAGATTTAATTGGATTTCCTGGATAAAGAAAGAAATGAATGTAGAACAAAATGCTTTGGAAGTCAGGTGTGACTATCTGCATAATTAAAGCCATTTTCTCTGGACCCAGACCAACAGCCCCTATCCAATATCTCTTCCTAGTAACGTTTTAACTTCTTGGTCACCTCCTTCCAACTCTAGTCCTCTCATTGTAACCTCTTTATTAATCAAGTTATTCATCTTGCAGAACATGTTGTCCTTTGTTTTTCAGAGCTGGAGCTTTTGTCCCATCGTCTGTGCACCCACCTAGCTCTCTTCTATTGCATCCATTAATCTTGTCTCCTCTGAACTTTATTCTTGATATGTGCGGATTCAACCAGTTTCGTACCCAGTTGAACTATTGCCATCCCTTTGCTGAGTTTTTGCTGCTAACTTCCTTGTTCTATTCGGAGTCCTTCATCCTTACTTGTAAGCCTTGCAGTTCATTGGTAGCCCTGCTCTCGGTTTTATTTAGTTTAGAGATATGGCATCGAACCAGGTCCTTCGGCCCACCAAGTCCACGCCGACCATCGAGTTCTGTGTTATCCACATTCTCATCCACTCCCTACACATTATGGACAATTTACATAGGCCAATTAACCTACAAACCCACACGCCTTTAGGATGTGGGAGGAAACGAGCACGGAGGACACACAAGTGGTCACTGCGGGAGCTTGCAAACTCCACCGTGCTACTTTTATTATAAGCATTGCATTTCCTTTGGTATCCCTGATTTTATGTACAACCCTCGAATATTGTTATGGGGCACATACTTCATTCTATTTCTTTGCCAATCCTGAGGTTTTTGCCTATTTAATGATAACAAAACCTGTGTAGATTCCAGCAGTTACCAACGTGAGTCTTGTATTGTTTAGCTTGTGCATTTCCTTCTTTATGTCTGATCCAATAACAATCTTTCCCAGGGTTGGGGATCAAGAATTAGGTTTACGGTAATGGGGAAAGATTGAATAGGAAACTAAGGGGCAACTTTTTCACACAGAGAATGGTGGCTCTGATGAACAAGCTGTCAGAGGAAGTAATTAAGGCAGGTACAATAACAACATTTAAAAGACATTTGGACAGATACATGGATAAGAAAATGTTAGACTAATGTGGGCAAATGGGAGTAGCGTAGATGGGACATCTTGTATGGCATGGCCGAGTTGGGCTGAAGGGCCTGTTTCTATGCTGCATGACTGACTCTAAGATTACTTAGTTTACTTGAAGCATCAGCTGCATCTGGTCCATTTTTTAAAAGCCCACCCTGCAGAAATATTATTGTTCACCTTAAATCTCAACTCAAGAATGCTGCCCTTGTTCGATCTCCACCTTGAGAAATTGAATCTTTCAATATGACATGTATTCTGACCCTGAGAAAATACTATACTCCAGGATGTTCTCTTGCCAGTGCCCCATATAACAGAAGCACCACTTCTTACTTTGGTTTTCAACTACCCACCAAAAGACGATACTAGTTGTTAGCATTCCTAATTCCTTGTGTACTATCCTTCTGTAAATCATGCACCAGGACTCCCAGCTCTCATCATCATGGACATCTCGAATCTTTTACCTGGTTACCTGGATTTACTTTCCTGGTAAAATAGGCAATTTCATATTTCCCATATTATACGCTGTTTACTAGATTTTTGCCTACACACTTAATATCTCTTTGTAATCTCCGCATCCGCCCACATATTTGCCTGCAGCCCACCTCGCTTCTGTGCCCATCAACTCCACCCTGATGTTCCTGCCACCCACCTCCACAAGGTTTAATTCACAGTCGTCAATTAACCCACCAGTATGTCTTTGAGTTGTGGGACGACACCACAGAACGTGGGAGAAATCCACGGTCACAGAGAAAACATGCAAACTGTACATATAGTGTCAAATCTCAGGATAGGACACTATGTACAGCTCTCATCATCATGGACATCTCATCTCTAATCTCTCGTATGGGTGGCTGGAGCTGTGAAAACAGCAATGCTAACTGCTGTGCCACATAATAAATGAACAGACTATTTAAACTCTTTTAATGCAGAATTACAATTCTCACCTTTACTTAACTGCAGGAGGTTGATTATTAGACTGATATATATTCACTTTCTACTTGTATATTCACATATATATATATATTCACATTTCTAAATGTGAGATGATTATACACTAGCACCAACTGCTTATGGATAATTGCAGAAAATAGCCTCTTCCAGAATTCCATGGTGGAATTTAGTGAACATAATTGTGATATTTTATTCAAAATTGATAGTTGAAAACTGGCCATTCCCCTTGAAGTCCATGATGGGAGCTAGACAAAAAGCTGGAGTAACTCAGCGGGACAGGCAGCATCTCTGGAGAGAAGGAATGGGTGATGTTTCGGGTCGAGACCCTTCTTCAGACCCAAACCGAAACATCACCCATTCCTTCTCTCCTGAGTTACTCCAGCTTTTTGCGCCTATCATTGGTTTAAACCAGCATCTGCAGTTCCTTCTTATTCAAATAAGCTGTGTTCAGTTTGTCTGCATTCATCACTGCTTTAGGGTGCCTACAATGCCAAAACTATATTTCATTTGTAATGTAATAAAAAAGAACTGCAGATGCTGGTTTACACCAAAGATAGACACAAAATGCTGGAGTCACTCAGCGGGTCAGGCAGCATCAATAGAGAAAATGGTTAGGTGACGTTTAGGGTGGGGACCCTTCTTCAGACTGAAGTGGGGTCCCGATCTGAAACATCACAAATCCATTTTCTCCAGAGATGCTGCCTGATCCGTTGAGTTACTTCAGTTGTAATGTGGCTGAGTTGTGGCATCTAGAATCCATCTACTTGTTCCATTCCACAATTGTTAATTCTCTTGCCCAGCAACAATCTGTCACTCAGTTCTCAAAATAGGAGGATTACTATTGAAAATTGAGGTGGGAAGAAATTTGTTCACCAGAGGGTGGTGAATCTTTGGAATTCTCTACCCAATAGTGATGTAGAGGCTCTGTTACTAAATGTATTCAAGATGTGAAACACATCGACAACAAAGACTGTCACAAATATAAAGGCTGCAGGAATAGTGGGGCCTGAGTGTATATGTACATGATTCCAAGAAAAGGGAAGAGCATTTTGTGAGTAGTTAATAAAGCGTATGGTATCCTGAGATTAAAAAATAGCAACATAAAGACAAAAGTCAGGAAGTGACATTGAATCTTGATAAAACATGGGACTACTGTGATCAATTCTGCTCTGGTGTGAAGAGCCAAGGGAGGAAAAGAGATTTAGAGGGATTTTAAAAAGGACGAGTTGCATTATTTTATGGTATTTTTAAGATCCTTTGGAGTATCGAAGCGCTTTACGGTCAATGATGTACTTTGAAGAGTAAAGAATGCAAGCTTTCAGAAACAGTAACGTGAAAATGACCAGATAATTGGATTTTTTTTTAAAACTGAAGAGCTGGCACAGACATGGGCGTCTTCCCTGATCACCTTGGATTTAGTGACGTCTAAAACACTTTGTAGAACCTTGTCTGTGTGCACTAGAGTGTCGATCTTTATTGTTTCCCTTGAATCCTTGACTTTCTTATATCGAGTGTGCTATATCGAGCTAGTAATACTGTTACCAAGTTGCTCATGAAGTTCCTTTCAAATTGCTCATGAAGTTCCTTTCAAATTGCTGCTGGAGTTTGTGCTTGGGTACAGCTTGCTAATGGGAAGCAGAGGCAGCAAACAGGTCCTTGACCTGCCACCATTCAGCTACACAAATTCTAACCATGCCAAATATAGAATTACAAACTAGACAAGAGACATTAAAACATACATTAAAAATATACTTAAAATAATAAAAATAGAGAAGGGACGGGACAGGCTGCTAGCGAGGCGGCCATGTTTCAGGCACTTCCAAGTCTTTCTACTGTGTTTCTCAATGAAGTACTATTTACTGTGTATTCTTTTGTCTTGTTTACTTTCCAAAAGGCATTATCAAACACTTCTCTGATTGAATTCTATCGTTACTGTCCCTTCTATTGTCATCCCACAATCTAAAGCTTTCTTCCAAATGCCTTTTTTTGTATCATCTGCAAACTTTTTAACCTTGCATTGACATATCACAAAAATCTCACTTCAATCTGTCTTTCAGTCACTAAAACACATCTTGACCAATACATTTGCAGCCTCCCAACTAGTCATGATTTAATAGATCACACATTTAGCTTAACGAACAATCTGCCATTTGGGTTTATAAAGATCTTGATGCAATGTACAGTCAGCACACTATCATTACGATTTTTGCCTTTATTGCCAAAGAAATAAGCAATTCCGTTTATTCAAAAATGGCATGCTTTAATAAACCTAGCTGATTTGTGCCTTTTCTAAATAGCAGTTATATGGCCCTTGGAATAGTTTCCAGTACTTGACTCACTGCCAGTGGTTAGGCTGGCTGCCCACCCACTGATTACTCATTCTATCCCCTTTCTCCTTTGTTAAACAAAGATTTTACATGAACTGTTTTGTAGACTTTTGGCAATGTTCCTGTTGCTAGTGAGGATTGGAATATAATGGTCAGATTTCCTTTTTTTTTCCCTATGCTGCTCTAAATAACTCTCTAAATTTTACTCTCAGGCCAGACTATTTACTTGCTTTCAAATACTATATTCTTCCTTTGATCTTGTCATTCCATTCTATATCTCCTTTTGAATTACACTTTGCATTGCCATCTCTTTTGTAAATTCATTAAAAAACACGCTTTGTTTTCCTTCCACATTTAGGACATCTGAAAGATATAAAGGCAGTATTTCAAAGATGAACAGAGTAAAAGTAGTTTCACTATCAAGTGTATGACCATATTGCAAATTGGGTATAATGCGATTAAGGAATACTATTTGTATTACGTGGACCGAATTAATTATAATGTGATTTCAATCGGGAATAAGAAAACCACTTGAGTTGCTGTGGAAATTGACAAGCAGTAAAAAAACTCTTGGGGGGAACCTCTTCCCATGTAATCGTGCGCTACTATCCCATCAGTACATAGTCTGGTAGTTTTGTTATTGAAGTTGACAAGCAATTACTTTGTTTGACACTTACGCAATGATAATCTAAACAATGTAATATAAAGCCTTTAGTATATTTAGTTAAAGACCTTTATCTTTGTAAAACCCGCGGGAGAAAAAAAAACGTACTTTTGCAAATCAGAGACTCTAACCCTTAGATGGACACAAAATTTAATATTTCCTATTAAATATTTGGATAAACAAGAGACAAAATAATAACTAGTAATCTGTTATCAGAACCACCAGACCTTTGATGTCTGCAGGCCAGATTGAAAGGTTTCATGATTTAATTTATGGTGTTCAATTGGGAAGGGGGAAAGAGTGTTGGGCAGCGAGAGAGAATATGGTCAAGTGTGAACCTTACGCAGCTAGATTGGCAGATGTTTATATAATAAGCAAAATTCCCAAATTCTACCCACCAAGGACCAACACTATTACTTTCGTACTACCCCCCCCCCCCTACTCAGAACATATCATGTTATCATCTCACAAACTAAAGTGGCTTCGCACTCACAAAATTCTATGACGCTAGTGTAACAACTCTACTATCGTGATGACAGTGTTGCATTTATCTATCCCAAAAGATTTAATTTAAAAAGTACTGATAAAATGACTCGTAAATTCATAAATGATAGGAGCAGAATTAGGCCATTCGCACCATCAATTTTACACCGCCATTCAATCATGCCTGTTCTATCTTTCCCTCCTAACCCCATTCTCCTGCCGTCGTCCCATAACCTCTGACACCCGTACTAATCAAGAATCTATGCCTGCCTTAAAAACATCCATTGACATCTCCACAGCCTTCTGTGGCAATGAATTCCACAGATTCACCATCCTCTGACTAAAGAAATTCATCCTCATCTCCTTCCTAAAGGAACGTCCTTTAATTTTGAGGCTATTACCTCTGGCCCTAGACTCTCCCACTTGTGGAAACATCCTCTCCACATCCACTCTATCCAGGCCTTTCACTTTTTTTTCTTTTGTAGTGAAGACAATGACATAACAAATTCCTGCAGCATAATTTCATCATCCATCAGAAATGAAGGAAATCATTTAAAATGTCCCCATTTCAGGGACTTTGCAATATATTCTGACTCACTCCACACGGCTGGATTTGCATTTTATATTGTAGATGAGGATCATAATTTGAAACACTTTTTTGAAGGCAACAAGCTGGAACCTGAAGCTTCTCACATATCCAATTAATAGAAGCTGAAGAGCAGCTTTATTGAAGTGTGATGTACGGAGAATACTGTACCTGTGATACGAATTGTGAAACGCAAGGAAATGATGAGTATGAGTCACTGTTGCAATGTCAGAAGTAATCTACACTTGTCATGCTTCCTCCAGCACCGAAGTGATAATGACCAGATAATGTATGCTATACAAGGACAATTATTGGACAGAATAATTGCATTTAATTCTGCTATAATGCAATAATTCCATTCGTATGAAACCGCATGTTGTAGACAATAGTGTTATAAAAGATGTCAATGGGGGAAAGGGGGTTAGGGGTTAGCTTTCAGTCTGAAGAAGGGTCTCAACCTGAAGCGTCACCCATTCCTTCTCCCCAGAGATGCTTCCGCTTTAGGTTCACAATTGACCATATTCTCTCTCCCTGCCCAACACTCTTTCCCGCTTCCCAAATGAACACCATAAATTAAATCATGAAACCTTTCAATCTGGCCTGCAGACATCAAAGGTCTGGTGGTTCTGATAACAGATGACTAGTTATTATTTTGTCTCTTGTTTATCCAAATATTTAATAGGAAATGGACATTAATCCCCATTTCCTACAAATACTTGAAAAGACAAGACAAAATATTAACTGGTAACCTCCAATCAGACATTGCCGACGAGCATTTGATGTCGTCCTCTATCTGTCCTTAGAAGCTAGTCAATGTCATACAGCAGCAAAACAGGCCCTTTGTCCCGATGTGTCTACAATAACCATCCAGTGAGTTACACAGATCCTACTTTCATCTCATTTTATTCACCCCACATTTCCATTAACTCCCTTAGATTCTACCATGTGTTTGGGGTGCAAAGATAATCTGGAAGACCCAGAGGAAATGCACTGGGACAAGTGCAAAGTCCGTACCGAGATCAGGATTGAAACTACTTCACTGGAGTTACGAGGCAGCTTGACCCTGGTAGTACCACGTGGTTATGTGTAGGGAATTCTGCGATTTGGATCCAGTGATGAAGGAGGAGGGATAGATAAAGGCTTGCTTATTAACCCTCCTTTGAAATTTGACATCAGGAGCTCTGATTGTATGGCTGTAGCCACCAGTCCACTGTTTGCCGTGGAAGCTTGGTATATTATGCTTTATTACTCTAATAATTGACTCACATTGTAATTATTGAAGTCCATTCTAAAGCTCAAAGCAGTTGTTTCTCTAGCAGCTGTCTGATGAATACAGTGAACATTGCAAGCACAATCTGGCAAAAAGGATTTAACCGGAGTCTGCAAATAACATCCCTGCAACTGGAATAAAGTGGTTAATGGAGAACGTTTGTTCTCGGTTTATATAAATAGACCAGATCACATCAATATTCTATTATGTTGGAGCTGAACCTATGCTTAGAGTCAACGTGCAAAGAAAAGCCACCAATTTATTCTATGAAATATGTACGCTAAAGTGCACTGGTGTCCAAACTAGGTTCAATTTGCACTTGTTTTATGTATGAAATGGTATACCCCACTTGATGGGAGAGTGGAAATAGTTTAAGATGAGCGAAAAAATAGAGTAGAGAGATAACCTGAAAATGACGCTGGCTTTCCTGGTCCAAAAATTCAATGTCATTTGTTAATTGGTCTTCAGAGAGCTGCACTCTGTGGTTTCAATTGAATAGTTTATCTTTGCTGTGATTGGATTCTAGATGGATCTGACTATGCTAATGTACGATTCACAAAGTAAGGTGCAGCAAATAACTGGGAAAGTTAACAGAATGCAAGCTTTTATTTTGCTAAGAGAGTTGAATCAAGGTTGCACTCCACTTATGTTAGAACATTAATGCGAGAGACTGTATCAAAATGGTGGCTCGTTATTTACAGATAGATGTAAATGCACTGAAGGCTCTTCAGCGAAAACTCGTACCCTGTTACCAGGGCTGGACAGATTGTCTTATGATGGTTGGGTAGACTCCATCACACAAACCAGCTTCCTCCCCTCACTTTCCTTCCCCCTCCACCCCCCTATCCATTGATCCCATCTACACCCTGCTGCCTTGGGAAAGTAGCCAACATCATGGATAGCCATCTGCTTATCAACTATCTATTTACCTCAGCCTTTATTGAAACATTCTGCTATCAGCGCCTTCCGAGGCTTCGAAAAAAAAAGGTCCATCTCTGCTTTAAAAGAGCAACACCATTTAAATAGTGATGGCCATCTTCATTTACAAGACCCAGCATCCTCTCTCTACATCCACTCTGTCTATACTTCTTGGAATGTAGTGATAGTGAGAGCATTAAATTATAAGAAGACATTAATAAATTGAACGAAAGAGCAAAATTATGGCAAAATGGATTTCAGTCTAGGTAAATTTAAGAATCTCCACTTTAGACCTAAAAGGGTTCTTTCTAAATCATGTCCAAAAAGACGTAGGTATCAATGTAAATTAACCATTAGAACAGCAGGTACCAGTGCAGAATATCAAAGGCCAGTGGAAATCTGAACAATATCTACAGGTCTAGACTACTTGCATAACCCTTAATAGACCACACCTGGAGGACTCCTAGAGTCTGCAGGCACTGCAGTTTTAGAAAGGATGTATGGCCTATGCAGATGGGTGATATATAAATAGCTCTCCCTGACATTCAGAAAGCTGAATAGTGATTTGATTGGGGGGATCAAGGCTGGTTGAGAGAGTAAATGAAGTGAACCTTTTGAAAGTGAGTTGTGAAGAAGGCTCTCATCCCTAAACATTCTTTCTGCAGATGCAACCTGCCCCACACAGTTACTACAGCACTTTGTGTTTTACTTTTCAAAATGAAGTTAGCAAACAGTCTGGCAAGCAAAACATGGGAGAAATTGGGAACTCATCCACAAACGTATGATTGGTAACATTTTGTTGACAAGGTATTAAGAGAATCGTGCATAAGAAAGATGTGTACTGCATCTCGACAAAAATCGGGGCATCAACTGATTGCTGTTTGTGGCCATTTGTGCAGCTAATTCAGAATTCTGGCCCACAACAGGGTTAGCAATGTGGACAAGTGAATCACTTCAAGAGAATGCTGAACGTTGCACTCTGCCCCCGTCACCCACCCCCATGCTTGCATCACATTGAAGGGAGCGGAACTCAGGGTAGACAATTACATGTGTAGGAAGGAACTGCAGATGCTGGTTTAAATCGAAGATGGACACAAAATGCTGCAGTAACTCAGCGGGACAGGCAGCATCTCTGGAGAGAAGGAATGGGTGCCGTTTCGGGTCGTCTGAAGAAGGGTTTCGACCCGAAACGTCACCCATTCCTTCGCTCCATAGATGCTGCCTCACCTGCTCAGTTTCTCCAGCTTTTTGTCTACCTTCGATTTTTTCCAGCATCTGCAGTTCTTTCTTAAGCAATAATTTCTTGAAATCACTTAAAACATCTCACTTTGTCTTGGAGAATTCTTTGGTTCTTTTCAGTGGAGCAAAAACCCTCGGAGTGAAAAACAAGAGGAGGTGCTGTGTGCTGATTGTTAGAGGAAGTGGATCTTGAAGCATGTGAAGAGGAACCACTTTCATCTTTGTTAAGCAAAGCCTCACAGTTTCATTTAATTTCAGGGTAACCGTTAATTTCTCTGGTGTTGAAGTTAAATAAAAGTGTGAGGGTCGTATTGAGCCTAATCTGATTTATCAAAAACGGAGAAAAGATGATCAATCTTGCGATCGTTTACACTATTTCTTCCCATGAGTCATAGTTGAAACTTTTTTTAAAATACAAGATTTAATCTATTTAATGTGTTCTTCCTCTTTGACTCTTTGCCAATGTTCTGTGTTTTGTTCCATCATTCATTGCAGACGGTGGAATCAATCTGCTTCTAGGTTTCTCGGGGTTCTGCCAGAATCACTTCATAGCCAAAGTGAAGCAAGCAAGAAAGATTATTCAGATTGTGGGAGGTGGTTGGTCCTCTCTTTATTTTTCTTCAATTCCCTGACACCAATTAGATGTAACTCTGCCTTCTGATAACTCAGTATTCTGATCTCTGATAATATGACAGTCGTCGTTGTATGAAATAGTATAATAGATTCTGTGGAGTGCAAGAATGCACTTTATATATAATTTGGCAGCAAACAATTGAATAACTGTCAAGCATTATGGTCAGCTACACAGAACCAAACATCTTCAATTGACCATTAACTAAAATTAGTCTTGTAACAGTGTAAATCATATTAGGTAATCATATTAGTGATATCCTGCTGTGTTGCATTAATTTAGGTTTTTCGACATTGTGAGCTATTAATTGTTCATGTGCCCAAAGAAAATACTGTTCCGCTATAAAGTTTTATCCTTCTTCAAATGAGCATATCCGTTTTTAAAAAGGCCTTGAATGATCTGTGTGATTATCCACGACTTTTTTCTTTTATGTTATGCAAGATGGAAAGGTAGCAGCAGAGTTTAATTGCTGGAACTGGAAGTGAAAGCGTTTCATTGTGAAAGCTTCTTTAAGAAAGGAAGTAGTCCCTTTCATTAGGGTTGAAGCCATGTTAATAATCAACATAGTCAGAAATCAGTAGCTACAAGATGCTTCAGAAAATAGGGGCAATATGTTTGAGGTGGTTGGTGCTTCACTTACACGAAGGCAAATGTCCAGTGATTCATTAATGTAGAACACCTGGAATAAAGTCTGAAGAAGGGTCTCGACCCGAAACGTTACCCATTCCTTCTCTCCAGAGATGCTGCATGTCCCGCTGAGTGACTCCAGCATTTTGTGTAAATTTGGAATAAAGTTTGACGTAAGAATACACCCACCTGCCCCATTCTTCCCACCACCTTAAAAAAGTCCTAAGCTGAACCAGAGTTTTGCTGAGCCGAGGTAACGCCCTTCCTTACCAGAGTTTTGCTGAGCCAAGGTAACGCCCTTCCTTACCAGAGTTTTGCTGAGCCAAGGAGACCTTTCTAGCTATCCACGTGCACTAAAAAGTCGAGGTGGAGCTTGAATCGCCAGAAGAAGATAGACACAAAATGCTGGAGTAAACTCAGCGGGACAGGCAGCATCTCTTGAGAGAAGGAATAGATGACGTTTCGGGTCGAGACCCTTCTTCAGACTCCAGAAGAAGCTGTTTACAAATGCCAAAGATGAACAGGCATTTGGGAAAAGTTGCAGGTTTGGCGATTGATGTGTATGATTAAAGTAAAAGTTTTGGATTCCAAGATTGCTGGCAGTGGTATATAAATGTTGATCCTTTCTCTTATTCTTGTCTGGTCTATTCAAGCAATGTCTCATGATAAACCGAAGATAGACACAAAAAGCTGGAGTAACTCAGCGGGTCAGACAGCATCTCTAGAGAAAAGGAATGGGTGACGTTTCGGGTCGAGACCCTTCTTCAAACCCGGGGTCAGGGGAATGTGAAACGAGAGGTATAGAGGTGATGTAGAGAGATATAGAACAAATAAATGAAAGATATGCAAAATAGTAATGATGATAAAAGAAACAGGCCATTGTTAGCTGTTTGTTAGGTGAGAACGAGTACAGACTAATGAGACTCAACAAGACGAGTTTGAAGCTGGTACGATAAACTGGCTGATCCCAGTGCATGCTTTCACTAATTGGTTGTCACCATTGTATTCCACTCTTTCAGCTCCAGATAATATAAATCTCGCTGCCATTCAGCTCTTGACCTTCTGATGGATGAAGACCCTAACGCTGCAAAGCCTTGTTCCCATGGCAAGTCCTGCGGTCAGCCCCGATTCTTCCTCTTCTGATAACCTCAGTCCAGATGAATTGGAACTACTGGCAAAGCTCGAAGAGCAAAACAGGTGAGGGCAAGATTTGCCATACAGCGTTGCAGCGCTGGAGACCCAGGTTCCATCCCGACTATGGGTGCTGTCTGTACGGAGTTTGTACGTTCTCCCTGTGACCGCGTGGGTTTTCTTCGAGATCTTCGGTTTCCTCCCACACTCCAAAGACGTACAGGTTTGTAGGTTTATTGGCTTGGTGCAAGTGTAAATTGTCCCTAGTGTGTATAGGATAGTGTTACTGTGCGGGGATCGTTGGTTGGTGCGGACTTAGTGGGCTGAAGGTAAAAGCTAAAATTTAACAGAAAACAAGCCAGTTACAGAGGGGGTCTTGAAACATGCTGGATTTTTTTTCCCAGTTTAGAGATAAACTGGACTCTACTAGGCTAATTCTGGGGCTTCAGTCTTCCTATTTTGGCTTTTTTGGCTCATTTTAATTGGAAAACATTGGATTAATAAAACGCAGATGCTGGAAATCTAAAATAAAACGGAAAATAATGGATTTCATTCAGCAGGTCAAGCAGCATCTGTGAAAAGAGAAACCGTATTTTCATGTTGAAAACCCTACATCAGAACTGTTTTCAAAATGGACATTCAAACTGAAAGATTAATGTTTCTCTTTCCCACAGATGTTGCCTGAATTTTCTGTTTTGACGATTAAATAAATAGTTGTATCTGGAAATAGCTTGAGGCCGTGGCCTCTCTTATTGCTTAATCTCAAATGCTTAAATGTATTCCTAACTGCAATAAAATGTAAACTAACTTTGCACTATTCATGCAGTTGGCAGAAAAATAGGGGGAGTGCATGGAGGAGGGAGTAGGAACTGGTTGATAGTGGCGCTACCCAGCTTTCCACCTGCATGCAACTTTCTTTCTATCAGCTGCCTCCCCTTTACTCTACAAGTCCAAAGAATGGTTTAGACCTGAAACATTTCCCTTGACGGATTCTGTCTGACCTGCTGAGTTTCTCCAGCAGTTTGTTCATGGATTATATCATTCTTTTGACAACCATATCTGCAGATTTGGATTTGACATTTGATCAGCCAGAGAACCAATGCGGGAAGGAGTGGGGAGTGCATGCCAGTGTGGTGACAGTGGGCTTGCATGCAGTAGGATTGGCACAGGGTGTTGTGGTGGATGTTTTGTGTGGTGCCAAAGACGGTGGGTGTTGTGGAAGGAATAAAGATGTGCAGATGAATAGGAGGAGGCGCGGGCAACAGGGGTGGGTATGGTGTTTGGAAACAGAGGACAACAGGAGACACATGGGGATTAGGAGATGAATGCCGGGGTAAAGTTGGGGATGGGATGGATGAGTCTGAGCACACCGGAGGTGGCTGGGACAGCAAGCTATGGGGATTGGTGAGTGGTGAAGAGGCAATCCAAGGTGGGTTGTAAATGAGCTGAACCATAGAAGGGAAAACATGGTTATGAATGTGTAGGAAGGAACTGCAGATGCTGGTTTAAACCGAAGATAGACACAAAGCTGGAGTAACTCAGTGGGACAGGCAGCATTTCAGGAGAGAAGGAATGGGTGACGTTTCTGGTCGAGACCCTTCGTATGAATGTAATTGCTTAGTTAGCAAGTGCCCATATTGGTAAGGATGAGGATTTTGACGGAGTGAGGGGTGCATTTATTTTATGGAGACTCTCATGGAATGGACAACACGAGGATATAGATACAGAAGAAAAACATGCAGGATGTTTGGGTAGATATTCTGAGGTTATGGACTTGGAGGCATTACTTCAGGCTGGCTACACGGCTAATATGGTGTAACGGTGTGAGTTGCTCTAGACAGCAGGTGATAGGAAATCCAGAAATATGTGTTTGAAATGCATTTGAGCCGTTGATTTCTGTGCTTTGCTTATCTCCATACCCAGATCTGAAGATGGAGACAAATTTAATGGTTAGATAGAAATAGCTGTTTGCTGCGTTCGACTTGACTTGAAATAGTGCAAGTATTGAAATACTTTTAGTTTTGGATTTGTTTGGATGGGAATAAAGAAGGGACTTAAACCACGTGTTATTCTGAATTATTGATGCTCGCCTCTCTGATTTTATTAAACTGCTGCCTTTCGATTGCTGCTGATGACACTAGACATCATTCTCACTGAAATGTTGTCCATTTTGTTTGCTACGTTACTTAATGCAGAGCTATTTATTGATTGGTTCTGAATATTTTATGAGCGGTAATATCCCATTACGCTTGTAATCGTCTGTAAATCTGTAACGTTTGCTAGGTTGCTGGAAGCAGACAGCAAGTCATTGCGGTCGGTGAATGGATCACGGCGGAACAGTAGCGGCTCGCTTGTGTCGAGCTCCTCGGCTTCGAGCAACTTAAGCCACTTGGAAGAAGACACATGGATTCTGTGGGGCCGCTTGATCAATGAATGGGAGGAAGTGCGTAAAAAGAAAGAGAAACTGCTGAGGGTGAGGAACTGGGGATGTTTATCATCGGGGTAGCGCAAAGCTTTTTAACCCGTCTATTGTCAAGAGTTTTATTGTCATATGTCCCAGATAGAACAATGAAATTCTTACTTGCAGCAGCACAACAGAATATGTAAACATAGTACACTGTAAACAATATGATAAACTAGAAAAAGGTCAGTGTGTGTATATGCACACATACTCAAATATATACATTACTCACATATATACAGATCATATACATATGTATGTAAATGTGTGTGTATATATACATACGCACATATGTATCTGTATGCACACACACACACACACACACACACACACACACACACACACACACACACACACACACACACACACACACACATATACATACACACACACACACACACACACATACACACACACACACATACACACATATATATATATATATATATAAAGGGAGGGGGAATGACTTAAAAATTTGAGTGGGAGCCAGCAGAATTCAAATCCTCCTGTTTTTAAATCCTGGAATGCTTCAATCTATTTTTAGTCTGCAGTGTTCAGATTTCCTTTCAATTCAAAGGAAAGGGGCTTTTTTATGCTGGAAGCTCTTTTTTACAGTGCAGTGGGACTTGAACCCTACCTAACCCCATTTCAAGTGAATACCAGAGACAGACAATTTGCAGAAATTGCGGGTTAAGTCCATTTCACAATCTAGCGTTACACAGCAACAATTACATAAATAGTAAGCCCAGAAGGAGGCCAGTTACACTTATTTACTATGCTGCTCGTCTTAATCTACCTGATTATTACCCTTTTAATCATTGTAAATGATGCATTTAAACTCTTCCTGATTTCAAACATCGATGCAAACATTTGTTGATCTTGCTGCTCCGAAGAGCAAGTTATTCATCCACGTGTCAAGTTAAAGAATCATATGGTGATGTAGCACGGAAATAGGCTCTGTGGCTCATCAAGATACTCATCAAAGTTAGTCCCATTTGCCCACATTCTGCATTCCTGAAACCGTTCTAGTAAATCATTTAGAAACATAGAAAACAGGTGCAGGAGTAGGCCACCCGGCCCTTCGAGCCAGCATCGCCATTCAATAGGATCATGGCTGATCATCCAGAATCAGTACTCCGTTCCTGCTTTCTCCCAATATCCCTTGATTCCATTAGCCCAAAGCGCAATATCTAACAATCTTCTCAAGAAATCTTTTAAATCTTTTTAAGATTTCTCAATCTTAGCTTTAATTTCCTTCTGCTTTCAAATTGTGCTTCTCTGAACCATCACACCACTGCAGCTGCCGCTCTGCTATTCTCATGGCTACGATGAGCTTAACATGCTTGGTAACATGCAGAAGATTTTTGCAGATACAATCCCAACTTTCTTATTTTCTTATATCCCTTTTAAAATGATACAATTTAGCATGTATACAATCATCGCTCTCTATCACAATAAATCACCTTCAGTTCTCTGCATTATCATTACCACATGTCTACCGGGTCCACAAAATATTTGTCAACTCTATATTTAAACATCTTTCCTTGTGTCCACTCATCCCTGTCCTCCCCTTCTTCCAAGGGTCTGAAGAAGGGTCTCGACCCTAAACATCACCCATTTCTTCTCTCCAGAGATGCTGCCTGTTCCGCTGAGTTATTCCAGCATTTTGTGTCTGATTCCTCTTCTTCCAATTCAATATCAATAATGTGCATCAAAAACCATGATGGTTGTGACACTGTCTGATTTTGAGTGCTATTTTTTCCTGGACTTTGGTTATCTACCAAATATCACAATATATGATAGGTAAACAGTATCCTGGCAACTCCCTATTTAAAATGGTGCTCCATCCTTCCTTGGTCATCTGTTGCCGGCGTTGCTTTGTTCTGGCCTCTTCTTGCCTCCAATTCCCTCCCCTCTACTTTCATTCTGACCCGAAACGTCACCCGTACATTTGTCCCAAGACAATAATAAACTAAGCCAGGGGTGGGGAACCTGCGGCCTTCTAGGCCATTAAATGCGGCCTTTTGAATGAATCCAAATTTTGTAGAACAAATCCTTTTATTTTTATTAATATATGTTTTTGTTCGTCTTTTATTATTTTTATTTTAATCTTAAAATGAACGTACTTAAAATACCAAAGAGTAAAAGAAGATTCAACAAAATAATCCTCCCCGACTGACGGCCACAATTAAAACATTAGTAAGTCATGGCTATTTTAACAAAATAATGTACATTTTGAAGTATATCTAATTGAAGTTTCTTGGATGCGGCCTTATTAGATTACAGCTAACTTAGTGCGGCAATCCAACATGAAAAGGTTCCCCACTCCTGAACTAAACTATACGGCAGGATATTAATCATTAATCAATAATATTTTATTATTAATGTTTAATGTTTTATGTGTCATTCTTAACTGTCACTGTATGTCATGTTGTCACTTGTGGGAGGAGCACCAAGGCAAATTCCTTGTATGTGAATACTTGGCCAATAAATTCATTCATTCATTCGACTGTGATTTCTGTTGTTTCAAATGATAATAGGAAACATTAGGGAAAAAGATTAAGAGATTAATTTATTTTCAGGAGCTGATTCGGAAAGGAATCCCACACCATTTCCGTGGGATTGTTTGGCAGTTGCTATGCAATGCAACTGATATGCCTATGAAAAACCAGTATTCAGAGCTGCTAAAGATGACCTCTCCTTGTGAGAAGCTAATCCGGAGAGACATTGCACGGACCTACCCTGAGCACGATTTCTTCAAAGGACAATACAGTCTCGGACAAGAGGTGCTGTTCAATGTCATGAAGGTGAGAGATGGACTTTGCCTCTAACTTTTCCTCACCAGAGTTTAGTCTTGTTAGAGACAGGAACATGTAAATGAATGTTACATTCAGTGGGGATTAAACATGGGCAGGAATGGAATGTATTCAGTTTCCTGATTTAGCATGGGGGAGAGGAAAATATGAACAGTCAGCATTTAAAAAAAATAATCCTCCCTGTATTTTCCCAAATGACTCGAACAAAAATAAAATTGTTTATAATTATCCCCAGAAGACAGTTGAATAGTACATCAGCATCCTGGAAAATAGTTGCAGCCACATTCCCCATTCAAGTAGCCTCCTGTGTATCACATCCCGACTGGTCAGTGCCCTTGCATCAAACTATACTTCCATATCGCCTAATGATCTCTCAACTGACTACAGTAATAGCCACTTGTCTGAGTTTGGCAATTCCAGTCCACTAAACATGTTGTACCACAATCTCTGCGGTTCTTGTAGGTAGTTTTGTTTTGGACCAGTTGGGAGCTTAGACGATGAGTAACCACACAAGTCCAGGACCCCTCAAGGTCAAAGAGATAGCTCCATGCTTTTAAACACTTTCAGTTAATGTCTCACAAATGTGGGTTACTGGGACTGATAGAGTCGCTGTGGTCTCGTAATTGATCGCACATTCATGAACATTGAGTGTATAAGGGGTAGAAATTCACAGATGTGTGCATGTACGATTTATCGCAATCTAATTTATGCAAGTTGTATGTATGTGAAAAGCCATTTGCCCAGAGACCGAGGAAGACAGCTTGTAAGCATTCACCTGAGATAATTTCAAAGCTGATTAGGGGAGAGAGATGATTAAGATCAACAACCTGAAACATTAATTACTTTCTCCAGTTTCAAGCTGATCTGTGTATCTTCAGATTTCCTGCATCTGTTATTTCACTTTTGTGTCCCTGTCCATTGTTTAGTACTGGGGGTGGCACAGCGATAGAGTTACTGCCTGACAGCGCCAGAGACCCAGGTTAGATCCCGACTACGGGTGTTGTCTGTACGGAGTTTGTACGTTCTCCCTGTGAGCGCATGGGTTTTCTCTGGAATTCCTCCCACACCCAGAGTATAGAGGTTGGGAGGTGAGTATAGAAGTTGGGAGGTCATATTGCAGTTGTATAAGACGTTGGTGAGACTGTATTTAGAGTATTGTTGATCAGTTCTGGGCACCATGTTATGGGAAAGATATTGTCAAGCTTGAAAGTGTTCAGAGAAGATTTACGAAGATGTTGCTAGGACTGGAGGGTGTGAGCTATAGGGAGAGGTTGAGTAGGCTGGATCTCTATTCCTTGGAGCGCAGGAGGATGAGGAGCGATCTTATAGAGGTGTATAAAATCTTGAGAGGAATAGATCGGGTAGATGCACAGAGTCTCTTGCCCAGAGTAGGGGAATCGAGGACCAGAGGACATAGGTTCAAGGTGAAGGGGAAAAGATTTAATAGGAATCTGAGGAGTGACTTTTTCACACAAAGGGTGGTGGGTGTATGGAACAAACTGCCAGATGAGGTAGTTGAGGCTGAGACTATCCCAACGTTTAATGGAGAGATTAGGAGGGATATGGACCAAACGCAGGCAGGTGGGACTAGTGTAGCTGGGACATGTTGCCCGGTGTGGGTAAGTTGGGCCGAAGGGCCTGTTTCCACATTGTATCACTCTATGACGTGTGGGTTTGTAGGTTAATTGGCTATTATATATTGTCCCTAGTGTGTAGAATAGTGCTAGTGTTTGGGGTGATTGCTGGTCTGTCTGGACTCAGGCCGAAATGCCTGATTTCACGCTATTTTTAAATACTATTTAGTAACAGGCTATTGAAGTATCATTTCAGATTCGAGTGTCCATGAAAAATAATTTATCTGTTGGCTAATGATATTTTAACTTTGAAGTTAGAAAATGATTCTGTCAGTGGGATGCAGAATCATTAGCTGGGTAATTAAAAGATACACACTAGATTGGTTTATTGAAGCTTGAATGGAAACATGCCCTTCAGTTTAACAAGTCCATGCCGAACATCGATCATCCCGTTCACACCTCGCTTTCATAGCCAGTCCTTGCATACAAGGAGTAGTTTAGAATGGCCAATTAACCTTTGTCTTGGGATGTGGGAGGAAACCGGAGCACTCGAAGGAAACATATGCGATCACACGGAGAACGTGCAACTCTGTACAAACAGCACAGACATCACCCGTAGACAGGATGGAACCCGGGTCTCTGGCGCTGTAAGGCAGCAACTCCACACTGCACCAACGTGCTGCCTCCCCATTACTAAACAAGGGACAGAGACTCAAAAGCGAAATAATAGATGCAGGAAACCTGGAAATACACAGATCAGCTTGAAACTGGCAGCGGTTCGACCAACTGCACCACTGGAGTACACTGAGAGCACATATTCTCCAAAAGATCAAAAATAGTTATTTCACACTTTTCTCCTGCAGATGCTCTGGCCTTTCCTATGGACATGCCTGTTTAAGAGAACTGCATTTGTTGAACTGTTCCCAATTATGATGAGATGAGTAAATATCTCAACTCATTTTTATCTTTTGATAGGATCACCTCTAACCTTTGTTTCGATTATCCTATTTTAATTAAATAGCAACATAGATTTGCTTGTTCTTCAGTCACTGAGCTTGAAAATTACCTTGTGTGTTGAAGTTTTCTCGAGTTTGAGTCTGTTTGCTTACTTTGTGGCAGGCTTACTCTCTGGTCGACCGTGAAGTTGGATATTGCCAAGGAAGTGCATTCATTGTGGGGCTGCTGCTCATGCAGGTTGGTGTGAGGAATTTGCCTAATGCAGTCAGACCAGGAAGAACTGCGAGGTGATACTTCCGTATAAATTGTTTTACCCCTCACTGTAATGTTTTGATTGTGCCTTTCTAAGATGTGATGGCTTTTCTAGAACACTTTTGTTTCCAAATATTTTATCCACAGTGGAAAACCTTATTCTACACACCTGACATTTGAATGTTACTGTGTACAAAGTTAACCTAGTAAATAGCATCCTGTGTGTCTACGGGACTGTAAGTATGTACAGTTCAGAAACTAAATAGGTAGGTTATTTAGAGACCCAAATGCTGGAGTAACTCAGCGGGACAGGCAGCATCCTGTCAGGTCGAGACTATTCGGGTCGAGACTATTCTTCCCTGAAGACGCGTCTCGATCCGAATTATCACCCATTCCTCCTCTCCAGAGATGCTGCCTGTCTCGCTGAGTTTCTTCAGCAGTCTTCGGTTTAAACCAGCATCTGCAGTTCCTTCATGCACAGGTAGGTTAGTTACATTGGACATCCTGTCAGTACTTAGGCTAGTTTAAGTTATCGTTATGTGTATCAGGGATCTTGTAAAAAGGTCCGATCTGGACCATACCTTCAAACTATACGATATTGTGAAGAACAGCAAATTATTTGTTCATTGATAATTCCATCAGTGAATTTTACATTGATTCTTTTAAATCTCATTCTGGGTAGATGGTGTACATTAAAATGCTGTCATGCTAAATCTGTCAACTAGAAGCAAACTTGCAGATTGAGTGGTGCATTCAGCATGATAGATCTCGGGGAAGAATTAAAATCCACATTCACTTCTCACCATTATTTTTCCTGTCAGTTCTTGTAAGGATTTGGATAGAAAGGCAATTATCTTAGATACATAGATACATAGAAAATAGGTGCAGGAATAGGCCATTCGGCCCTTCGAGCCTGCACCGCCATTCAATATGATCATGGCTGATCATCCAACTCAGTATCCCGTACCTGCCTTCTCTCCATACCCCCTGATCCCCTTAGCCACAAGGGCCACATCTAACTCCCTCTTAAATATAGCCAATGAACTGGCCTCAACTACCCTCTGTGGCAGAGAGTTCCAGAGGTGCACCACTCTCTGTGTGAAAAAGTTTTTCCTCATCTCGGTCTTAAAGGATTTCCCCCTTATCCTTAAGCTGTGACCCCTTGTCCTGGACTTCCCCAACATCGGGAACAATCTTCCTGCATCTAGCCTGTCCAACCCCATAAGAATTTTGTACGTTTCTATAAGATCCCCTCTCAATCTCCTAAATTCTAGCGAGTCTCCTAAATTCTAGCGAGGGGAGTGAGTAGCCTGGAAAAATGCCTCGGTACGTACAATCAGTAATCAAGATGGGGCAGAGCCGAAATGAGTTGTTTCACTGAGGGCGATGAATAGAAGCCTAGATTGCTTTGAGTCCTATTGATTGCTTAAGGGTCTGTCCCACTGCGGCGACTTAATCTGCCAGTTTAGAAGAGTTTCCCTTTGACTCAAACTCGCAGCATGGTCGACACGTGGTCCTAGGAGGTCCTATGAAGTCACTGGAACTCTCCTTCAAGCTCGAGGAAAGTTCCTGCATACCAGGTGCCTCAGCTAGGTCGCTGAAAATGTTTCAGCATGTTGAAACATTTTCTGCGAGTAAAAATTGGTCGGCATGGTTCTTTTGAACTCGTAGGGCAGTGGAGAGGGGTCACTATTTAGTTATAGGCAGTTGAGGGCAGCTGTAGGCCATCTCCTTCACTGACCGGGCATTTTATTTGGCTCATTGGAGTTTTCAGGAACAAGGAAAACCGACCGGTAGGTTAAATGCTAAACTTTATTATACTTCTTAAAAGTGTCTCCACTCCTTCTCCCCTCCGTCTCGCTCCCTTCTCCTCCCCCACTTCTCCTCCCCCTTCTCCTCCCCCTTCTCCTCCCCCTTCTCCTCCCCCTTCTCCTCCCCCTTCTCCTCCCCCTTCTCCTCCCCCTTCTCCTCCCACCTTTCCCCCCCCCCTTTCTCCCCCCCCTTTCTCCCCCCCCTTTCTCTCCCCCTTTCTCTCCCCCTTTCTCTCCCCCTCTCTTCCTCCCCCCTCCGCGCTCTCTGAAGGACTTACCGTACACTGTGCAGCCGTCTTTTACCTTCCTCTTTATTGTGGGTGTGAATTTCAGACAGCGCTCCCCCGCTCTCCCTGGCCCCCGCCTTTGCGGTGTGTGTGCGTGCGTGCGTGTGTGTGGTTGTCCAGCTCGCGCTGTCATCGCTGACGGTCGATCCAGCTCGAGGTTTTTCAGGCGCGTGCCCTCGAGCTTGAAGGTCGAACACACTCTTCTGAAGTGGCGGAGTAGGTCGCCGCAGTGGGACTGCCCCTGTAGTGTTGCAGTGTTGAAGATCTAGAGCAGTTTCTTGGCATGATACAGAATAGGCCAAAGAGCTGGAAAACCATGTGTACATTGTGCCCTCTCTACTTCTATTAAACAATAAAATATTTCTCATTGATTCTTAATTTCTATCCACCACTTGCACAATTATGTTTGATGTGCTGGAGAGATTGTTTTTCCAGCGCAATACTTGCGAGTGATAGTCAATAGTCAATTTTATTCGTCACATACACCCGAAGGTGCAGTGAAATGAATTTGCCAGCAGCGGTACAGTTAAAAAAGAACACACAATACACAATAAGATTTAACACAAACATCCACCACAGCATTCTTCACTGTGGCGGAAGGCACAAAGGTCAGTCAGTCCTCCTCCATTGTTCCCCCGTGGTCGGGGCCATAAACCTCTGCAGCCGCCGCTACGGACGGACGGATGTACAGGCCCTCTCGTCGGGACGGTTGAACACACTCCGCGGCTTGGAGGTCCCGAATCGGCGCTTTCTTACTGGAGACCGCGGCTTCAGGATGTTGTAGGCCACAGAGTAAAGTAAGAATGTCATTGTTCTATCAGGGACATACGACAATAAAACACTCTTGACTCTCGCTGTGTTTTATTTTCATTTATAGATGCCGGAGGAAGAAGCGTTTTGTGTGTTTGTGCGTTTGATGCAGGAGTATCGACTAAGGGAGCTCTTCAAGCCCACTATGGCAGAGCTGGGTCTCTGCATCTACCAGTTTGAGTATTTAATACAGGTAACCCGGTGAATCTTATTCCGTCAGCCCTTGTACTTGAATTAATTGAATAACCTACTCACCCACAAAATAGTGTACAATAAATACCAGGAAGTGATTGCAACTCCTGAGCTAAATGAGATGGGGCATAAAATCACTGTAGGATGATACATGACAGTATTAATATATCGCAGTAAGGAACAGTTGAATTGTAAGCTATTTTTTTCTTGGCAAATTGCCAACTTCATATTCCTGCATCAGAGTGATGAGTGAACGAGGGGCTGAATGAAGTTAGCGATAATGAATGCAAGTAATTGGAGAAAATAATGACACTAAAAGGCAATAAATCCCCAGAACCTGACGAACCGCAGTGAACACACAAGTTATCATTTTCTAAAATTCTATTACATTCTAAAATGGTTCCTACAGACTGGAAGGTAGCAAATGTAACGCCACTGATTAAGAAAAAAAGGAGTCTGGAATTATGGGTCCATTAATCTGACGGAATATACAATAATCTATATATTAAAGAGGTAGCACAAAAATAACAATAGGTTTGGGCAGAGTTGAGGAGAACTTTCAATACAGAATGTATGAGCTGTAACAAGCAGAATAGATAAGGGGGGGGGGGGATGAGGTGTATTTGGACTGTAAGGTGGGACTCACATGAAATAAGAGCTCATTACAAATGAAATGCAAGGAGGTGCCAGAGAGGAACAGCATACCAGGCCACTATTCTCTCAAAATTTAGAAACAATCTCACGGAAACATGTAGAATTCTTGCAGCCTGTGTTAAAGTAAATACAGAGATGATATTTCCTTTTTGTCAGTCTGAAGAAGTCTTCCTCCCATCAAAGTGAAGAAGGGTCTCCACCTGAAACCACCTATTTGAGTTCTCCAGAGATGCTGCCTGACCCATTGAGTTAGTCCAGCACTTTGTCTTTTATTATAAACCAGCATCTGCAGTTCCTTGTTTCGATATTTTTCTTTGGGCTGGATATCTAAAATGTCACAGAAGAGGTTGATGGTTTAGGACTGAGGTGATGAGAACTGCAGACCCCTGTCTTGGCCGAGGCATTTTGATTTTTAGAAAATGCAAAGAAAACTTGAGGCAATGAGTTGTGTAAGGAGCCAGAAATCTGACCATTGTGTCTCAGTAAGTTGTCACTCTAAATTGCATGAGTACGGAAGAAATAACAAGGTGGGAATAATGGGATTGCTTCCCTGGGAGTCGGCATGGACCTGATGGGCACAATTACAGCTCCTGTTTTGTTGTAAAATGAGTAACAAATTGAAATGTTGGATTATTGAGAAATGGAGTGCTGTAAAGCAAAGAAACTTCTGAGTGTGCAGCTGGGCAAATGAAAAGTTACATAAGAAACTGCAGATGCTGCAATCTTGAGCAAAAAACTTAATGTTGGAGGAACTCAGCAGGTCAGGCAGCAACTGTGGAGGGAAAAGGACAGACAAAATTTTGCATCTGGATCCTTCAGTATACAATTCGGTCTAAACAAGCGTCCCGACCCAAAACATTATCCATCTGTAACACTCCACAGATGCTGCCGATGGACACAACATGCTGGAGTAACTCAGCGGGACAGGCAACATCTCTGGAGGAAAGGAATGGGTGACGTCATCCAGAGATGCTGCCTGTCCTGCTCAGTTACTCCAGCATTTTGTGTGTATCTTCAATGTAAACCAGCATCTGCAGTTCCTTCCCACACAGATGCTGCCCGACCTGCTGAGTGCCTACAGTACTTTGTCTTTTCCAGAGAATGTTATGTTGGGAATGAAAGCAAGTTTCCTGTTCCTCTACAGCACTTCCTTGTATTTCATTTGTACGAGCTCTTACCCAGTACAAGTCCAAACACAGCTCCCTGAAAGATGAAGGAGAGCGTGGTGAAGAAGGTGCATGGCATGTTTGCTTTCATCAGTTGAAGCATCGTATAAGAGTCAGGAGGTCACATGGCAGATTTTTAAGCATAGGAAGGAACTGCAGATGCTGGTTTAAATCGAAGATGGACTAAATACTGGTGCAACTCAGCGGGACAGGCAGCATCTTTGGAGAGAAGGAATGAGGAACGTTTCGGTTCAAGACCCTTCTTCAGAAACGTCACCCATTCTTTCTGTCAAAGAGATGCTGCCTGTTCCGCTGAGTTACTCCAGCATTTTGTGTCTATTGCAGATTTTTAAAGCTTTGATTCGGCTGCACATGGAATATTGTGTGCAGTTTTAGTTGCCACATAGTAAGAATGTGAAGGCTTTGGAGAGGGTGCAGAAGAGGTTTACTAGAATGCTGACACAAGGAACAGCAGAGGCTGATTTGCAACTCAGTGGGCCAGGCAGCATCTCTTGAGGACATGCCTGGGTGACGTTTCAGGTTGGAGCACTTCTTCAGCTCTTCAGTCTGAAGAAGTAGCCAGACCTGAGAGGTCTATCCACATCCTCCAGAGATGCAGCCTGAACCACTGAGTTAGGAGATATTAGCCAACAAGGAGAGGCTGGACTAACTTGGCTTGGTTTCTCTGAAGCAGTGGAGACAGTGGGAAGATTCTATAGAAGTATATAAAATAATGGGAGGCTTAGATAGTCAGAACCTTTTTTTCAAGGGTGTCAATGTCAGAGGCTAGAGGGCATATTTTTAAGGTCAGAGGGGGGGCATTTAAAGGAGACTAGACTAACGCTGGGGGGGGCGGGCGGCCTGCGGCGACACACACACACTAAACACCCCCCCCCCCCACACACACACACACTAACCACCCCCCTTGATATTGTATTAATATTATTAATTTACCCCATTTTATACTTCTTTTACCCCATCCCGCCCTATCCACTGACGCATAGCCCGATGTGAGGCAAGTTTATTTTGTACTGAGTGGTGGGGGCAAATATAAAAGTGGTGCTTAATAGGCCTTTAGATGGGCATGTGGAAATGAAGGGAATGGAGGAATATGGATCACATGAAGGTACAGGAGACTCGTTTAACGGCATCATATTTAACACATTGTGTGCTGAAGGGCCTGTTCCTGAGCTGTACTGTTCTATGTTCAAACTAGGTCAGGACATGCACAGTGATTAGCATGACTCTGGGAAGTGTCGTGGAACAGAGTATTTGGGGTGCAGGTACATAGTTACTTGAAAATGAAAACTCTGCACTCTGCATCTTCACTGTCACTCCACCTATTGCACTTGAGTTTGACATGATTGTATTTATGTATAGTTTTTCGCTGTGACTTGTCACATGTGACAATAAAGTATAAGGCATTCAATCATTACTGTATCTGATTTGATTGGTTAGCATGCAAAACAAAGCTTTTCACTTTACCTCAGTATACATGACAATAATAAACTTAAACCAAGGGTGGTGAAGAAAGTGTATTATCTTACGATCGAGATACAGCGCTGTGTATGATCTGGCGACTAACCTTTCTTGACCATATTTTGAAGTACCTGTATTTTGTACTCTGGCGTGTCCTGAGCGCTCCACTTTTATTTGCCCTCTGCTCTTTATTTTGCTTCTCAGGACCAATTGCCTGAATTGAACGTGCACTTTCGCTCGCAGAGCTTCCACACGTCGATGTATGCGTCGTCATGGTTCCTCACAATTTTTCTCACTACGTTTACCCTGCCTTTAGCCACTAGAATATTTGACATATTTATGTATGAGGTAAGTCCTTCAAAGTTACATCAATTTGTGTTGACATTTTAATAATATAAAGCAAATGATTGATTGGTACGACCAACTTTGCTGTTGATCCTTGCGGAAATGAGTATCAGTCTTCTCAGTTAATGACCAACTCGATAGAGATGGGCTAAGTTTTATTTCTCATTGATGTCGAGGCCTTAAAAACAGTAAATGGTGCAGGAAGTAAGGTAGAGTGGTATTGCCCCCTCGACATTTCAAGTGATTTTGATCTCTGCCCCAGTATGTTCTTCTTCGAGTCCGTTGCAATCTCAGATGTCGTTCTGCCAGTATCTGGCGCAGGTCACAGCTGGTCGAGTCGGTTCAGCCAGGTCCTGGGGGCTGCACTGGGGGGCGTCGTCACACTCCAGTAGGTGGGACATTGTCTGTACTGCTCCACAGCTGCATGTGTCTTCTGCCTGGTAGTTCCATGCTTTCATAAGTGCTTTACACCTCCCCTGCTCCACACGTAATCTGTTGAGGGTCTTCCAGGTTGGCCATGGGAGGCCGTGCCCGCTGGCACGCCCTCCCATGGTCGTGCCAGCGGGCAGTATGTGATTCACAGCAATGGTAAGAAGAAAATAATGATTGAAGATCATTCCAAGAGATGTTACTCAAACACTCTGGAGTGAGTTCCTTCAGATTTCCCATCGTAATTGTGTTGCCTCTTTATTCTTTTGGACGAGAGACAGTCAGTGTCAATGAAGTACAAATCCGAGCTGGGAATAGTTGTCAATAAAGCAGGTTTCAAGGTGGGAGAGGTGGTACAAAAGGGCAAGTCTGTGATGGAAAGAAGGATGGAGGAATTATACGGTAAAAGGGATAGTACAAAGTGAGAAGGGTCGGTAAAAGGATAGTAAGAAGGGAACAAAAAGTCAAATTGAATGAGTTCAGCTCATGGGCACCTTGATTGGCATGGAAGAGGGGCTGAAGGGTCACAACTCCATGCCTGTTTCAGTTGCAAATCTACTTATCTGAAATTGGGTGTAGTGACAGCTAGCAATGTTGCTTGTTGAATTCAGTGTTGAGTTTGGAAGGTTTTCATGTCTAGTTAGAACACCAGGTATAAGCGCATGACTCTGAATGTAGCACTGTTGGAAAAGTGTCAGAAGCCAAAGATAGATCAGGTTCAGTTGCTTTAGATTAGATTAGATTAGATTTTATTACTTGTCATTTGAACCTCAGAGAGGCTCAAACGAAACTCCGTTTCCACAGCCATACAAACAAAACAATTCCTACACGACACACAAACAATTCAATTTACAGAAAAACATCCATCACAGTGAATCTCCTCCTCACTGTGATGGAAGGCAAAGTCTTTTCTCTCCCCTGCACCAATTTTCTCCCGATGTTGAAGCCCCAGGCGGGCAATGGTAAGTCCCACGGCCGTTGAGGCCGCGCTGGGCGATGTACGGCCTCGCTCCGGGTCATTCCAACCCCGCGACTCGGGCTGGAGAAGTTGCGTTGTGGGAGCTCCGGAAAGCGGTCTCTCACCCAGACCCGCGGGCTCCCGATATCACAGTCCACCGGCCTGCAGCTGCAGCTGGAGCCTCCAAGCTCCGGAGTGAGCAGCGAGCCACCACCGCTCCCCACGCTCTGAGGCCGGCCAGCCCCACGATGGTGAGTCCGCAGCTCCGCAGGCTCTGCGACTGGAGCCCCCAGGTCGTTCTGGTTGGAGGCCGCTCCACGGTGCTAGGCCCCAACGACAACGGAGACCCGACAGAGAAAAGGTCGGGTCTCCCGTGCAGGGAAGAGATTTTTAAAAGTTTCCCCTCCCCCCCCCGACCCCCACATATACACCATTAAAAACAGTGCAAAAAAAACACGAACAACTACATTTAACTAGACAAAAATAAAAAAAAGACAGACAGGCTGTAGGGGCCGCCGCACTTTAGAAATACTGGTGGTATAAAGCCTGATGAACACACACACTATTGTTTTGATTAGGCTATCGTATTCTCGTAGTATCAGGTATTTACCATCTCATGCTGATTGAGAAAAGGATAGAGTAAGACTACTCGATAGAATTTTAAGTTTTGTGTCATGCATCCTTGGTGCCCATTGAAGCAGGTGTACGTGACATAAACGATTTATGAGAATCACTGGCACTTCCATCTTGCGTTGTGCTCTTTTGATTTTAAACTCTCCTTTGTAGTTCTCGGTTCAGTGAATACTGCATTTGTATTTGGCAGGGATTGGAAGTAGTCTTTCGTATTGGAATGGCTATCCTTCAGTTTAATCAAGTCGAATTGATGCAACTTGACATGGAAGGAATGTCGCAGGTAAATATGATCACCATCTTGCCCCCTCTCTGATCCTGGCACCAGTTGTATCTCTCGGTTCTCTCATCCTGAAACGTTTTACCTCTGGGTTAAGACTTGATGCCTTCACACTCAAAATCCTAAAATAGTTTTTTGTACAACAATCCGATCACAAAAGGAAGTAATTTCAGTTACCTCAATTGTGCATCATTTATCACATCTGCAACTGCTCGGTGAGATTCTCTTTGCATATTTACACATGCAGGTGCCACCATGTTGTGGCGCCATTTTACAAGGATGTTGCCAGGACTAGAGGGTCTGAGCTATAGGCAGAGGTTGAGTAGGCTGGGACTCTATTCCTTGGATCGCAGGAGGATGAGAGGTGATGTTATAGAGGTGTATACGATCATAAGAAGAATAGATCGGGTAGTTGCACAGAGTCTCTTGCCCAGAGGAGGTAACTGAGGCTGGGACTATCCCAACAGTTAAGAAGCAGTTAGACAGGTACATGGATAGGACAAGTTTGGAGGGATATGGACCAAATGCTGGCAGGTGGGACTAGTGTAGCTGGGAAATGTTGGCCAGTGTGGGCAAGTTGGGCCGAAGGGCCTGTTCCCACACTGTATCACTCTGACCGGTCCACCCACGCGCTCAGTCTACTGGAGCAGTTCCCGAGCGGAGCGATTCACCTCCTTCCAACAAGTTCTGTTTCTTTCACCACTCTATCTACTATTCTGCAGCGTGAACAGAGGGAAGGTTTAAGCAAAAAGCTGTCAATGGTGTTTTGTAAATAACTTCCCCTGCCACCATGTTTAATGTTAAGCAGAGGAAGTATGATATAACTTTCTCAGTTCCTGTCAGTTCACTAGCATCTATTGTCCCGTCATGGAATCAGGCAGGGCCTGCATTAGGAACCACCGGAGCAATGTGCTACACTTTTAACTTTCAGAATTGGCTGGTGGCAAAGGCTTTGTTTCCCATATCCGTGCATTCATCACTTCCTACTCCAAACAAGAACTGGCAGAAGTACATTGTGCTGAAAACACATTCTTGGTCCATTTTTTAGTTATCTCAATATTTCATTTAGTCTAAAGGTACAAATTTGCTCCCATTCTCTGGTTCAACCTACTTCCCCCCCCAAGACATTTAAATAATTTTGCATGAATTTGAATGAAATCAAACACGTATTGGAGCACAACTTCCCAATTAGTGGCTTTAGTGTAGGATATGTATTAATTATTCAAGTGATTACAGGGGTGAGCTATAGGGAGAGGTTGAGTAGGCTGGGACTCTATTCCTTGGAGCGCAGGAGGATGAGGGGTGATCTTATAGAGGTGTATAAAATCATGAGAGGAATAGATCGGATGCACAGTCTCTTGGACCAGCGGGCATAGGTTCAAGGTGAAGGGGAAACGATTTAATAGGAATCTGAGGGGTAACTGTTCCACACAAAGGGTGGTGGATGTATGGAACGAGCTGCCAGAGGAGGTAGTTGATGGCAGGGACTATCCCAACATTTAAGAAACAGTTAGACAGGTACATGGATAGGACAGGTTTGGAGGGATATGGACCAAACACAGGCAGGTAGAACTAGTATAGCTGGGGCTTGTTGGCCGGTGTGGGCAAGTTGGGCCGCAGGGCCTGTTTCCACTCTGTAACACTCCATGACTATGAGACCGTGAAGAATAGGGCCACTTGGGGGCACTGTTGAGAGTAAAATAACAACTTTTGTTAAGCAGATATATATGGGGTATATATTGCACGTTTTGAAAAGAGCTTTTGTGTAATAGTAGGTACACAAAAATGCTGGAGAAACTCAGCGGGTGCAGCAGCATCTATGGAGCGAAGGAAATAGGCAACGTTTCGGGCCGAAACCCTTCTTCAGACTGTAATAGTATTTTGTGGAGTCTTGAAATAAAAATAACTTCAAGATAATTCAACCCAACTTCAGAGAAATGGGTCATATTGAGCCCTGACTACATATTGAAAGCCTGCAGAACATTTGTCTAAAACTGGGTAGAAACAAGTAGTAGAAAAAAAGAACTGATGATAGACAAAATGCTGGTGTAACTCAGTGACTCGAATCATCACCTAACCATTTTCTCTGGAGAAGCTGACTGATGGGCTGAATTACTCCAGCTCATTGTGTCTTTGGTATAAACCAGCATCTGCAGTTCTCTGTTTCTACAACTGCAGATGCTGGTTTGCCAAGGAAAGACAGAGAATGCTGGATTCAGTTGGTCAGGCAGCATCTCTGGAGAACGTGAATTCATGATGTTTTGGGTCGGAACCTTTTTTCAGACACAGAGTATGAAGAAGGACCCTGATCCAAAACGTCACCTACCCATCTTTTGTTGTGCGCTATCCAGTCAGTGAAAAGACAATAGATGAATTACAACCAAGCAGTCCACAGTGTGCAGATACAGAATAAAGGATATAGCGTTTAGTGCAAGATAAAGTCCGATTAAAGTAGTTCAAAGGTCTCCAATGAGATAGGTGGGAGGTCAGGATTGCTCTCTAGTTGGGCAGAGGACAGTTCAGCCTTGGCAAGCCAATAATCTGCATCCATGCTGCAAGCATTCTATGATGCCTCGTTAATGGAAGCGATGCTGATATTTCTTTTGTTCTTTGTTCCTCCTCACAGCACTTTCAGAAGGTGATCCCACAACAGTTTGATAGCTGTCCAGACAAACTGATCCTGAAGGCATACCAGATCAAGTACAACCCAAAGAAAATGAAGAAGTATGTAACATTGCAGAACAAGCTTCTTTGAGATAATTGCTGTATGAATGTGAGAGTGGGTCCTGGGTCCCCTTCCATCAGAATCTCATTTACATGGCGGTGTCATAGAAACTTAGCAGCAGATACTTAGTCTAGGTAGATTAATAATTATTCAGACAAATTCCATTTTCTAGTTTTTGGTCTAAAGTTTTGGTAATTATATAGCATGGGCTTTTCCATTTAAACATGGGGCTTTATTGCCCAGCATCCTAGTGGTCAGAACGTCCACCCTCTCACCGACTCTGGCTGAAACTATTTCAATGCTCCCTAACCTTACCACACTGCATGACCCCACGGCAAAGCATGAGAAAGATGGAATATATGCCTGGGGTTATAGCAATTTAATAAAATGGGGGGGGGGGGGGAGGAGGGACACACACACACACAAATTTGTACATTTATATTACTCTATTACCAGAATAAGCAAATTTCCTTTCTGATTCTCTTCCCAATAGTTTAGTTATTGTGAAGCATAACTTTGTGATGATAAATCTCCGGTTGGATTTTATGAATCTTTTCTTGATTCACATTCCATTGTGGCCTGCTGTCATCTTCCTATTCCTGGCAGTGGGGCGTGAATGATGAGAGTAATCTTGCTGCAGAAAAGCCTGTTGATCTGATATGCTTTCTCTTGGGACTTGTTTCTCCCACAGACTTGAAAAGGAATACACTACAATCAAAAACAAAGAAATGGAGGAACAGATTGAAATTAAGGTCAGTTTTCACGATAGGTCTGAGGCAGCTGAATTAATTGTCCCTGCCGATGCTCCTCATTTCCATCCAATTCTGGGGATAACAACGTATAATTGTTTTAAAAAATTACTGTGATTAACTGGCTTGGTTTTTTTTTAAAGAGGTGAATGATGTAATTACGGAAATCTGATCTGGTGAGATAATTAAATGCTCTTTGCTCAAATGATAGGGGAAGAATACAGTTGATTAAGATTTACAGGCAATGTAATTTGTGCTTGAAGTACATTTATTTGGTTGGAGCAGGTTTTTTTCCAAAGGTGTCCATTTTGCAGTGTTGGATTAAGCATCATTGGCCTATACTTGGTTACACGGTAGCATGACCAGAGAAATCTTTGTTAGATGAGTCACATTCCCCAATAGTCTTCCTTGCCTCTAATCTTGTGCAATGTCTACACTTCTCTTTCTAACACCTTGAGCATTCTTGAATTTAATCACTATGTGGACAATCTCTTCATGTGCCGCAGTCCTAACCTCAGAAATTCTCTCCTTGAACTTTCCTCCTTCTCTCCAACATTTTCCTCCTACATGCAGTTTGATAGCTACCTTTTTGATGAGGCCATTTCACATTTACTGTCACATGCACCAATTAAGGTACAGAGATATTTGAGTTACCATGCAGCCATACAATTAAACACAATTAAAAGAACAATAGAACTTAACATAAACATCCACCACAGTGATCACTGTGATGGAAGGCAATAAAGTTCAGTCGGTCTTCCTCCTTTTGTTCATTTGTTACCTTCGCTAATTCCACCGTGATGTGACTTGGTGTTGACTTTTTTTAACGGTCGTATGAAGCGCCCTGAATGTTCCTACCATATTTTAGATGCACATAAATATATTGTTGCTCAGAGCAAGTCGTAGAGTCATCCAGAGGGGAAACAGGCCCTTCGGCCCAACTCATCCATGCAGGCCAAGATACCCTATCAAACCTAGTCCCATTTACTCATGTTTGACCCATTTCCCCTCTACGTACCGGTCCATGTCTTGTCACATACTGGCAGTACTATAATGCACTTCATTATAGGCAGTTCATTTCCTATACCCACCACTCCCTTGAGTGAAAAAATTGCTCTTTGGGTTCATATTAAATCTTGCCCCTCTCACCTGAAACTTATGTCTTCTGGTCTTGATTCTCCAACCTTGGGTAAAGGACTCTGTTCACTCGGTATAAGTGATAACCAGGGTCTGAAGAAGGGTCTCCACCCGAAAGGTAACCTATTCCTTTTCTCCAGAGATGCTGCCTCACCCGCTGAGTTTCTCCAGCTTTTCTTGTCTATATTTTTGATAACTATTTAATGCTCTCATCAATGGCAGAGTCTACTTGTGTAGTCTTTCCACCAGGTGGTGTTGTGGACCTGGATTAATTCCATCACCGCATTGAAACACTTGCATTTGCAGGATAGAAGTTCTTACCTAATAAGTTCTTACCTAATAAGTTCTCACCTAAAAGTTCTTACCTTATAATGCAGGGATCTGTGCTATAAGTAATAGAATTTCCCCATGCCGCACTAACGTGGTTAAATGTTGCTTTGCTAAGCACTTGCTCTCTGCTGTCACTTGCTTATCCATGATGCATTCCTTCTCAAGCAACATTCATTCTGAAGTTCCCGTTGAAATTATTTTTCTCTAATTAACAGGCAGGTTTTCATAGTTGCCCATGCACAGCACGTCTGTTGCTGAATGGGGTTATCAACCACTCAACCCATGTTTGGAAGCTTGCAGGAGCCAAAATAATGTATAGAATTACACTTTTCTATTCATAATTCAGCACAAACAAACTGTGGATGTACATGATGATCAACGGGAGACCCAGTACTGATCCTTGTGGCACACCACTGGTCTTGTGGTCTTGCCACAAAGCTAATTTATTTTATCCGTTCACTAGTTCACCCAAGATCCTACCAGATCCAACGTTCTTGGACCAGCCTACCTACTGCATTTTCCACAACCCAGCCGCTGTGTGAGCTCAGCTTAGAGTTGAAGTGCTCTAGTAAGACAAGGTGCAGACATAAGAGGAACATGTCAGAGATGGGTGCTCGGAGTGGCTTCACCAGGCTGGATTACAGATCAAGCCTGATAGACCAGCTACTCTTTTGAATAGTCCACTCCACTCCATTATTTCCATCCCAGGAAGGTATTAGCTAAGATCACAACAGCACACCCTGATATCAAGTAGCTTTGACGTTTGCTGGCCAAACTACCATGTTCAGTTTTTAGTTGGGATCACCTATGTTGACTGTCGCTGCTAAATCATTCCACTGGCTTATTTAAGGCATGAATGGGGTTTATTCTTAATAGTCCACACTCGGGAAATTCATGACCATGAGGGTACCAAATCTCAAGGAGCATGTGTACTTTTTGCAGCTGCATTTGGGTTTTAGATGATAGACTTGCTTTCCAACCTCAGCAGTGCATCTCGACTGAGAGCTCTCCAGGAGTAGACTTGTAGTGAAATATGAAACGCACTGAGGAGAAGCACCTGGCTGTGTGAATGATGCTCTCGATGCACTAAAGCAAGTAGTGAGAACACCTGGCAGAAGATTAATATCTAAACGCAGATGCTGCCTGACCACCGTGGTCTTCACAACATTTTCTGTTACTGCAGATCTGAAAACATGAAGTACTTTTGCTTTTTGGATAAAGCTTTCAGCTGTGTTGGGCGGCACAGTAGCGCATTGGTAGAGTTGGTGCATTACAGCGCCAGAGACTCGGGTTCAATCCTGACTAAGTGTTCTGTCTGTATGGAGTTTGTACGTTCTCCCTGTGACCGTGTGGGTTTTCTCTGGGAACTCCGGTTTCCTCCCACATTCCAAAGTCCTGCAGGTTTGTTGGTTAATTGGCTTCTGTAAATTGTCCCTAGTGTGTGGGATAGAACTATTGTACGGGTGATTGTTGGTTGACATGGACTTGTTGGCTAAAGGGCATCTTTCCACTCTATATCTCCAAACTAAACTACCTCCTCTAGATCCAAGGCTAAAAAAGTCCTGATTTCCCCCCATGTCTGTTTTATATAAACAGTGACCATGTAGTTGATTCCATGGATGCACTGGAGAAGTTGTTGAAAGTGGGAGTGTTCCCACATACTGCCTGCCCTTGCTTGTGGTAGCTGACAGGAAGAAAAATGCACCATCTTCCTTTGTAACTAGTTATACTTCCAGCTAGTGGAGTATTTCCCCTCTTTTCCTGCGGACATCAAATTTACTGGGACTCCTTGATGCTGCATTAAATCAAGTAATTGTCAGTGGAATTTGGAATATCACCTTATCTCTGGAACCTCCAACGTGATCCCACCCCTTATCATATCTTCCCACCCCTTTCTGCCTTCCACAGAGACTGTTCCCTCCACAACTCCTTCGTTCACGCATCCCATCCCACCCAAACCATCCCCTCTCCAGTTACTTTCCCCTGAAACTGCAGGAGATGCAGCACCTGTCACTATACCTCCCATAGAATTCTATGAAGCATTGCATAGTGGCCTTCACAGATAAATCTGCACTGTTTTCAGATAGTTCGGTTTGAATAGAACAGAGATCTTGTTTAAACAGTGCTAGCGAGCAGGTAAGAATCTCATTTAATCTCTTGCTCTTGTATGTTGCTGACTTGGGATTAGTGCTGTTGTCTCTCTTAAAGGCCATTCCTTAACTAGGACCCAATAACGACAGCCAACTATCCCATCCAAAGAATTCTATAACACAACTGGTAGTTTTAGCTTTACCATGTTGGATGATAATATAATTTTTATCTGATCAGTAGAGTGTTCAGGTCATTTTGTTGGAAACAGATATACAAAAGATTTTGAAAGAAAGTACCTGTGAGTGGATGAAAATCAATCAGCATCCCTCCTTAAACCATTCTATAAATGCTAAATGGGATTAAGCAAGAACAGTACCTTGTACTTTATAAACTCTCCCATTCATTGGGAGGTTATGCTGCATCTATCCTGAAATATACAGTGTAGGGCCTGTCCCACTTGGTGATTTTTTCGGCGACTGCCGGCGTCGTTGACTGACGTATCAGGGTCGGCGAAAAATGTTGAACATTTCAAAATCCAGCGGCGACAAAAAAAATGTTGCGACACTTGAGGAAATACCACGCGTCAATGCGTCATCACCCCACATCAGCATCGCGTAACGCCGCGTCACGCCGCAACTTTTTCGGTGACTTGATACGTCGGTCAATGATGCCGATAGTTGCCGAAAAAATCACCGTGGGACAGGCCCTTGTGTCTTGCATCTACTGTACCTCTGTGTTTTGTGCTGAACGTGTAGATTGTACAAGAGCTAGTTGGGAGATGTGCGCTAGCTGACGGCAGCAGCCCCTCTATCTCTCCAAGTATACAATGTGCCCATCAATTAATCCTGCCTTTTTGTTATTCCACAGAGACTGAGAACAGAAAATCGCCTCCTAAAGCAGCGGATTGAAACCCTGGAGAAGGTACGACCAGCACCCTAATTTATATTTGTTGCATTTTATTTATTGGGAGAAGAATTGTCAATAGTAGTTGCCCTGTCTAATAATTCCAACTGTGGACAGGTTCCAATTGCACTTATTCACAATCCAGCTCCTCTGATCGAATCTCCCAGAATCAGTCCTTGACCTTATCCTTTGTCTCAACTACACGCTGCCCCTCCTTATCGTCATCTGAAATGTTAATGCCGGGCTGCGCACCAACTCCCCACCACCTCCCTTTTCACCTATCGTGTGTACACCATCAGTGTACATAGGTACCTACAACCTACTGAGATTACCTCACTCATAGTAATTACCTCACACCCAACCAATAATTGTTTAATCACGTTAGTGAAACATTTGTTATCGGAACAAAGAAGGAGCATTACATTCATTAATTTCACCCAATATTCATTGCAGTTAGTCATGAATATTGCTCAAGGAAGGAAGAAATCTTCTCCATACAATACCATCCAGCCTCATAAATCTAGTTCTATTGTAAATGGCAATAATCATGCTGCCTTAACAGTAAAACATACTTCATCATATTAAATGACTTATTTTTGGATTGATTTCGTTTTTGACTAAGGTAGAAATGGAACTGTAGAGCATTTTATCCATGTATCACACATAATATATGCTGAGGTCCTGTCGCTGGGTTGAGCAAACTCCAGGAGACACCAGATAACTTTAGCTGGTCACTGAGACTCTGTAGGTTTACAAATGGAGAAAGAGATCCAAATTTACCACCTCTTCCCTGTTGTGGAATTACAAATCCCCAGCATAATCTAATTAGAAAGTGACAGGGAATCTTTTAGACTTGGCATAAAAGTTCACTAATGTCATTTGGATGTTATTTATTTAACTTTTGCCAAATAAAGTATTGCTGATGTTTGTTTGGAATTGAATGCTCTCTGCATAATCTCAAAACATTGTGTCATCTGATGCCATTGTGTAGGTTTGATGGCTTAAAATTATTTCTTCCTCTTGCATTGTAGCACCTGGGACTTGATCTATCTTGTGTTGTATTGATACTGGTTTCATGTCGAGAGTGAATGTAATTTGGTTACGTGCTACTGGTAGATTTGCTCTGTAATCTGAGAGTATCAGCACAAAGCTATAACCTCCATAACATAGATATGCTATTGGATTTGTTAAATGCTAAGGGTGTGTTGGACATAACTGCAGGTGCTGGTTTAAACCGAAGATAGACACAAAAAGCTGAAGGGTCTCGATCCGAGACGTCACCTTTTCCTTCTCTCTATACTTGCTGCCTGACCCGCTGCGTTACTCTAGCTTTTTGTGTTTATCTTCTTAAACGTTAAAATGACCTACCAAACCTTTATTGAACTGACTCAAATATATCAGCTGTCTACTCCGTGTGGACCAGAAAAGTTAAAGGAACCAAACTTATTATTTTTCTTTTATTACTTAAAGTTGAGTTTATTGTTGGAAAGATTTATAAGAAATTGGAGGGAAAGAGTGTTTGGGAATATGGGAAATGTGCATGTTGAACAGTTTGGTGGGGTTTGCTTTGTGTGATGTCGTAACCCTGTATAATGAGTAGGGACTGTGTAAAAGTAATGAAACAGATATTTTGAATGGCTCTTCTTTCTTCCTGAACTCTAAGGTCCCTTCCTCCTGCACACAAACAAAGTGGATACAAAGAGCACAGAAACTGCAAATGTTTTAATTCCTCATTGCAAGTGTATTTTTGTTTTGTACAATCAGAATGTGGAATATAATAATATGAGCTTGTTTTTACTGTGCTGCTGGTGCCTATCTGTGAAATTCTCTTTCTTCCTTTCATTTCTGTTGATTTCCCCCTGTAGGAAAGTGCTGCCTTGGCAGATAGATTGATCCAGGTATGACTTCCCAATTTCCCCCCATGGCAATTATACATTCTTGCTAACTCTCCCAAAGCAGCGTCATTTCTCATGCCTCATCCGGTGATGTGACCTCCTGTGTTACTCACGCCTGCCTGCATGTTGCATGTTATCCCTGTGGAAGCACTCACAGTAACCCACGCTTCAGGCCTTGCTCACCTGGGCGCCTGAGGTGAGCGAATGTGATGATAAGTGATGCACAGGAGCAGCTGCTGCTTGGACTCTGGTTTGGGCTGCCTGTCCACTGGATGTCCAAGCAGGGATCGTAACATTTACAGCAACCATTGTGTTATTCAGTTCTGCATGTACATGTACCATACTATGATTAGATGCATTTGATTAGATTTCAATATTTTATAAACCTTATCGCCACCACAAAAAGAAAAACTGGAGAAACATAATGCTGCATACCTAATTGCAGAAGGTGCTCGGATGACTGGTGTCATGTGTACATGTGCATGTAGTACAAACAACTTTTCACTGTGCTATCAAGTGAGGTTTTTTTTAAACAAATAGGTTTTTCTCTAAAAAAGGAAAATTTAAATCATCTTGTGTATCACAAATCGGATCATTTAACCCCTTCAGATGGGTGGCTAATGTGATCTTGATGGATTTTCCCTGTAACTTTCACTGGATGGATGCATGCTGCAGGATCCACCATAACCATCAGGTTTTTGTACTAATGGTGCTCTTCACTAAGGCATGCAAAGTACTTAAGAGTATTCCTTGCTATGGTAAAATACCTGTGAACCAGGTGCATTAGGTCTGGCAGGTATGCAGTGCTTGGTTTCATTGTACCAATACATGTTCTATTTTACAACTTTTGACCATGCATAATGTGGCATCTCACATTTTTCTAAGTTGTGAGCACGATGTATCATTGATTAGTGCAGTCAGGTAGGTAATATTCCACAGGATTACTCAAACTTTGTTCCAAAACAGTTTGGCGAAGCATGCTGAATTTTGTAAAATAAAGTCTTTTTCTTCAACGTTTATTTTGAACTGGCCATTTGAAATAAAATTGAAATAAAATATATCATCACAGCATAAAGTTAGTAATATGCAGGATGTTCCTTGAAACTGCTATATCAGGCTAGAATAGCTGAGGAGATGATTTTTTTTTCTATTCATATCTTTTGTTGAATACCTCAATTTTAACAGCAGAACTATTGAGATGATCATTCTAATTCCTTCATTGACAATGTTGTTTCTGGGAACCAGTTTATAAAGGAATACTCTTTAATCTTTCATGCACATTAACATTTGTTTTTGTTTTGGGGTCAGTAAAGAGCAGGAGAGTTAGGAAAATGGGGAGGGGTGGAGGGAAGAGGCAACACACTATCTATTAAACTTGGAATTGGATAGTGCTTCGACAAATGCCAGCACATTGTTAATGTGAACATTACATTTTACTGTGTGATGGTGAGTTTATGCCCACATATGTCATCATTTCCATTATCATTTGTAGAACCCATCAGACCACTGAATTCACATGATCTGTAGTTACTTGCTTGTAATATCTTCTATTGAAAAGTTTTCTGCTCTTATTGGCACTTCTAAGCAGCTGCCATTCTTGCGTTCCGCCCGTACAATTCTTAAGCGTTTGCTTGTGTTTGGAAGTGTATATTTCGATTGAAGAAATACTACCATTCAATTTGACTCTTTCTGACGTTTTCAAAGCAATATTATGAGACTTTTGTTTTATTTAAAAGTTTCTATCTGCTGGCACTGGTGCAGCTTTAGGCAGGGTGTATCATTGTCAAAGTCTTCTGCCAAGAATAATTTTCAATAGGCTGCTCAAAGTTGATGCATTGGAGAGATACTTTGTGCTGCAATTCGGTGTGGCAATCCCAGGGGTGGAAATGGTCACATCAGTGTTTGGGTTTTCTTAACCTGTTGCTCAATAAGTTAGGTACACAAAAATGCTGGAGAAACTCAGCGGGTGCAGCAGCATCTATGGAGCGAAGGAAATAGGTAACGTTTCGGGCCAAAACCCTTCTTCAGAACTGCTCAATAAGTTAGTTCTGTTCCCAGTTTAATCTGACCTTTGCATACTAGTACATATTGATAGACCAAAGGGAAACTTTCTTGGTATGTTTCACTACACCATTTCTCCTGGTTGAGAGGATGATGGATCACAGACTACACACCCTTGGTCCTATTCCCACACGGCATGTGCTAGTTGGCAGTAAGCTGGGTCAAAATTTGTATGGATTACTTGTGGGCTGGCTCGGTGGCGTAACGGTTGAGCTACTGTCTGACAGTAAATTGGAATAGGTTTTCCGGGAATGTAACGTAGTGACAATCATTTCTGGTTCTTTTTGTGGCACTCTGAGAGTTTAACCTTGCACCTTCCATTGTTAATCTTGCCTCTCACGATTTCTTGCAAAGGATGATGTTTGTATATGCAATGCATTAACAGGACAACACGGACCATTTTGTCCTGTGGTCTCACACTTGTAGCTGGACACCATGGTCCTCCAGACACAATATTGCCACCCTTCAACAACATCCTCCTCTGCACTGAGCCACCCTCACCAAACCCCTGTCCACAACCCCTGGCCTGTGCTCCCACCTCCCGGATTGCCAACTCTCATAAATGTTTTCTTCAGTTTTCCTCTGCACCCTGTCCAACCATGGCAATTGTCAGTCCCCATTTTGACCCCTCCTCATCTGGCATTCCCAACCCCGACCCATTTGTCCACTGCCACACTCCACTGTGGAAAGCTCTGTACATATTGTCTCTTCCCTTGTTCAACCATGGCACAGATTCAATGGAGCCATTGTTCCCAAATCTCACATCGGACCTTCTCTCCGTATTGCCCACCGAATATAACCCCCTTAAAGTGGCGCAAGTTCAATTACAAATATGTCCCAATCCAGTCACTTGTGCCTTGGGTCCATAGAACATTGCAGCACAAGACCGGCCTTTCAGCTACCACCCCCTGTACCTAGTACTCCCTTAATGCAGACTAAATTCTGGTAAACCTCTGCACACTTGCCAAAGCCTCCACATCATTCCTGTAATGGGGTGACCAGAACTTCAAGTAAATGGAGAGCAGGAAGATGAATAATCAGGGTAGACAAAAATGCTGGAGAAACTCAGCGGGTGCAGCAGCATCTATGGAGCGATCCCCACACATTAACACTATCCTACACCCACTAGGGACAATTTTTACATTTACCAAACCAATTAACCTACATACCTGTACGTCTTTGGAGAGGTTGTGAATCTGTTTGGGGAATGTTCTTGACCACAAACGGGGATGACAATTGATATCAGCAAGGATGCAGAGGCTGAAGGAGGAAAGTAGCAACATTATACCATGGTGAGAACAATGTTAAACTTCTTTAAGGTATGGAGAACAATTGGATGAACAGCAAGAGAAGTGCAACAGAGCAAGATGTTTAAAGGAGAAAATGCCTGAGGAATAGAGCATGCCAAGGTGTGGATTGTGAATTAAGAAGGAAATAAAAGATCCTCCTCCATTGATCTGATTTCCTCCACGGAAGATAAGGATGCAATGAGCTGAATGTTAATGTAATGCACCAATCATTGGGTTATGTCCTTGCAAACAATTTACAAAGGAACTATTCTATCAACTCAACACCTCAGATTCGGAGTGCTTTTTATTACAGAGCCCTGTGTATACAAGCACGAATGTTTGAGTTTGAGAACTTATTATAGACGTGGCCATCATTAATCTACAGCCAAATTCATCCCAGGGGCTACACCTCTGGTGTTGATATCGTTTCAAGATTTCATCCTCAAGATCTGAAGGGCCAGCTTTCTGTGGCTTGCATTGTGTTTGGCTTTGTAAGGATTTCTGGACACAAACTAGGGGATGCTCTGGGTCGAGGGTGGAAAAGATGCGACAGACTGTGGGGTTTTATGCTCTGGCTGGGGAATAAGACACAGCTGCTGGCAACAGTCCATACGCCCAACCACCATTGGATGTTGCAGTGGGATCTGTATTCAGTCCCACAGACCAGAGCTCCTTAAACTGGTTCACTCAAGGGTGAATGGAATTATTTTGGGGTGAATTAAACTAGAGGGGTAAATGAAGGGTGAATGACAATTTATTCAGATATATTTCTATACTTAAAAAAGGCATTGCCATTAAAGTGGTTAGTAAGCTCTTATTGGTTTTAATGGCAGTGGAGTTGGAAATTTGATGTTCTTTTCTCTCTACCTCTGGTTTTCTAATTTCAAAAAGTAGCAGGATATTTACCAATTTACTGTAATATATCCTTTTAGGGAAGACCGTTTTTTTTAGCCATTCTTCCAAGAAAAAAATTGCAGTAATCAAAGCCCGAAAGGGTAGGATGGGGCTGAATCCCAGTGTTTAGACTTTTTATCATTCTAATCAAATAATTTTCCAACTCCAGTGGTAATTAATTTTTTTTCACTCCTAGTTTTCTTTACATTTTTAGGATGTTCAAAAAGTTGAATAAAATAAACACTTAAGAAATGAGTTAATTTATGTTTTTTGCTCATGTGACAAAATAAATTATATATAAAATGATACACAAGGGAGAATAAGATGAAAATTACCAAAAAACATAAAGTGTAGTCGAGGGTGAATGAAATGTTGTGATAAAGACTCGAGGGTGAATGACAATGACATAGTTTAAGAAGCACTGCCATAGACTCTGGGATCTTCTAATCAGGTTGTAGTGGGTCAGTGGCTTTGTGAAAAGAAAGGTCACTGTTGCTGGCACTGAGATTCTGAGAACTGAGAGTATTTCAGCACAGCCAAGTCATAGAAAGAATAGTGAATACCACAAGTGGGTCGCTGTTTCCGGGACGAAGCAACACTGACAACCACATTGAGACTCGCCCACTGTTTAGATTGATAAAAGTTTAAAGTTTCCACTATTGTTCTAACTGAAAGTGGACAACCAGTTTCTCGGGGTCATTAAGTAGAGGTTAAGCATGAGATGCTGGGGAGGAGAGCTTCAAAGCTTTGCCCACGGATGGTGCCCGTTGTCCATCTGCTGAATACTTTAGTGCAGTGCAGGAAGCAGACAGATTCTGTGGGTTTAGTTTCAGATCAATTGGCATCTGACAACATTTGATCTAACTTAAATGGAACCTTTTCAGCCTGGGATAGAACTCAGAACACATTACAAACCGTACAGAACAGTAATGTCTGTGACGAACCTGATGTCAAGATAAAATAATCTTGTCTCCCTGTACATGATCCATATCCCTCCATTTCACACGCATCCATGTGCTTATGTAAATGCCTCTTAAACACCACTATCGTATCTGCCTCCACCACCACCACCTGGCAATGCGTTCCAGGCACCCACAACGGTCTGTGCATGAAATAATATCTCCTTTAATATTTGCCCCTCACTTTACGGTTATGCCCTCTAGTCTTTGACATTTCCATCCTGGAAAGGTTCCGTTTAGAGATACAGCAGTCCATTGAGTCCACGCCGACCATCGATCACCCGTTTATACTAGTTCTATGTTATCCCACTTTTTCATCCACTCCTTACACAATAGGTGTGATTTTACAGAGGCCACTTAGCTGTCTTTGGGATGTGGAAGGAAGCCAGAGCACCCAAAAGAAACCTACAAAAACGCAGAGAGAACATGCAACCTCCATACAGACAGCACCCAAGGTGTGAATCAAACCAGAGTCTCTGGTGCTGTGAGGCAGCAGTTCTGCCAGCAGCATCAATGCGCCACCCTGATTGTTCTGGCTGTCTGTACTTCTCATAATTGTATATACTTATATCGGGTCTCCCTTCAACCACCGACATCATAGAGAAAACAATACAAGTCTGTACAACTTCTCCTTGCAGCTAATCTCCCACTTCACTGCATGCCATACTTCTTGATAACTTCACTTAAATATCTTCAGGCTGGCGTTCCGATGCCCCCTTATGTTTAGAATGTAGAACCATAGAGGACAAGAACTGGCCATTTGGCCCATAACATCTGTGTGCTGACCAAGATGCCAAAAAACGATATAATGTAGTAAAAAGGAACTGCAGATGCTGGTTTATATCAATCAAAGACACAAAATGATGGAGTAACTCAGCGGGTCACACAGCATCTCTGGAGAAAAGGAATAGGTGACACTTTGGGTTGGGAACCTTCTTCAGACTGATTGTGGGGGGACTGGAAGCAAGAAAAGACCAGGACAAACCAGGGCCGGGAACAGATTGGCCTCTCACCCTGCCTAACATCATCTGTTGCTGCCCCTGATTTGTCCTGGCTATTTTCTTGGTTCCAGGTCTCCTACCCCCGCCCCCCTGCACACCCATCCCTACAATTAATCTGAAGAAGGATCCTGACCCCGTCTCGTCACCTATCCATGTTCTCCAGAGATGCTGCCTGACCCGCTGAGTTACTCCAGCACTTTGTGTCTATCTTTGCCAAAGAAATACTCAACTTCCACTCACATTCCTGGTCTTTCCAGACGTTGAAGGCATTGACCTCTTGCCTGGTAATGACCCTAGAAGCTCTGGTTCTCTTCTGATTCCTCTTTGTTTGGTATTTTTCCGGCTCAATGGTGAGCTGATATCAGCTGTTAAAGCCAGGATTGGTTACCAACCTAGCCTTAACCCTCTTGCTTTCTTTCCTGCTTTCACTGGTGGCTGGTGCACTGGCATCTTAGATGAAATTAGTTAACTTAGGAAGGTGCAAAGTCTCTTCTTCACCTACGTTGTTCTGCTCTATTCATAAGATCACTGATCTCTGAATTCTTTGTGTTTGCAATTTAGTTAAGGAAGGGGGAGAATCTGGGTCTAGTTAACGTTGCAGTCCATGAATAGACTCAAGAGACTAAGCCTGTTTATTTTCCAAACATTTTAATGATAAATTAAGAGTGGAATTAGTTCTTCAAGGATTTGGAAGCCCATCTGTGTCGCTAATCTTTCTTTCCCTCATGGATTTGTCTTCAGGGACAAGTAACCAGGGCGCAGGAAGCCGAGGAGAACTACATCATCAAGCGAGAGCTGGCTGTAGCAAAGCAACAGTTCAATACAGCCAGTGAGAAACTAGAACAAGCACACAGCACCATTCAGGAGCTGAAGGAGCTCAGGGTAAGGAAAGGCAGGCGTGAGACACATGGCTTAAGGACTTGTAAGGAAAACAATCCTGAGTTCTATTGTACCCTGGATGATCCTATGTGACACTGGCTCTCAAAAACCCTGTGAAACTAATCTTTGTTATGTGTGTGTGTGGCACGTTACAGCTGGTCATTGGCCGAATAAAAATACCATGCACTGCTTTCAGTAACAACGGTTGGATTGAATTAAAGTGGACTGCTTTAAGTATAAGTTTGCAAAAGCCAATCGCTTGCATTATGTTTGGGCACTGGAGGTGTTCTCTTACCGGTCAAAGTCTGAGTAGTTTATAGAGATGCTTTTTGCCCGGACATTTCCTGGAAGTACGTAACGCACTACCTCTAGGATGATGAAAGTTGTTACAGATCAAACCCATAAAAGTTGAGTTTGAAATTGATGATAGACATAAAATGTTGGAGTAACTCAGCGGGTCAAGCAGCATTTCTGGAGAAAAGGAATTGGTGACGTTTTGGGTCGAGACCTTTCAGACTGAGAGTCAGGGAAGAGGGATGAAACGGTACAGAACCAACCAGAGGTGGCACCGATGGTCAAGGAGCAAGCAATGGTCCATTGTTGGCTGTTGTGGAGGTGATAATGAAGGGAAACGAGCAGTAAAACTAGCAGGACCACTAGGGTGGGGGAGTGAAGGAGAGAAAGGAATGCAAGGGTGACTTGAAATTAGAGAAATCAATATTTATACAGCTGGGAATTGGCCCTTCTGAGAACCAAAGCAAAGTACAGAGTTCTTGATGTAGCTGAACTGTGGCTAAACCTTTGCCTTCCGTGTTTAAGCAGGTTTATATAGAGCCCATAGTGCAGCCCGGTCCAGCTTTGCTCCTCCATTGCAAAGGGAGAATCATATCTTGTGCTTTGTGTTGCAGTGTGAGATGTGTGCTAACGGACAGTACGTACTGGGTGGGGGTAGATGATGTGCAGGTGGTCTCTGGGGGACGGTTTAACTGTGCTTCATGACATACTTTGCAGTGAGCAAACAACCTCAGTTTAGTTAAACAGGTGTCGGGGTGCTTCCAGCACTTGGTGGCATCTGCATTGAGAAATTTGCCAGTTCAAGGAGAGGGAGAGGTTAAATGAGCCAGCAGCAAGCTGTTGTGGTCAGCCAACACTCTCTTCCAAATGTCTCATTGAGTGTGGAGCGGTATGTGCCATGGCTTTCAAAATGCGCAGCCAGTTTCTAAATTCTGCCCCATCTGTTCTGGGGTGGAGGTGTAGCCCTGCTCTCCGGGAGTTATCAACTAATACACTCCACTGCTTGGCACTTTTCATTTCACCCATCTCCCCCTTACCAGATTAAGTAATGTGGCGACTAATGTGGATCATTGGACTGCAGTCCTTCTACTTAAAATACTTGATTAGAAATATTAGCTGCACTCGAGATTACAAATCTATTGTTCACAAGTGATGCTGCTTTTCCTGGTGAAGACAGAAAGTGTGGGAATTACTCACAGGTCGGGCGGCATCTCTAGAGAACATGGAGAGGTGATGTTTCAATTCCTGACCCTTCAGACTGAAACGTCCATTGTCCATGTTCTCCAGAGATGCTGCCTGACCCACCGAGTTACTCCAGCACATTGTCTTTTTTTGGTAAACCAGCATCTGTAGTCCTTGTGTCGTCTTTTCCGGGTGCTATGTGATAAAATGGAACTGAAAAATAAGCATCTGTTTTTTGCTTCGCTTTTCTCTCCTGACAACTTGCCTTAAAAGCGGCTATATACTGGAGAATGAAAAGCATAAAATGTCCTTTGTGGTTATATGGGCCTGAAAGCAGCGTTTACAAGTTTAATCCAAGTTCAGATCATCTATGATAAACATTTTAATCTGAAGTTTGGAGATTTATCTGAATTCTTCACAAATTATTGTATGATTGCTTTTGGAGGCAGTGACGTGTGTGTTTAATAATTGTACAATGAGCATTGATTCATTTCCACTCATGTAGTTTGATCTCAATTTTATTGAGTTTTTTAACATTTTCAATTTTCAATTTTCAGTCGAGAGCATTATGTGCAAGCTCTCGAAGTCAACCCGGTTATATATTTATGGTATACTACCTGTTTACAACGCGATTTGGGAGCGAATAGTTTTTCTATGCAGAAGCAACTCTGGAGCTTTATGAATAAATAAAAAGATATTAAATTTCTTAGCTGCTTCATAAATACAATCTCTTTATTCTGAAGTATTTGAGATAAATAAATAAATGGTGACACGATGACGCAGCAGTAAAGTTGCTGCCTTACAGCAAACCAGGGTTCGATCCTGACTACGGGTGCTGTCTGTACGGAGTTTGTACGTTCTCCCCGTGGGTTTCCTCCGAGATCTTCGGTTTCCTCCCACACTCCAAAGACGTACAGGTTTGTAGGTTAATTGGCTTGGTATAAGTGTAAATTGTCCCCAGTGTGTGTAGGATAGTGTTAATGTGCAACAGTTCAATACAGTTAATGTGCTGGGATCGCTGGTCGGTGCGAACTCGGGCTTATTTCCGCTCTGTATCTCTAAACGAAACTAAATAGTATTTGATTAGAGATGAGATTTTATTTCTTGTCATTTGAACCTCAAAGAGGCTCAAACGAAACTCCGTTTCCACAGCCATACAAACTAAACAATTCCTACACGACACACAAACAATTCAATTTACAGAAATACATCCATCACAGTGAATCTCCTCCTCACTGTGATGGAAAGCAAAGTCTTTTCTCTCCCCTGCACCATTTTCCTCCCGATGTTGAAGCCCCAGGCGGGCAATGTTAAGTCCCACAGCCGTTGAGGCCGCGCCGGGCAGTGTACGGCCTCGCTCCGGGCCCAAATGTCACAAAGTTGGAGCCCCCGGCGGGCGCTGGAATGTCCTGCGGCCATTAAAGCCGCGCAGGGCGATGTACGGCCCCACTCCGGGTCGTTCCAACCCCGCGACACGGGCGGGAGAAGTTGCGTTGCGGGAGCTCCGGAAAGCGGTCTCTCACCCGGACCCGCGAGCTCCCGATATCACAGACCACGGCCTGCAGCGGCAGCTGGAGCCTCCGAGCTCCGGAGTGAGCAGCAGCGAGCCACCACCGCTCCCCACGCTCCGAGGCCGGCCAGCCCCACGATGGTAAGTCCGCAGACTCCGCGACTGGAGCCCCCAGGTCGTCCCGGTCAGAGGCCGCTCCACGGAGCTAGGCCCCAACGACAACGGAGACCCGACAGGGAAAAGGTTGGGTCTCCCTTGCAGGGAAGAGATTTTTTTAAGTTTCCCCCTCCCCCCCCCCCCCCCCCCCACCCCCCACATATACACAGTTAAAAACAGTATAAAAAAACACAAACAACTACATTTAACTAGACAAAAATAACAAAAATAAAAGACAGACAGGCTGTAGGGGCCGCTGCAGTAATCCGCTCCACCGCACTTCCGTGCAATGTAACTCATTGCCATTCACATTTTTGCCAATGAGTTACATTGGAGACAACGAATGATACATAGGAAAAGGAACAGACAATTTGTTCACAGAATTGTGTAAGAAGGAACTGCAGATGCTGGTTTAAACCGAAGAAAGACACAAAAATCTGGAGTAACTCTGCAGGACAGGCAGCATCTCTGGAGAGAAGGAATGGGAGACGTCACCCATTCCTTCTCTCCAGAGATGCTGCCTGTCCCGCTGAGTTACTCCAGCTTTTTGCGTCTATCTTTGTTCACAGAATTGTTGCACTGACACCTGCAGGACAAATGGCTGGGCAACCTGTATTGTGGACATTGGTTGGCCACGATTCTTTGGAGAGGTCCACAGCTCTTTGCAGGAGATTCTCCATCACTTATGTTCATCTGATCTGGTGCAGAACATTGAGGCCTCAGTTTAATGTCTCATTGGGAAAATGTCAACTCTGACGATGTGCGACTCTGTTAATGCTCTGCAGTTCTTATGTGCTAACCTGGTGCATCATAAGATTGTTATCAACTGAATGCATTTGGCTTATCTACTAACAGTAATGAGTAAGAGTAGTAAGTGTTGCTTTTTGATGTTGATGGTCATGCTGAATAATTCACAGGCCTTGCACAATGAGATATTTAGTGTTAGTTTTCATTTCGGTCTCTTTTTTGTTTGCCTAATTAAAAAGGCCAGATCTGCTTCATTCCTGAATACTGTTGGCAATGATCTGTGGGCCTGCTTACTAATTTTAAAGAAATGTCCAGTGATGGACATAGGTGTAGGAAGGAACTGCAGATGCTGGTTTAAAATAAAGATAGACACAAATATCTGGAGTAGCTCAGTGGGTCAGACAACATCTCTGGAGAAAGGGAATAATCTGAAGAAGGGTCTCGACCCAGAAACATCACCTATTCCTTTTCTCCAGAGATGCTGTCTGACCCGCTGAGTTACATCAGCTTTTTGTGTCTATCTTCGATGCATTCATACGGCTGTGTATAAGGAAGTAATTTGTGCTTATGTTTTTATGCTGCATAAAAGGTCTTTAACGGAGTTACATAAAACATTTTAAACTTTTTGAATTATGCCAAATTTGAGGATGATTGTTAATACTGAAGTGTGGAGTGCATCAGATTATAAGAAGTCGTTAATAAACTTGCAAACTAGGGAAATAGGTGGCAGATGAGGTTCAGCACTGATCAATATGAGGTGGTACATTTTGGTAGGAAGAGGTGTCATCTATTACTTGGAAGGTGCGAGTCAGCTGAGATCGTGGGATAATGGAATTTCCAGAGTGCCAGCCATGAAATGTACCAGCCATGAAAGGTTATGCCACAAGTTAGCAAGGCTATATTAAAAATAAATAAAATGAAATTATTTCTGGAGAGAGAAAACTAAATTGCAGGTTACATTGAACCCACTTCAACCCTTGGTTAAACCCCACTTGTATTATGATCAGTTCTGATCACTTTATTAAAATAAAAGGATGCAGAGATAAGGGAGAGTGTGCAGACAAGATTTACAAGGCTAATAACAAAACTGAAAGAATCAGAGTAGGATGAACAATCTGGGTCTCTGGATTATAGAAGGCAGAAGAGTGATGATCAAAATTATGGTGAACCTGAGGGTTTCTGTGTCCTGAGATGGGATTTCCAAGGCCTATCAATCCCCCTGCAAGAAAATACTATTGTAAACACCACACTTTCATTGATTCAAAATCTGTCTGAGTTGCCAGCTTGAAAAAACATACTCTCTTTCACTCATACAACGGTGGATATTGCCATCATTATCCCGGATTTTTTTCCCGAATTGGACCTGGGTTTTTATCCGGTTTTTTGCCTCCCCCAGGAGATCACGCGGTTCTTGGGGTGGAGAGGGGTGATAGCGATATAAAGGGGAGGGTAGTGTCTTGTGTTCTGTGTCTTGTGTCTACTGTTTGTGGGTAAGGGTGTCTGTTTAGTGTTCAGCCATGAGCGAATGGCGGTGCAGGCTCGATGGGCCTGGTGGTCTACTCTCGCACCTACTTTCTATGTTTCTATGTTTCTATCCAAGAAATACATCCATAGCCCTTTTAGTCTTCGGGAAATAAAAGAGAGTAGGAGTGGATGTGTGGCGCTAGGATTCTGTGGGTGTGGTCAGGGTAGGAGACCTGCCACAGGGGCTGGGGTTTTTGGTCTACATGTGTGCTTTCTCAATTTGCCTCTCGTTGCTTCATGCCTCACTCCAAGACTATGAAGACAGAAGTGGTGGTGCACCTGGTAGAGCTGCTGCCTCTCAGCGCCTGAGACCCAGGTTCGAATCTGACCACGGGTGCAGTCTGTGTGGAGTTTGCACGTTCTCCCTGTGACCGCGTGTGGGTTTTCTCCGGGTGCCCTGGTTTCCTCCCACATTCCAAAGACGAGGTAGGTTAATTGGCCTGCGTAAATTGCCCCTAGAATGTAGGATAGAACTAGTATATGGGGTGATTGTTGGTTGGCGTGGACTCAGTGGGCCGAAGGGCCTCTTTCCATGCTGTATCTCTAAACTGAACTAAGCTGATTTGCTACAGCCTCTGAAGAAGGATGCTGACCTGAAACATCGCCTGTCCTTTTCTCCCCACAGATAATGAGATCCTCCAGCAGTTTTGTTTTGGGGACAGCATTGGTTTGTTTTGTATGTAAATCTTGTGCTGTTCTAAAGGAGGACTCCTGGTCTTCAGCATTAGCTGGCTTAGATGCAACATCAGATAAAAAGGAGCTGTGAGAATATCAACCAATTTCACAGCAGAACCTGCGGTAATTTGCCATTGTCACAGCAACCATTTATTCACATTGGGTGGAGTGGGTGAGATTTTTTGATTTAAATATACATTTTGCAACAATCAGGCGGCTTGAGATTTTAGCCAGACGTGCAACTTCAAACTTCACGCTTCCTTGATTGCTTAAATTCTGTCGTGTAACTTTTCTATATCTGAATCACATTTCTTGATTAGTACGGGTGTCAGGGGTTATGGGGAGAAGGCAGGAGAATGGGGTTAGGAGGGAGAGATCGATCAGCCATGATTGAATGACGTATTAGACTTGATGGGCCGAATGGCTTAAATGTGCTCCTATCACTTATGATCTACATTCCTGGTTTCAAAGTTGAAGGTCTCTTCATTATTATCTGATTTCCCAATTGGGCAAAAATTTTGAATTGGAACACTTGGCCACCCTTTGATTTTGATGAAATGGTTTCTTTGGAATGGCACTTTGCCTTGCAGGATTCTTTAAGAAGAAGAATGTTGAGAATCCTCTGGCAGCCCCATTCACTCATTAATATGTGTATATATCCAGGGTCAGCCTGTTCCTCATGAAGTATAAACTGGATCCTGTACTCAATTCCAAAATGAGTACAGCAAAATGAGATAACGCACAATAGGCACAGTGGCACAGCGATAGAATTGCTACCTCGAAAATATCCATTCACTTGGCCTCCACGGCCTTCTGTGGCAAAGAATTCCACAGATTCACCACCCTCTGACTGAAGAAATGCATCTTTCTCCTTTCTAAAGGCACGTCCTTTAATTCTGAGGCTCTGACCTCTAGTCCTAGACTTTTCCCAGTGGAAACATCCTCTCCACATCCACTCTATCCAAGCCTTTCACTATTCGAGTCTCGACTTTCACTACTCTTTTTGTCATACTCTCACTTTTACGAGGATGTTGCCAGGACTTGAGGTCCTGAGCGATAGAGAGAAGTTGGGCAAGCTAGGAGCAGGAGACTGAGGGGTGGTCTTATAGAGGTGTATAAAACCTTGAGGGGAATAGATAGGGTGAAACCAAGGCTAGGGGAATCAAGAATTAAGGTGAGAGGTGAAAGATTTAATAGGAACCTGAGGGGCAACCTTTTCATGCCGAGGTGGTGGGTGTGTGGAACACGTGCCAGGAGGGGTAATTGAGGCAGGTATTGTCAAAAAAAAAATTTAAGACATTTGGATAAGTACATGGGTCGGAAAGGTTTAGAAGGATATGCACCAAGCATAGGCGGGATAGACAAGCATTGATGGGGCATCTTGCATGAGCAAGCTGGGTGAAGGACCTCTTCCATGCAGTATGATTCTGACTCAGACCGTCTCATTTCACTTCCTCTGACACTTCCGTCATCGGTACTGTCCTTGATATGAATGTTGAAGATCTGAAATTAAACTCTATATTCGGCAACCATACAAAGACCCATTAGCATTTGAAAAGATTATATAAGCTTAAAGATACTAGTGATTTGTTACGATCTTACCCTGACGAAGAGTTTCACTTGAAAACATCGCCATTCATTATCTCATATACAGGTTTGAGCATTTTTAGTAATACCTCTACTTCATTCCCTTTCTCACCCCTAGATTCATCTCCATCTTTGCCCATCCTCCCATCTTTTCCCAGCTTTCAAATATCAGTTCCTGTCACTAAACTAAATGGATTGTATGCCCCTCTCTGCTCAGTTACTGTTTATGTCACTGTTTACATCAAAAAGAAGTGATTCCTGCAGTGGGGAGGATATCCTGGAACTGCTGGAAGTAAGTTGATGGTGTTTTCAGGGACGTATGTGCCACTGGTTGACCCACTTTGAGGGATGAAACTTTTTTAGTGTATCTATATTTCTCTGACATTTACTCTCCGATCCGAGTTTAATGCTGTGTGATATCACTTATTCAAAACCGTATAGAAACATCACTCGGTTTTTCTGTAATGTGCGAGGTGTCACTGGCTACTTGTTAAATAGAGATGAGGAGGAAACATTTTGCAGCTGTACCTACCTCAGCCTCGACAGTCACCTTTCATCACCTCTGTCCCTCAATTCTCATTCTGTCATGACAGGGCCATTGAGTTTATGAGCACAATGGACCAGAGTGAGTACATTATTCAATTCAGAGTGCCCCAGTACGGAGACGTGTTGCTTTAGGGATAACAAGCTGTCAAGGATGTGTTGTCTCACCAGATGTTGCCTGACCTGACTTCACTGTCTTTACCTGGTCTTCAACATCTGTAACCACATTGTACTGTTGGTAAATGCTTTCAGGTTCAATGTATGAGGTAAGCATTGAGTCTACCTGAATTCAACTATCTTTGGGACTAGCGACATGCAGGTGTATAGCCATGATGGACGCTCACTACTGGAACCAAATCCACAAAATATCGAAGACAGACACAAAAAGCTGGAGTAACTCAGCGGGTCAGACAGCATCTCTGGAGAGAGGAATAGGTGATGTTTTGGGTCGAGACCCTTCTTCAGACAATGTGTAGGAAGGAACTGCAGATGCTGGTTTAAATCGAAGTTAGACACAAAATGCTGGAGTAACTCAGGCAGCATCTCTGGAGAGAGGAATGGGTGATGTTTTGGGTCGAAACCCTTCAAACAATATCAGACATCCACAGAAGACCAATGTTTGGGTCTCCCAACTCTGAGCTTGAGCGGAGATCTGGGTGTCCACATGGTGTGAACAGTCAGGACTGGAAATGTTCAATGACTGGCGTCACCAATCAATACTCAGAGTCTACGGGCTGTCGTACATCAATAATATAACTTCTGAAGAAGGGTCTCGACCCGAAACATCACCCATTCCTTCTCTCCAGAGATACTGCCTGTCCCGCTGAGTTACTCCAGCTTTTTGTGTCTACCTTCAATAACATAACAGTCAGGGTGCACAGCGCCACCTGCTGCATCAGGCAGGCAAAGACTCCCCAAGGATAAATTAGAATTATGTCTAGGAAGGAACCGCAGATGCTGGTTTAAATTGAAGATAGACCCTTGAAGAAGGGTTTTGACCCGAAACGTTGCCTATTTCCTTCGCTCCATAGATGCACCCGCTGAGTTTCTCCAGCATTTTTGTCTACCTTCGATTTTCCAGCATCTGCAGTTCCTTCTTGAACATAGACACAAAATGCTGGAGTAACTCAGCGGGACAGGCAGCATCTCTGGAAAGAAGAAGGGTCTCGATCCGAAACGTCACCCGTCACGTAATGCCGTCGATAAATTTACCGATTTGTAAGAATCTGACTATTGAGCTTTCAAAAGAAAGAAAAACATGCCTTATTTTAATTATCTGCATGTGGCTCTAGTCCTACATCAATTTGCCTGGTTATTAATTCCCCTGAACATTAGAGGTCTAATCTTAGAGAAGACTATCTCAAGTTAGGACTTCTCTAACTTCAGATAGCCCTTGCTTTCTCTTTCCAACCCCTCCCTCTTCCCAGTCCTCCCACTACTCTCTCCGACTACATTCTTTCTTTTTCCCGCCCCCTTCACTGACATCAGTCTGAAGAAGGGTCTCGACCCAAAATGTCACCCATTCCTTCTCTCCAGAAATGCTGCCTGACCCGCTGAGTTGCTCCAGCATTTTGTGTCTACCTTCAATTTAAACCAGCATCTGCAGTTCCTTCCTACAGATAGGTTGCATTGTTGTAATATGTAAGTTGTTTTTGGGTCGGTAGATGCGCTTTCCTGATGGAGTAAGATAGCCTGGACAGCTGTGCCAGATGTGGCAGAGTGCCTGAGAAATACATAGAGGGCAATGTTGCCCTTGTCACCTTCATGTAGATCACACAGCGAGATATTCAACCATGTTGATAATGTGGCCTGATTGAATACCTAACTGGACAACTGCATGTAAAAAACACCTCTGCCTTAGTGATGTTGCAACCCACTTTGTTTGGAGATGAGAATGCTGATTGCAAGTCAGGAAGGTTAAGGTGATGCGTGATGGAAGGACATCAGTACTTGAGTGGGGACCGAGGATTACTTGCTCAAATTAGGATCAGGGAGAAGAAGCAGTTTAGGGAGAGAAAGTCATGAGGACTGATAAAGATCAAATTTAGGTTCGGGTCAGAAGGTGGCAATAAATGTTTGACATGGTGGATTAGGTTAAAGAAAGAAAGCCACAGTGGTAGATGATCAGGGTTGCAAGAGAAGGAATGTTCATGGGGCAACCTGCTGAGTATCTAATACAGTCTCTGTTTTTTTGGGGATGATTGGGCAAACTGTGTAAAAGTTGAACTGCTTTGCAACGCCCAAGTGATTGGGCTTCACTTTTCTAAGGCTGAGTTTTTAAATAGTCATCTGCTTTCTTTTGCATGTCACAGAGTGAGCATCATCAGAAAGAGGAGTATGTGATGGAGATGGAACAGTCACGGTTGAGAGAAACAGAGGCACAGACTGCAATGAAGGAGATGCAAGACAAGGTCCTGGAAATGGAAAAGGTGAGAATGAAACTGTGCGGCTGTAGATTTCAATTCCCAAAAAAGTAAGTGCCCATTGTTTTGCAGTGAAATCTCATCTGTTTTTAAAGATAGACACAAAATGCTGGAGTAACTCAGTGGGACAGGCAGCATCTCTGGAGTGAAGGAATGGGTGACGTTTAGGGTCGAGACCCTTCTTCAGAGTCTCCAGGAAAGGCCGCACCGATTCTCTGTGTTAGGCCGCGAGGGAGGCGACATGGAAAAAGTCGCGTCTCCGTGGAGGAGGCGACTGAAGCAGTTTCCCCCTTACCCCCCCCCCCCCACACAAGATACACAGTGAAGCATTAAAAACACACATTAGGACACACTAAAAAAATTAAAAGTAGAAAAAACTAACACGGCAGGTCAGCCATCTCGCAGCGCCCCCACCGACTCACTAACTGCTCTTTAGTTTTTCTTGTAGAAACAAGGAACTTTGTGTCTTTATTTCATGATTTCTGGGAACTGCATGGTCTGCTGGATATTTACAGCTTTTTCTGTCATGTATTGTGGTTGACAAATAAATGGTTTCACCCCCCCAGCGATTAGAATGAAGCATTCAGTCTGAAGAAAGGTCTTGGCCCAAAATGTCACCTATTCCTTCTCTCCAGCGATGCAGCCCGGACTTGTTGAGTTACTCCAGCATTTTGTGTCTATCATGGATGACAAAGTTATCTTTGGCCTGGAATTATGTTTTTGTAAGCCACCTATCTGATTTATTTCAGAGGAACAGCATGCTCCCTGATGAAAATAACATAGCCCAGTTGCAAGAGGAGTTGAAGGCAATGAAACTGCGCGAGGTAGAGGCAGTGACTTCGATGAAGGAGTTACACCAACAGGTGAAGGATTTGGATGAACACTGGCAGGTAAGCAAGGTGTGACCATGCGTGGTAGGGCCTTCAATGTCCACCGTCTCTCTTTATGTATTTCAGTCTATGACCTGTAACTGAAGTTTTTGATCAGACCCTGGGATGGCGGGACTGTCATATGAGGAAAGATTGAAAAGACTAGGCTTGTATTCACTGGAGTTTAGAAGGATGAGGGGATCTTATAGAAACATATGAAATTATAAAAGGACTGGACAAGCTAGATGCAGGAAAAATGTTCCCAATGTTGGGCAAGTCCAGAACCAGGGGCCACAGTCTTAGAATAAAGGGGAGGTCATTTAAGAAAGAGGTGAGAAAAAACTTTTTCACCCAGAGAGTTGTGAATTTATGGAATTCCCTGCCACAGAGCAGTGGAGGCCAAATCACTGGATGGATTTAAGAGAGAGTTAGATAGAGCTCTCGGGGCTAGTGGAGTGAAGGGATATGGGGAGAAGGCAGGCACGGGTTATTGATAGGGAACGATCAGCCATGATCACAATGAATGGCGGTGCTGACTCGAAGGGCCGAATGGCCTCCTCCTGCACCTATTTTCTATGTTTCTATGATCAAAATTGGTGTATAAAGTTGTGAGAGGAATAGATTGGGTAAATGCAATCTCTTTTCCAGAGTAGGGGAATTGAGAACCATAGGACATAGGTTTAAGGTGAGGGGGGGGGGAGATTAAATAGGAATCTGAGGGGTAACTTTATCACACAAAGGGTGGTGAATTTATGGAACGAGCTGCCGGAGGAAGTAGTTGAGGCAAGTATTATAACTACTTTTAAAAGACACTTGGGCAGATGCATGGACAGGAAAGGTTTAGAGGGATATGGGCCAAACACAGGCAGGTGGGATTTGTGTAGATGGGACATGTTGGTCAGCGTGGGCAAGTTGGGCTGAAGGGCCTGTTTCCACTCAATGGCTCTCTGGTGTAAACTGCACAAGGTCAAAAGATCATTTAGCGTTTTTATTTTAATGCCCTTGAGCAGTTCTCACATTGCACTGAAATGTTTCTAGCAACACCTTGCACGGACTGGAAGTCGGTGGAAGGAGTCCCCAAAGAAGAATGCAACAAATGAGCTGCACAATGAGCTGATGACCATGCGGTTCAGTGAGGCCCAGGCACAGGCGGAGCTGCGGGAACTGAGGCACAGGGTACTGGAACTGGAGACACAGGTACTTGACACAAATGTGCAGGAAGGAACTGCAGATGCTGGTTTAAACCGAAGATAGACACAAAATGCTGGAGTAACTCAGCGGGACAGGCAGCATCTCTGGAGAGAAGGAATGGGTGACGTTTCGGGTCGGGTCTGAAGAAGGGTCTCGACCCAAAACGTCACCCATTCCTTCTCTTCAGATATGCTGCCTATCCCGCTGAGTTACTCCAGTATTTTGTGTCTACCCTGACACAAACCTGGCAAAGCAACCGCTGCCACCATGTCCCCGGCACTAGATGCTATTGCACTGGTTAGAAACGGCTTCATGATTTTCTAACAGGGGCGCTGACCTGTGTGCGGCACTTCTCCGGGCTGCAGCTTCGACCCGTCCTCGCGGCCTACCAGCGTTTCCTGTCGGGGACCGCCCAGAACCTCGGTTTCGGCGGCGGCGCAGCGCTAGAGCGCTGTCGCGGAGCGGGCGATGCCTTGCCCGGGTCTCCGCGCTGGAGCTCCGGTGAGCTGAGGATCGCTGGGAAAACATCGCGGAACTGTGGAGCGACCAGCTGCGGGCGGCGCCGCTGAACTTGACACCGGGAGCCTGGGATCTCTAGATGAGATCGCCAGTTGTGGAGCTCCAACCGGCGCGGCCTTGTTGGCTTCGGAAGCCGCGGCCCCCAGTGCGGAAGCGGCCGTTCCAGGGTTCCCAGGCCGCTGGGAGGACTCTCCCGACGCCGGAGGAACATCACCCGGCTAGAACGGCCTGGAACATCGGGCCTCCGTAGAGGCAACTGTGGAGGCCTCAATGGGCCCGACTATGGGTGAACTGGGGTTGGGGACTGGACTTTGTGCCTTCCCTCATGGTGGGAGCCATTGTGGGGGGATGTTTAGTGTTAAGACTATCTTGGTGTGATGTCTGTATTCTTCTCTTTTTTTGTGTGCTGCATAATGGCAAAAAGCATTTCACTTCACTACACCTGGGTGTATGTGAATGTGACAAATAAAAACTACCTTGAACCTTGAACCTTGAACCTAATTCCAGGTGGCACAGTTGTACGGTTGCTGCCTTACAGCGCCAGAGACCTGGGTTTGATCCTGACTATGGGTGCTGTCTGTACAGAGTTTGTACAATCGCCCCGTGACTGCGTGGGTTTTCTCAGGGTGCTCCAGTTACCTCCCATATTCCAAAGAGGTGCGGGTTTGCAGGTTAATTGGCTTTTATAAGTTGCCCCTGGTGTTTAGGATAGAACCAGTGTACAGGTGATCGATGGTCAGCACAAACTCAATGGGCCAAAGGGCCTGTTTTCACGCCGTATTCTAAACTAAACTAAATTAATTCCATATGCATTGAATAGGAGCTGTCAGACAGTTATTACCATGGATGCTGATGGCTAACTATCCAACAAAAATGAATGCTGGAAGGTTAGAATCAGTAGGTTAGGCAGCATCTGAAGAAAGAGAAATAGATTGATGTTCAGGTCTTCTTCTTGCGAATGAAAAATATATAAACCAAAGGAATAGTTAGATCTCAAGCTGGGTGTTGAGCAGCCAGGTTGTTGTCTCTGTTGGCGTCAATGTCTGCCAGGCCCTGGCACAGCTCCATTTGGTGGGTGGTAGAGCGGGCACCCAGAGATGACATGGTTGGCTGTCTGTTGTTCTGCTCCACATTCACAGGCTGGGCTCTGGTGGAGTCCCCATCTCCACACGCTGGCATTGAAACGCCCAACTCCAGTACCAAGTCTGTTCAGGTGAAAATCTCTCTCAAAATGAGCAGGCAATGAAAGGTTCTGATGTCCTCTTTGAGAGAGGATTGCGGAAAATGACCTGCTTGTGTGATGGGGCAAGAACTAGAATTGTGTAGCGTCTTTCTAGTGGTCGAGATTGACCCTCTTAGCAACAGATCAAATGTCCCATATTTATTAAAATGCAATAAATCTAACTTTGGTCAATTCGTACTTTTTTTTGCATGGTTTACAACTTTTACAAGTGCACTTTTACTCACCTGTGACAAATGGTTAGCAACAGGAAGTTAAAATACATGAGCTGGCATTTCAAATATTTTGACATTTTTGTTGCTCAAGTTTAAATGTCAGGGCAACATATCAAGAGTAGGTGAATGTTGAGTGCACTAATCATCATGACTAAATAATACTCTTGGTTCTCCACACCAACTACACCATTAGTAGGTAGTTAAACAATGCATGAGAATTAAACAATTCTGAATTAAAGGACGGAGGTACACAAAAATGCTGGAGAAACTCAGCGGGTGCAGCAGCATCTATGGAGCGAAGGAAATAGGTAACGTTTCGGGCCGAAACCCTTCTTCAGACTGATAGGGGCTGAATTAAAGGACCTTCTTTTAGGAAGGTGAGGAGGAATTTTGTTAGTCAGAGGGTGGTGAATCTGTGGAATTATTTGCCACAGATGGCTTTTTTTTTATTTTTATTTTTTTTTATTTTTTTATTTTTTAGAAGTACGGTAGATTACAGTAATGTACAACACGTATATATTAATACATTTTTTGTACCGCTTCACTTTTTTAAACTTTAAGAAAGAAAAAGAAAGAAGTAAGAAAAGTGAAGAAAGTGCGCAAAGGTTGTGAAGTGCAAAAGAGTGTTGGGAAAAGAAAGCCCCTTAGAAAAGAGGTTAGAGAAGGAAGTAAAGTTAGAAAATAGACCCTAGAAAAAAAAAGAGAAAGAAAGAAGGAACAATCGCTCTATTATAACTCTTATACCATACTTCATAGAGAAGGAACTACCAACCAAGTCTGTTTTTATTTTACCTCCCATTACCAGGTCCAGATACCTTTTATTTATTTATTTGTTTTTCTAAATTACTATTGCACCTCATGCTTGTAATAGGTCCAAAAACGTAGACCACGTCTTTTGAAATTGATCTACTTTGCCTACTAGGAGGAATCTCATCTCTTCCAGATGTAATGTTTCCAACATATTTGATGTCCACATTTTTATTGTTGGTGTGGGCGCATTTTTCCAGAATTTAAGTATAAGCTTTTTTCCCATTATTAGCCCATAATTGAGTAAATTCTTCTGATACACGTTTAATTCAGGAATACCTTCCGATATTCCAAAAATAATCCATTCTGGTTTTGGTACCAGTTTTATTTTGATTAATTTTGAAAAAATATCAAATATTTCAAACCAGAATTTTTGGATTTTTGTACAAAAAACAAAAGAATGTGCTATGGTAGCTTCTTGACATATACATTTATCACAGATTGGTGAGACGTTAGGAAAGATTTTATTTAGTTTGGTTTTTGAATAATATAATCTATGTAATGTTTTAAATTGGATAAGCGTATGTCGTACGTTGATCGAGCATTTATGCACCTGTAATAAATGATTATCCCAACTCTCTTTTGAAATTTTTATACCTAGATCTTGTTCCCAATCTCTTCTAATTCCATCTGTTGTGGGTATTTCTATATTTAAGATGATATTATATAAGTATGATATTAAATTAACTGATTCCGCCTTTGTCTTCATTGCTTCATCTAGTGAGTCGGAAGGCATATTATAATAATCTTTTGTGTGTGTTTTCAAATAGTCACAGATTTGTATATATTTAAAATATTGATTATTTTTCAAATTATATTTCAGTTGTAGTTGTTGGAATGATAGTAATTTTTCTAATTCATACAGATCTTCGAGCGTTTTAATTCCCATTCTTTCCCATTGTATAAATGCTTTATCTATGATTGAAGGTTTAAACGATGGGTTATTGACTATTGGTATTAAGAGAGATAGGTTTCTTAATTTTAGATTCTGTTTTATTTGCTTCCATGTTCTAATAGTGCTATATATAATTGGATTTTTATTATAATTTTTATTATTCAAATTTATTGGAGAGAGAATAATCGCTCCTATATTATTCGGGGAGCAATCCCCTTTTTCCATTATAATCCAGTCCACCTGCTGGGCAGAATTGTCCAGCAGGTGAATCATATTTTTAATATTTACTGCCCAGTTATAATACATAAAGTTAGGGAGCGCTAGACCCCCCAACTCTTTTCGTTTGTTAAGGTGTGTTCTTTGTATTCTGTGGGATTTGTAATCCCATATAAAATTTGTAATGTCTGAGTCCAGTTTTTTGAAAAACTTTTTTGGGAGATATATAGGTATTGATTGAAATAGGTAAAGGATTTGTGGTAAGAAAATCATTTTTATAGCATTTATCCTACCTATTAAGGACATCGGAAGTGTTTTCCAAAATTTAATCAGATTATTTAATTTCTTAAGTAGGGGATTATAATTAGCTTTAAACATATCATGGTAATTTCTAGTAATCTCAATTCCTAAATATTTGAATTTTTCCATAGCTATTTTAAAAGGGAATTTCCTGAGATGTGTTGAGTCTTTTGGTTTAATCGACATAATTTCACTTTTGTTCCAGTTTATTCTATATCCTGAAAAGGATCCAAAGTCCTCAATTAAGTTTAATATATTTGGTATACTAATTTGTGGTTTTGTGATGTACAGTAGTACATCATCAGCATATAGGGATAGTTTGTTGTTTGAATATTTTGTGTTATAACCGTGAATATTCGAGTGTGTTCTTATTTTTTCAGCAAGGGGTTCAATTACCAAAGCAAATAACAGCGGTGATAGTGAACATCCTTGTCTGTTGCCCCTAGATAATTCGAATTTTGAAGATAATATATTATTAGTTAGTATTCTAGCCGTAGGTTTGTTATATAGTAGTTTTATCCATGCAATAAAGTTTTCTCCCAATTGGAATTTTTGCAATACTTTGATCATATAGTCCCATTCTACTTGATCAAACGCTTTTTCTGCGTCCAGTGAGATGATAGCTAACTCTTGGTCATAAGATTTATGTGAATGCATTATGTTAAGCAAACGTCTCAAATTATTAAATGAGTGTCTCTTAGGTATAAATCCTGTTTGATCCTCATGTATTAGTCTACTAACATACTTGCTTAATCTATTGGCTAATGTTTTTGCTATTATTTTCTGATCCGTATTTAACAAAGCAATAGCTCTATATGATCCTGGTTCTTCTATATTTTTATCTTTTTTAAGTATTAATATGATCGTTGATTCCGCTAGTGTTTCAGGTAGGTTTTGCTCTTTATAAGCATATGTATACATTTTTTGTAATCGTGGAGTAACTATATCATAAAAAGATTTATAAAATTCATTACTGAATCCGTCTGGTCCTGGTGTTTTTCCATTTTTTAGTGTTTTTATTGTGTCTTCTATCTCCTTAGAAGTAATTTGTGCTCCCAGTTCCTCTTGTTCCCTGCGTTCTAATTGTGGTAGATTACAATTATCTAAAAATTCTGAGATTTTATTATTGTCTATTGACGTTTTAGATGTGTATAGATTCTGGTAAAATTGAGCAAATCTTTTATTAATATCCTTGGGTAGTGTTAATACTTCCCCTCTATCTGATTTGATCTTTAATATTGCATTCTCTTTTTCCCGTTTTTTAAGTTGTCGTGCTAGAAGTTTGTGGGGTTTGTCCCCGAATTCGAAGTGTTCTTGTTTTGTGATTTGAAATAATGTTATAACTTTCTCTGACAGTAATTTATTTAACTGAAATTTCAGTAGTAGTATTTTATTATGTTTATCCATAGTTGGGTCTTTAGCATTATCTATATCTAACTGTTTTATTTGATCTTCTAAGTGTCTTTGTTCATTCTTATTCTTTTTATTTTGATAAGCTTGAAATGAAATAATGACTCCTCTTATAAATGCTTTGAAGGATTCCCATAATAACGTGGGGGATATCTCTGGTGTATCATTTAACTCAAAAAATAGATCCATCTGTTTTTTTAGATAGATACTCCCTTGAGGGTCTTTTAAAATTTGTGAGTTAAACCTCCAGAACGGTTTATTCATAGACATTCCTTCTAGTTTTAGAACAAAAGTTAACGGAGAATGATCTGAGATCGCATTAATATGATATTTAGGATTCAGAGATTGCGAAATTAATTTTGTATCCACTAGAAAATAGTCTATCCGTGAATATGTTTTATGCACCATTGAATAAAACGAGTAATCCCTTCCCGTCGGGTTTGCAATCCTCCATACATCTGTTATATTTGTGTTTTCCATATATGTGTGTAAGAGTTCACTGGTTTTAGATTTCGTCTGACCTTTTTGTTTTTGCATCGATTTATCTAAATAAGGATCTAAAACACAATTAAAATCTCCTCCGATTATAACATTTTGATAATTAGATTCTGCAATTATATTCAGAATTTTATTAAAAAATTGAGGGTTATCAAAGTTGGGCGCATATATGTTTACCAGCGTAATTGGCATATTATTGATCTCCCCTGCTACTATAAGATATCTCCCTTCCTTATCTAAAATAGTGTTCTTTGATTTAAATGGAATTCCTTTACGAATAATAATTGCAGTACCTCTAGATTTGGAGGTAAATGAAGAGTGAAATGTTTGGCCTATCCAGTTCGCCCTCAGTCTTGTCTGATCTTGCTTTGCCACAGATGGCTGTGGAGGCCAAGCCAATGGATATTTTTTTAAGGCAGAGATAGATTCTTGATTAGTACGGGTTATGGGGAGAAGGCAAGAGAATGGGGTTAGGAGGGAGAGATAGATCAGCCATGATTGAATGGCGGAGTAGACTCGATGGGCCGAATGGCCTAATTGTACTCCTATTCCTTATGACCTTATGAGGTGTTGATGAATATCGGGCCAGCATTTTATGTCCATCTTCGGTTTAAACCAGCATCTGCAGTTCCTTCCTGCTCATAATATTTAAATCTACATTGTTGTTTAATGCTCCTTGTGTCTGTATGAATCTGTTTTAACGGGAAAACGCTGTTTCTTTGCTCAGAACCAGGTGAACAGCAGCCTCTTGAACCGAACAGAGCAGGCCTGCACGGGTCTGCAGGACAAGCTGCAGTACGTCACGGCACAGAACAAGGGACTGCAGACACAGCTCAGTGAGACCAGGCGCAAGCAAGCTGAGGTGGACTGTAAGGTGAGCACTGTCCTTATAAAACATTGCCCATCCACCTCCACCCCTTCAACAAAAGATGTTTGACTCCAGCAGCTGCCACTTCAGTTGGTAGAAATGTGGTGAGTTTCTGAGCCCTGAGTGTACCGAGAGAATAAACTAGGAAAGTGCGGGAAATGTTTCAATGGTTGAGTTATGTCAAAGTTCGAACATTAAAGGAACTGACCTGAGACCGCTACTCGTCAATCTTGCAGAACAAGTGTAACGTCTGGGGTCACACCAACAGATATTTATTTCACAATCATTTAACTGAAAACATATATTACAAGATGGTTTCCTAGAAGCCTAAAGATTGACAGACCATTGGTAGAAATTGCCAAATGCTAACTATTTGGTAGTAAAAGAAAAAATGAAGTAGGGTTAAAGCTTTCTTCTTGTATTACAACCACGTTCATAAGTTATACGAGCAGAATTAGGCCATTCGGCCCATCAAGTCTACTCCGCCATTCAATCATGGCTGATGTACCTTTCCCTCTCAACCCCATTCTTCTGCCTTCTTCCCATAATCCCTGACACCCTTACTAATGAAGAATTAACCATTGAGTTAATGCTCACCCTCTCCATATCTCATACTTTCTGCCCACTGTGTTTCCACTCCAATCCCTCTAATTGAGAAATTACTCATTGTCCCATTGACTCCTGGCATTATTGTTACAGAGCAGACTCTCAGCAAAACCATACCCAATTTGCATTGTGCTCTGTGCTAGCATGAGTCAGATGTGTCAATAATCGGAATGTCACTAACACTGCTGCACACAATGTGTGAAATATCATTTCCCATCTACTCAATCTGCATTTAAGAGAAAACTAAATGAGTTCTGGAGGATGAAAGGAATAGAAAAATGTGGCCAAGAGGGTTAGAGGAAGAGGTGTGTGTACTTAGAGATATTGGCGGTACTAGTTGAGGCAAACAGCTTGTTTCTGCAACTTAACATCTAAGCAACTAAACTTCTGAACATTGATATACTATTATGTTTTTCGGTCAACTGTGAGGTAGTTCAGTAATTGTGATCCAATCCTAGCCGATTTCATTGATTAAAATCTGGCATTACAATTGGTATCCGAGTAAAGATCGTACTGTAGATTTGTTAAAGGTCCTGGGAATGAGTTTGTATCCATTGGTGTAGCAAAATATGGACGTTGGCCTTGTGCTTCCTGTGCAGGCTTAACTCTTGCCCTTTCCTGTACACCACCTAGTAACTACATGTTGGGCATTTACATGAGCCTGCAATTATAATGAGCAGATGCCTTGGGCTGGAGATGGTTTATGGCCAAAGCCTGTTTTCATTAAGTGGAAATTGAAGTTGCAGAGTATCAATCCGGCGCTCTTCATGAAATGGGTTCACGATGAAGTGTTCATGCTCAGATAACTGCGACCCGAGCTGAAGGAAGAGTAAGAGAGGGGTTAAGCTGGGTTAACAATATGATTGGAGGAAACTAGGGGTGTGAGAACATGTTGGCCTTGGTGCCGTTATTGAAGGCAACACATGATTGTTGAACACAAAATGGTGGAGTAACTCAGCGCGATAGGCAGCATCTCTGGAGAGAAGGAATGGATGACGTTTCGGGTCGACACCCTTCTCCAGAAATGCTGTCTGTCCTGCTGAGTTACACCAGCATTTTGTGTCTATCTTTGGTTTAAACCAGCATCTGCAGTTCCTTCCCACAAATGATTGTTGAAGATGGAGGTCGCTTTGAGAAGACCATGCCCAGCATTGGAGCTTTATTAATCATATCCACTCCGCCATAAGAAGGGCTCTTTTGAGATCTTTGCCCTTTTGGTATTCAGTAGTCTTGAAGTAAACAGCTAAAAGAACATGTTGGTTCTTTCTTGGCTCTTGATACTTCCTGACTCATTCGGCATTCCTAACTGGTAATGACTTGCTCCATGTTTAATTTCATACATTTATCTAAAATTAGTTGTCAATTGCGATCATTCCACCAATTCTACGATCTTGCTGCAAATACACCCTTTAGAAACATAGAGACAGAAAATAGGCGCAGAAGTAGGCCATTCGGCCCTTCGAGCCAGCACCAACCGCCATTCAATATGATCATGGCTGATCATCCAAAATCAGTACCCCGTTCCTACTTTTTCACCATATCCCTTGATTCTGTTAGCCCCAAAAGCTATATCTAACTCTCTCTTGAAAACATCCAATGAATTGGCCTCCACTGCCTTCTGTGCCAGAGAATTCCACAGATTCACAACTCTGGGTGAAAAGGTTTTTCCTCATCTCAGTCCTAAATGGCCTGCCCCTTATTCTTAAACTGTGACCCCTGGTTCTGGACTCCCCCAACATCGGGAACAATTTTCCTCCACCTAGCCTGTCCAATGCCTTAAGAATTTTATATGTATTCATTCTTTGTTCAGACAGCAAGTTGGGTTGGTCAGCATTTGGGAACTCAACAGCCTACCCTTTGTGGGTGAGCGGGTAAATTAGTTAAAAGGACTTGAAGCTAATCACTCAATGTGCTGCCTTTATGGAGCTTCAAGGGTGACTTGCAACAAGGATTAATGGCTAGTTGAATTTTCCACCTGCGTCAAAACTATCTGGAAATGTTATCTTAGGTTGTGGAAAAAAATGACCTTTTAAAAAAGATTTGATGCAATATGACTTCCACGCAAACCTGCTTTCAAATTGTTCAATACTTAGTTTGAAGAGAGAAAAAAATCTACCCTGTGACATGTTTACGTATTGATCTGCTTAAGCTAACCAATCTCCAGATTTTTAAGGTGGCTTTTTTGCTGATTTTGTAGCTAGTGTCCAGGAAAACCGTCAACATTTCTGTTTTAATTATAGCAGTATAATAGTTACTGATTTGCAAAGTAGTCATTATTTTGGAAGGCAAAAAAGTGTGTGGTTTTGCAGGTTTTTTGAATGCTTAATTTAGAGGCAGAAAGCTGTGATATTTAGTTTAAAATCTGTTGGTGTGGTGATTTGCTGAAAGACAATGACCTGTTCATGCTGAAATGTGTTGGCAATCTAATTTCAACCTTGCAAGTTGTTACAGCTGCAGTTTTACTTCTAAGCAACATTAATAGAGGAGAGAAGGGGTAAAGTTCGAGCAGGTTAAAGCTTGGTTAGTTACTGGTATTTTTTTCATTTTACTCTTATACTCAAGAGCTACCAGAATAGCAACAGATTCAACAGTGATGTGTGTCAGATAAGGAGGTTGGGTGGAAAAACTGACGAAAAAGCACCAAACTTGATAAACTTGATCATTGTCCATAGATTTACTTATTTATTGCTTCTAAGATGTTTTGGGGTTTCCTTTGACATTTGCTGGCCTATTTTGTACATCTTAACTGGTTTTGGGGTTGAGTTTGATTATCGTTGCTAATGGACTTTTCCCAGACACACAATTGGTGCTGACAAGAAAAAGAAGAGCAGATGCTGAAAATTTGAAATAGAAACACAAAATGTTGGAAATGCTCAACAGGTCAGGCAACATCTGTGGAGAGAGGAATACATGTGGGAGGTCTCCTGCAATGCAGAAACTAAACAGAGACTGGGTGACTGTTTTGCTCATCACCTGCTTTCAGTCCATGAAGGCAACCCAGAGTTTTAGCCAAAACGTCACCTGTCCATTTTCTCCAGAGATGCTGCCTGACCCACTGTGTTACTCCTGCATTTTGTGTCTACTTTTGGTATAAACCAGCATCTGCAGTTCCATTTTATGACCAGAGTTTCCAATTGTACTCTTCATCCAGCAGCCAGTTTGCTCTTGGCCTGTGTAAGGCATTCCAGTGAGGGCCAATGCGAGGGGCATTACCTTGTGGGAGATGAGGATGGGTTTCTAGCAGACGGACTGAGATGACAATGAAAGACCATCTTTAACAAGAGAGTCTAACTAGGGAGATGTGATGGGACGTTCTTCTCTTTCCTGGTTGAGTACAGCTCCATAAAGGTTCATGGGGTGACCCCAGTACAAAACAACTATCATGAAGATCTATGGCACTAGCATGAATCAAATATGAAATGCAGTGCAACAACCTGTCAAATTTCCTTTTGGGGGGGGGGGTCGCATAACTTTAATTTCTGCTGCATAGAAAGATGAGGGTCATTCAACCACAGGGTCAGTCCAACACAACCCCTTCCTCCACTGGAAGCTCCCAACACATCTCACAACTGCCTGGCAACGATTGATAGCATCATTCAGCTTCTTGAGCATATGTAATTCATCGAAGAAATCAGTGGTAGCCATTGATTAAACTTACCATAGTCTGCTATTTTTCAGCCTTCTTCACAGCTGAGGGAAATGAGTTAAATTGAAAGTTTTGGGCATTTATGAGCTGTTCTGACTAAATTATGGAAAAAAATTAAGCATAGTCGCATGATACCAATTGCATTACCAATTTACATATTTACATGTATTTGACTGTGACCCGTGATCCGTGTGGAGACTGCCAGGCTCATTTTTTTTTTTAATGTACGTGGAATTTGTCATGACTTTGACTGTTTAATTCCTTTTAAGATTAATTTAACGAGGTGGTGTTATTCAATTTTGATTTAATCTTGAGCCTGAATTGCAATTTTTAACTCCCTGTTAAATGTTGACAACAAATTATGCTACATCTATTGCTTGAGACTTTTTTAATGTGCTCAAATGCTCAGCCATTTTAAGAATGTGGGATACCAACGATCCCTTTGAACTGATGTGTAGGAAGGAACTGCAGTGCTGGTTAAAACTGAAGATAGGCTCAAAGAGCTGGATTCTGAAGAAGGGTCTCGACCCAAAACGTCACCCATTCCTTCTCTCCAGAGATGCTGCCTGAGTTACTCCAGCTTTTTGTGTCTATCTTCCTTTGAACTGATTCCTGACAGCACCCAGCATCTGAAAGGGGAAGTACACACCGCACACATCCCTGGACCGCATTTGTGTGGGTCAACAACAAATATATTGCTTCATTCCCAAATCTACATGACTTTTGGTGAACAGATCGTGATCTCTTTAACATCCATCATGTTTAATGTCTTTGTAGGTTAACCCACTAATAGTTCCCAGTGAGAGGAATTTTAATTACAATATTTTGCAATCAGCTTTAGAGGGATGACGTTATTCACCATTTTGTTAACGTATATAATTTAAAATAGTTTCCAAAAACCACAATCTGTGATGGTGACTGATTGGTGCCTGCACTGTTTTTGGTGTTGCTGAAGCTCATCTGTTGAAAGAAAAATTGCTCAAGTGCATTATTTGGAGTTATATATTTTCCCACTCGAGTATTGCCTCGTGGAACAAGGAGGGAAATTATGGAAAGTTATCGTTTGATGTAGCTGACGTTGGCCATTGTCATATCTGAGTTTATCTTCATTGAGAAAGAAATTCCTCAGTTTTGGTCCCTGAAAAGTAATTCAAATTTTTAACTTGCAGTTCTTTATATTTCAGAGTCTATTCTGTGCATTGGCCATTTGAGTGGGGAAAGAGAGGTGGGTTGTCAGCGCCAATGGTCGATTATTGCTTATAGAGTTGCCTGTTCTTGATCTCAGCTGAAGAGGTCTTCTCCGGCTAAGGTCCACGTGAGAAAAAAATATATTGACAAAATATCAAACCTGACTTGAAGATCTGTCAGAGACTGATCTCTGAAGAAGTGAGAGTTTGCAGTTTGTGTAGGAATGAGTCAGTGAACAAAGCTACAGTTTCTGTTCTGGTCCTTATTCTTCTAGTGTTGGTGGTGTTCCTTTTAAATGCTAGAATAAACCTACAATGGAGAGTGAAACTCCTTGTTTTAAACAAAACACCTTTGAATATGTCATCTGAACTTTGGTTTGCAGTTTAACACTGGCAATGCCACCTTGTCACTGTGTCACTGGAATAATCTGTGGTATCTCACTGCTCACTAGAACAAGGAGGAGGTGATGGCCATACGGTTTCGGGAAGCAGATAGTATTGCAGCCATTGCTGAACTTCGCCAGCGTATTGCTGAACTGGAAATCCAGGTACAAATGTATTTGTGTGTTGTGAACGTTGTTGTTCAGTCTCAGCTGCATCCTGTTGCTTGTTGTCATGTGGTCACACTCCCCAGCATGCACCCGGGAATAGACACCTCTTAGCATCAATCATGCCGGATTCACATCAGTCTCTTCTGCTTGTTCTGTCCTCCTTGCTTCGAGGTCCAACACATTGTACATCCGATAATTAATTACAAGCTCTCCATCTTGTCATTCCCTGCTGATGTGAAGAGTTGGTGGTAACCTGAATGCCAGTGGCCTTAAGATAGGTAATCCACACCCAAAACATCAGCCATTCCTTTCCTCCAGAGATGCTGCCTGTCCCGCTGAGTTACTCCAGCTGTTTGTTCCATTCCACTGCCTACCTCCTGTCTGGCATGTGATAAATATTGCAATTCTCTGTTGTGTGAGAGTTTTATTTAACTCTTCAAGCCATTCATATTCATTTTCTGAAGTCTATAAGGTTCAGTTTTGTCTGACATTGGATGTAAATATTTTCATTAGTTGCTTGACAGAGTTCAACATCAGCGCTGGATCAGTGAAGTCCCCTTTATTGTAACCCAACAAAGAGCTGATTAAACCAAGACCCTCACACCACTTGGTGGACCAAGCGTAGACAAGTGGGACTAGTGTAGCTGGGAGATTGTTGGCCGGTTGTGGGCAAGTTGTGACGAAGGGCCTTTTTCCACACGGTATTACTCTATGACTCTATGATTTGGTCAATCATTTACCATTTGGTCACCCTGCTGTTTGGTCAAGAGGTGGAGAACATGGATAGGTGAGATGTTGGGTCAGGTCCCTTCTTCAGACTGAATAGCTCCTTCAGATTGGTCTGAAGAAAGGTCCTGACCCAAAACGTCACCTCTCCATGTTCTCCAGAGATGTTGTCTAACCCACTGAGTTCTCCAGCACTCTGAGTCCTCCTTTGTAAATCAGCATCTGCAGTTATTTCTTATACAATCCAACTGCAGTTCTGTTTGAGTGCGACTTTCTATTAATTGAAACAGGTACTGATACAAGATGAAACCGCTCCTCACTGTAATGATAGATTTAGTGGAGAACTTTAGTTGGGTGTAGTTGGATCACACTGGAGCACAACATGGAGTGTAGGTCGACTCAAAGGAGGTGAGGTATTTTGCAGAATAGGGAAAAATCAAAGGCTGATGAGTTTGACACAATAATTAGTGATGGTTTCCACTGCTTGTAAATCAATAACATGAAGGCACAGATTAAATTGTCACTGACAGAATGAAGAAGGAAGATGAAGTGTTTTTGCAAAAGGTTATTCCAATGAGAAACATCTTGCCACGTGTGGTAAGGCCAAGATACAATGTTGTTTAAGATGCATTTTTGGAGAGCAGTTTTATTGAGGTCAGGGATGATAAGTGCCTCTGTTGGGTCCAGAGCCTCTTGTTTCACCAGCTTTAATTGCTGTTACCAATTCTACATTTGAATTAGATATTGGTCATTTTGTGAGGGTAAAAGAGACTGTTGTGTTCAAATAGTTAGACTCATTGGCAAGAGTAGTTAGGCTAATTCTACATTGAAGCAGTCTGAAGAAGAATTGGGTTCTGAGCAGCCTAATTTGTAAAACAAATAACACCGATGTTTTTTCTTTAATCTGCTCTAATGGCTTGTTTGCTTTGCACTTCAAAGAAAGCAGCAGGAAGAATCCAAGGTCAGCTGAACAACTGTGACTCCAATCAATTTATTCGGGAATTGAAGGACCAGATCGCAGAATTAAAAACGGAGGTAAGGAGAAATAATTAATTTATAGTGACCATTGCAAGCTTCTGCTGCTGTTAGTTGCCTTATAGGCCTGTCCCACTGTACGAGCTAATTCAAGAGTTCTCCCGAGTTCCCCCTGATTCGAACTCGGAGATTTACAGTAATAGCCACTCGTAGGTACTCAGGGCTCTCGTGGACATTTTTCAACATGTTGAAAAATCTTCACGAGTCTTCCCAAGCTTACCGCGTTTCCCGAGTACCTGCCGTTAGCGTTACGAGCCGCTAAGAGACGTCCCGAGCTCCGACGTACCCGCTACGTACATTCTACGTGCTTAACACGAGTTTGATTTTTTTTTAAACTCGGGAGAGATCTTGAATTAGCTCGTACAGTGGGACAGCCCCTTAAGTAGTGAGTGAAGCAACAAAGAATAAATGGCCAGAAACATGTTCTGCTGCCTGTCCCGCTGAGTTACTCCAACATTTTGTGTCTGTCCCAGAAATGCAACATTGTTTGATAATAAACTCGTCCTGCAGTATTGTATTCTGCATTGTACTCTGTCTCTAAACTGCAGCTGAAAGATTTTACCATTCTATTTAAAATAAACACACTTATACTTTGCTATACTTTTCTGTCTGGAGAAGGGTCTCGACCCGAAACATCATCCATTCCTTCTCTCCAGAGATGCTGCCTGACCCACTCAGTTCCTCCAGCACTTTGTTTGGGAAAATGCCTATATTTGGACTAGTATCGAGAATGAGCCATGAAATAATACACAGCATAGAGTATAAAATTGAGAGGCATAGAAAAGACAGTCAGAAACCTTTTTTCCAGGATGGAAAATCAACTGGAGGGCATAGCTTTAAGATGAGAGAGGCAAACTTTAAAGATGTGTGGGGCAAGTTTTTACAGAGAGGGTGGTGGGTGCCTTAAACGTGCTGCCAGGGATGGTGGTGGAGGCAGATACGATAGTGGCGTTTAAGAGACTTTTTGGATAGGCACATGAATATGGAGGGATATGGATTATATGCAGGCATGTAAGAGTTGGTCTTGGCATCATTTTTGACACAGACGTTGTAGGCCGAAGAGCCTGTTCTTGTGCTGCACTGTTCCATGTTCTACTGCCACTTAACAGAATTATTTAAAATTTCAATTATTTCTTGCAGTAAATCTGTGAATAAATTAAGCAGCTCAAAAGAGCCAGCAAAGTGGAACATTTAAAGTGACGTTTTAATGATGGAAGATTTCCACAAACCAGTCTCCACAGATATATATTTTATTGGCGGTATTGTTCTAGATGGTGACATGTACGAGATGAGTGTTGTGTAGATGTGACACTAACTCCATTCAGTCTGCTGTTGTAATGACTACCACCTGATTAGTCTGCCAAATTATCCCTTCCAAAGGTCAGTGTCATGTGTCAGTAACTAGCTTTGACATTTCACTTTAGAATCACTAACTACCCACAAAATAGGTCACCTTGTCTATCAATCACAAGTTCCTCAGCCATCGTGTCTGTGGTTTCTGATGATATATGAACGCTTATACTAATCATGGATGATGCCTAAAACCGTAACGTCGTAAAATGCCGGGCAGAGATTTTGCACACATGATAATCAACTAAACTCAAACCTCATTTTCTAACTGTTGTTAAAGCATCAACACGTGATCCTTCCTCCTTTGGAAGTAAGATATTTTGTTTGTTTACTTGTTCAACTTTCTAATTTCTTGCAATGGGGGGAAAAAACAACTGGAATTATAAAACCAGTACAGGGAGATCGCGGATGGATAGGGTGGTGAAAGCAGTTTTGGCAGATTGGCTTTCATCAGTCAGGGAAATAAGTACGGAAGTTGGGACATTATGTTATGGTTGTACAAGATGTTGCTGAGGCCACCATTGTATTGTATTCAGTTTTAGTCACCCTTCTATGAGAAAGATGCCCTTAAGCAGGAAAGAGTGCAGAGAAGATTTCTGAGGATGTTGTCAGAACGTGAGGGCCCGGGCTCTAGGGAGTGGTTAAGCAGGCTAGGACATTATTACCAGCATCTGCAGTTCCTTGTTTCAATATTTAAAAGACTTTTGGTCAGGTACGTGGATAGAAAAGGTTTAGAGCGTTGTGGGGAAAATGAGACTGGTGAAGGTGGTCAGCATGGGGCAGTTGGGCTGAAGGGCCTGTTTCAGTGCTGTGTGAATCTGGGACTGTATGATGAAGCTGAAGCACAGTATCTACACTAAACAGCACATTATATGTGTGCTACACACCAAAACAATATGGACTCAGCTTGGTGAACTAGCAATCAGTGGGTCCTGATCTCCAGCCATGTCTGGTCATAAGTGGTTGTAGACAATTGGAAAGCTAATGAGAGGAGGAGGCTCCTAGCGTTTCCCAACCTGCAGAAGGCAGTTAACATGGGGGCATCTGTGAGGACGTGTGGAGCCGAAGTGTAAGTGTGCTCCGCAAAGCAGCTCAATGCCCTGTTCAGATGTGAATGCAACACCTTGCTGGTGAGAACTACTCTTGAATTTCAACATGGCAGTGAACTGTAGGTTATCATGAGGAGCTGCTGAGGCAAGGTGTCTGAGAATGCGGGTGACTCAGTCCTGAGCGCTGCTGGCATTACGTGGCATCTCGTGAAAGGTCGTCGACATCAACTCTAGCCCTGGGAGCTACTGGGCATTATGCTGACAGTTCTTTTAAAATCAGTTTTGTATTGATGCAAAGAGCTTTGAAACTGAGCAGGTCTGAGATTTATCGTCGGTTGCTGATCAGAAGTACTTGATTTAGTCAGGCACCACACATTGTGCAGGCTCTCACAGGAAGGCGTTCTAGCCAACTTCAAGTCACGCAAACATGATGAGCTGCACAAGGTAAAGCTATTAGTGCCGAATTATACCACTGAGCTCCAGAATACTGAATGACAGCAGATGTAAGGCAGCAACTTTACCTCTGCACCACTGTGCTGCCCAGTAAGCAGAACATTCCCCTCTTCATGCTTTGAACAGAAGGATTGAGAAGTCCTCTGAGCCACCACAGAAATTGGAGGGAGGGTCATGAAGGCCATCTAGTCAGCCTATCTACTGCCATCACTCCATGAATGTAAACTCTTGGAAAAGACACTGGTGCTAATGTTGCTCACTAGGAGATGTTAAGCTTACTGCTGATTCAGCCGTATTCACTGCTCCGGAAGTGGCGGCGCTGTTGCACAGCTGCAGCTCGCCTGCAGTCCGTCTGTTTTTACGTTTTTTGTTGTTTTCTTTTGTCCTGTTTTGGTTAAATTTTAGTTTATTGGGTTGTGTATGTGTGGGGTGGGGGGGTGAAACATGATTTTTTTTGTCTCTTCCTTCGGGGGAATGCGACTTTTTCTTGTCGTATCCCCCTTCTCTGCCTCCGTCTGCACTGAGGCCAAAATGGCGGAGCTGCCGGCCTCCAACTCCAACTGCGACCGACCGACCTCGAGGCTCCGGAGGCAGAGCCAGGACTGACCAGCGCGGGGCTGGCCTGCTTCGGGGCTGCGGTGGCGTTCCGGCGTTCCGGCGGTGGCGACCGAGGACGCTGGTGGCGACCTGAGTCCGGAGGCTCGGCCGCGGGCCCGGTGGACGACATCGTCGGGAGCTCGCAGGTCACAGGTCACAGGTGGGTGACCTGTTTTTCTGGGGCTCCCGCAACTACAGCTGCGTCCGCTGGACTGGAGGGCGGCAGCTTCGGCCACCCCGGGCCGCGGAGTTTGAACCGGCCCGTCGCGGAGCGGAGGACGGATTCAGCTGCGGGACTGACTTACCATCACCCGGCGGGGTCACAACGTCAGAAGCCTGGATCGCCTCAGCGCAGAGGGAGAACAAAGAGGGAAGAGACAGAGACTTTAAGACTTTTGCCTCCATCACAGTGAGGAGGTGCCTGGTGAACTCACTGTGGTGGATGTTAATTTGTGTTTATTGTGTGTTTTGTTATTTATTATATGTATGACTGCAGGCAACGAAATTTCGTTCAGACCGAAAGGTCTGAATGACAAATAAAGGAGTCTAAGTCTAAGCCTTGGAAATTGCATCTTGCCTGTCGATCCTAGAAATATAAGCACAAGACAAGGGTGGCACGGTGGCGCAGCAGTAGAGTTGCTGCCTTACAGCGCATGAGACCCGGGTTCTATCCTGACTACAGGTGCTTGTCTGTATGGAGTTTGTACGTTCTCCCTGTGACCTGCGTGGGTTTTCTCCGCGATCTTCAGTTTCCTCCTACACTCCAAAGATGTGCTGGTTTGCAGGTCAATTGGCTTGGTATAAATGTAAAATTGTTCCTAGTGTGCGTAGGGTAGTGTTAGTGTGCGGGGATTGCTGGTCGGTGCGGACCCGGTGGGCTGAAGGGCCTGTTTCTGCGCTGTATCTCTAAACTAAACAAGCAATGATCTACCCTGGTGTAACGGGTGAAAATGTAACTTTGTCCATGGGTTCCTACCCCAGCCAGTGAAGATAGTTACAACCTCAGTAACTGAACGGATCAAACCACAAGCATGGGGTGAGAGGTGTTCAATCAACTTCTAGGAAAATGTCTGTCAATAGATGTCACATCAAACTGAAGCATGTGCAGTTTGTAGTGGTGTCTTGCAGCGCATTCACCAGTGCTGATGATATCTCTACTGAAACGGTTTATTTAAAACAAAACACTCCAGTAGTGTTCTGCAATGCTCAGTGTGGGCTCTATACTTTATTGTGGCAGGAAACCAGCTTATCATCGGATTATGTAAGAAATTGTGGAAATTCTGTGTGTGTTTGTGTATGCCTGGCACAAGAAGTCTTGCAAAATCTTCCTCCTCTAAACTTAAAGGTGTCTTGAAATCAGACTTTTGGGGCTCCATCCATTCTACTGAGTTACAGTAGTTGAAAGAATCCTAACTTATCTATTCATTTTCATTGATAACAAAATCTATCCTATTGCTATAACTAGGCAGGAAAATTGTTCCCAGTGTTGGGGGAGTCCAGAACCAGGGGTCACAGTTTAAGAATAAGTGGTAGGCCATTTAGGACTGAGATGAGGAAAACAAATTTCACCCAGAGAGTTGTGAATCTGTGGAATTCTCTACCACAGAAGGCAGTGGAGGCCAATTTGCTGGATGTTTTCAAGAGAGAGTTAGATTTAGCTCTTAGGGCTAATGGAATCAAGGGATATGGGGAAAAAGCAGGAACGGGGTACTGATTGGGGATGATCAGCCATGATCACATTGAATGGCGGTGCTGGCTCGAGGGGCCGAATGGCCTACTCCTGCACCTATTGTCTATTGTCTATTGTCCATAAATTGCTTTGAGGTGGCCAGACGCTGAAAGATGGTGTGCCAGTGGAACCCTTCCCACTGATTACAACTCTGGAGTTATGGTCTTGCAAAATCAGGCTTTTGTGCAACTTTTACTGGTGTTTGACTTCAAACTAAATTTCCAATCATCCAGTGAGCATAAAATCAACCTGCTGGAGGAACTCAGTAGATCAGGCAACATCTGTGGAGGTACAGGAATGGTCAATGTTTCTGCCCGAGACTTTGTGAAAGGACAGTTTTTTGATTGCTTATTCCAATCATTTACTCCACCTCCCGCCTTTGTTATCTTAAACCAACACATTCATTGAAGGTAACACGGAGGGTGGTGGGTGCCTGGAACGCGCTGCCAGGGGTGGTGGTGGAGGCAGATACGATAGTGGTGTTTAAGAGACTTTTGTATAGGCACATGGATATGGATGATGTACAGGCAGATAAGAGTTGGTCTTGGCATTATGTTTGGCACAGATATTGTAGGCAGAAGGGCCTGTTCTCATGCTGTACTGTTCTATGTATCCCAACCTCTACATGAGCTCAATCAAACCGCTGCTGCCATTGTCCAAATCCAAATTATGTCCCACACATTATCATCATAGGGTGATACACTGTGGAAACAGGACCTTCGGCCCAACTTTCCCACACCGACCAAGATGTCCCATCTACCCTAGTCCCACTTGCCTGCATTTGGCCCATATCCCTCTAACCCTAACCTCTAATCCATGTATACACCATAGAAGGTAGATAGCCATTGCTTATTGACCTACTTAACACCATTTCGGGCCAGGACCCTCCTTCAGACTGATTGTAGTTGGGGAGGAGAAAGCTGGAAGAGAGGTATTAGCAGAACAAAGCCTGGCAAGTGATGGGTGTATACAGGTGAAAGGAATTTAGATTGCCAGATGGGTGGATGGACAAAGGCCAGAGATGGGACGAAGACAAGGCTGTGAGTGGACAGAGATACTGCCTGACCCGATGAGTTACTCCAGCATTTTGTATCTTTTTATAAACCAGCATCTGCAGTTCCATGCATCTACTCTTCAAACACCTGTGGAGTTAGAATAAGGAAAGACTTAAAAATGGGATGAAATTTGGGCAGGGTTAATCACCAGTGAAAGAGGGTGCTTAAAACATAAATTAATGAATTGGTAAACATAAAATTAGATGTTCCCTGGACATAAAATAATTTCCAATTGCTTTCCGCTGGGGGAAAAAACAGCATTTGCAGTTGAATTTCTTGGTAGTTGCATCCAAATTCTTATCTTGCATTCTTGCATTTGTGTATGGGTTGTTTCCATCCAGGCTCTTGCTTTCATGAGCAATCCCTAAGTTCATTAGTCCCGACCCAAAATGTCACCTATCCATTTTCTCCAGAGATGCTGCCTGACCCGCTGGGCTACTCCAGCACTTTGTGTCTTCTCTTGCTTCATTCTTGCTCGAGACGATTCTCCAATCCTCCCGTTTGCACGCAATGTTGACGAGCCCTGAAGATGATTCAGAGCGAGAGCATGTTGTGGGGCACAACCCCCCATGGCAGTGTGATTTCAAGTGGCTGTGGTGAAGTGTGGGAGTCTGTGGTGCGATGAGATAGCGTGGATCTGCACCATGAGGTTTCTAGACTCAGAGCTCACAGGATTAGCTGCAGCTTGTGGGATCTCATAGCAATTACCATGAAAGCAACTCCACACAGCTATACCATGAAATGTAAACCGTACGGTACCGAGAGTGTTGAACATGTTGCTCTTGATCCTTGGCAGAAAGCAGCAGCTCGTGTGTTGAAGGTGGGGCTGGTTAACAGGGTATGGTTTGATGCCTCGCACAGCGTACTTGATGTAATAGATCCAGTAACAGGCCACAACATCAGCTCCGAGTGCGAGGAGAGAGAAAGTTGCCCCCCCCCCCCCATCCCGTCAAGTGTGCATCAATTTCAACCATTTCATTGTTTCACCCCAGTTTCTCTCTACTTTAGTGGCCAAGATGAAATGTCTGGCTTTAGAGAATATTTTTGGAGGGTTTAAGCGAATGTGAGTGACTAATTTCGAAATACGCAATCTCTGACTCACTCTTACAGCTACGATATTTAGCCTGAATTAAAGGTCCCCACTTAAAATGTCACTTCTCCACATCCTCTAGAGATGTTTGGTTTAGGGATACATTGCGGAAACGGGGTTGGCCCACTGAGTCCGCACCAATCAACTTACACTATCCTACACACACGAGGGACAATTTTACATGTCACATTTATACCAAGCCAATTAAACTACAAACCTGTACGTCTTTGGAGGAAACCAAAGATCTCGGAGAAAACCCATGCAGGTCATGAGGAGAACGTACAATCTCTGTACAGACAAATACCCATAGTCAGGATCGAACACAGGTCTCCAGTGCTGTAAGGCAGTAACTCTACTGCTGTGCCACCATGCTGACTTTATGTCCTCTAGAGATGAATGAAATAAGACTATGTATGGTTAAGTTTTCCAAAGACAACAATTATATCTGTTGGGAAAAGGCTGCAAGTTGATTCTTCCAATGGAAGAACACATCTTGTGGATAAATTAGAGGCATTATCACATTTAGTTTAAACTAATGGCAAGGTATTGGTATTTGGCGGCAACACCTGGCGACTCTTGCATGTGGACAATTGTACCATTCGGGCATTGTGCTTGGGTATGGCACTACTGAACTGTATGTGAAAAAAGAATGCCACTATACATGTGATAATAAAGAACCATTGGCCTTTGGTCCACTTGCTGATTGTTCTGCCCGTTTTTCCCAAATGCAGATCCAGCTGTTCAAAGGTCAAGGCCACTTCCAGACACCATTGAGCTTTGACGGCATCCACATTGTGAACCACATGGTGGAAGACGACGAGTTCATTCACTCCTCAGACGAGGATCTATTGCCGAGCCCCATGGGAGTGAGCGGCCTACAGGGAGATCTGTACCCCATTTCCCACGGAAACGGCCACTTCCTCCGCGGCCTGGAGATGTCGGGGAAAGACAGCGACGGCAGCACCGACAGCGATCAGGAAAACCGCAACTCTGCACTGGAGCTTGAAGCAGACATGGCCAATCACATCATGTGTAATGACAGTCCGAACAAGGCACCATCCATCTCTACAGCCGTCTAATGGGGGGACCTCATGATCTAAACTGCCCTGCATTCCACCAAGTGAAACTGATTTGGGTCTGATATTCAATTCCACTCATTTGTAGGGGAGTTTTATTTTTTAAATCACCCATCTCCCTCTCTATTTCAACCTGACATTTCTTCCCATTGAGGGAAATAGGTGGGGAGCTAGAGCGTTGTGAAAGTGGCCCAATGTCTCTGCTATGTTTTCTGCAATGAAGATTCCATGACAGATGAGTTTGCGGCTCCACTGTGGTGCTCTGTTTTTGTGGAGTAACCCCCAGTCTTCCATGTGTAGTGCAAAAGCAGCAAGTCAGCACTTAAAGGTCAAGGGTATGAGCCTGGGGATTGTTGGAATTCAGGCCATGTCTCCCACCGTTGCTCCTTGGCCTGACACAGCGGTGGACTCTGCATTTGGATTCTCAGCAGTAACCCACCATCGCCAATATGCGGTGGTCAAACAAGAGGCCGCACAACCCACCTGCATACATGTAATGGACACCTAGTTTGGTCTAGCTGAAAGCACTCAATACTCTAACAGGGTACCAGATTGTCATGGAGCCTAATGACAATAGACAGGGTCTAACCCATCTCCTGATTGCTTTAGAATCTCATTCCACTCGGTATCTGGCTGATGCACTGACCTTTGCTAGAAGCTAACTAACACGGTGATTGGAGCTCTGCCTTCGTAGTACAGTACATTTCCATCACCGGTCATTGAGTTAACTTCCTATTAACCAGTTGAAATTAAGCTTGTTGGTAAATATAACGCAGCTCAAGAAAAGTTCCTACAGCTAAGCAACGCACTCTTGAATATTCCAGCCTCTCACTGCTTGCTCATCTATTTATTAAACCAGAAAATGTTCACTAGCTTTGATGTCTGAAGTTATGAAAGTAGACTTTTTTGACATTAATCTGTGGACTATTGTTAGCTTGTTTTAGAGTTTTTAATCTGTGGTTGATACAAGTACACACTGCCTGCACTAAAGCCCTGAGCTGATACCGTTTCCACCTATTATGCCCCAAACATAGACAGCTAAACTCCAGCATTGTATAACTGGGTCCTGTCATTCAGCAAACCTAGTGCACTCCCCACTCCACAGTAAAAATGTGCAGGCGGTTGAAGTCATTCCAAGTTCGGATTCTAAGGCTGGACCATTGGATCGTTGATAGACACAAAATGCTGGAGTGACTCAGCGGGACAGGCAGCATCTCTGGAGAGAAGGAATGGGTGACGTTTCGGGTCGAGACCCTTCTTCAGCAGTTTGTGTCTACCTTTGATTTAAACCAGCATCTGCAGTTCTTTCCTACACATTGGATCGTTGATGTCCACTCAACAAACCAGCATTGTAGCCTCCGTTCAGCATTTGTTTCACCCAGAGTACACTTGCAAATACCCTCCTGTTACGTCTCGGAACCCATTGTGTTACTTATGCAAATTATTGGCCATTAATTGTATTGTAATCCTTCGGAAAAGTAGGACTGGAAGTTTTGCAAAACCACGTCTGCTTTGGTTTTAGCACCTCTGTTGGAGATGACTATTTGGTGGATGCAGCAACACCTTTGAAGCACGATGTGGTCAGCTTATCTGTTCATTAGTTACCTATGTAATACTTTTACAATGATGCTCATTTTATTTGTGCTGCAGTGATATTTATTCATCCTTAGCGTCTATGCTAAACTTTACAAACTGCCTGGATGCTGGAGTCGGCATTGCTTGAGGAACACTGCATGGGAGGGAGGATTTTGTAGACCCATGAGCTCTCATTTGTATGAAGGTACATTTGCTCTTAATGCCAGTATCCCCAAGGGTGCACTCAAGCAATTGCCCAACTGATACAGTAACCACCCATCACTTGATGTTGAATTGACTTCCGATTACCCGATTGGCATTTGGTCCACTAACAATAGAAATCACAAGGGAAATTCCCCTCTTCCCAAGCAACATAACTGAGTTGTCAAACCTCTTGTTTCTTGGGTGGTAATGAAGCTGATAATGTAAAGTGTCCATACTCCAGCCACCTGTCCATATGCCTGACCGCAACACCTGTTCCCTTCTCCAGTGCCATGGTTTTACTTTATATCGTCAAGTCCAGCAACATTCTGCCACCCATTGTCCAGGCACAGCGAGTGGGTCCCCATGCACTTTATTCCACATTGCATCACGATGAACACAGTTAACATATACCGGCACGTCACTTAAAATCTCCTGGTCATTTTATCAGGACCAGGCCAGATCCAAAATATTCACTATCTTGTTTTAGTTGAACTCCTTTTCATTTTGTCAGTATCATGAGCAGAGCAGTGTTTGTCTATTAGTGGAGAACTGTGTCACTCTGAGGGAGGTGGCAGTGTGGGGGGGGGAGGCTTAGTTTGGTTGGTCTCTCCCTGCCTCTGCCAAACTTCCTAATTAACCAAGGAACACCTTTATCGGTGGGGACTGCTATGGCTGAATCTACCCTTGTTCACATCCTTAAATAATCTAGAATTAGCCCTTCAGCACGGCGGTACTTAAGATATTGAGTTAGAATGAAGTCACTGGATGTGCGCCGAGTGTATTATGACGCTCACTGACATTACAAACCGTCTCATTTTAGCTCTGTGAAAAGTGCTGACTATCACATTTTCTTTCATGGTTCTTTTCCAACTATTTTGCCCCAAGCTTAGACAGCTGAGCTCCAGCATTCTATAACTGGATACCCAACTGCTTGGAGTCTCTCATTGCCAATAAACACACCTCCTCCCAAGAACCAAAGATCTCGCCTAACGCTGAGCATAATGACACTTGGGAGCGGGGTCTGGTGCCATTAATCACACGTCAGGAGAAGGTGTGTGCCATATGTATAGAGTCAACCACTTAGTTTGTGCCGCAGGTATGTCCACCCCTGATATAGAATGAGCTCTCTTTGTTATAACTGACACATGACCGCTGCAGTGTTGCCTCAGGCATCTTGTAACGTCATTGTTCAGAGCTCACGCATTCATTGGTTTGGGGATTGGATTGACAAGTGTTTTGGATTGACAAGTGAGCATGCGGGATTGTCAAGGGGATTGGATTGACAAGTGAGCATGCATCACACAAAGTGTTTTGTGTGATGCATGCTCTTCAGTTCCGGATGACTTGTTATCAGTTTGTGTGGCAGACATATTCTCATTTGTCCCCTCTGTCTCGTTCCCAAAGCCCACACCACGATCGCACTGTACATTGTAGACCAGTGTCTGAAGAAGGGTCTCAAGCCGAAACGTCACCCATTCCTCCTATCCAAAGATGCGGCCTGTCCCGCTGAGTTACTCCAGCACTTTGTGTCATCGTAGATACAAAATGCTTTTGTGCTGGTTGTCTCTGAGCTGGCCGTGAACAGGGTTCAACAAAGTCCCATGCGAGTAACAGATATCACCCTGACTGTTCATCCCACTTGTCACACACAGGGTACAAAGTCTTGAGACGGCAACACCGTTAGCTCAGGTTCCCAGCCAGCATTGACCGCCTGGCCCAACAGAGAGAATAGCCTCTTAGCAAGGTCGCAGTAAGTGCAAGCTGCCCAATTGGCACATGTCGTAGAAACTGCAATGGCTCTCTCTCTGTGGAGATTGACTGAACTTTAGGATTACGTCAGCAAGGCAATGGGAAGGGAAGGGGAGGGGGTGGGTGGGAGGTTTTGTTTCGAGACATTGGGGTGTGGAGAAACCAATGCACAGAATTCCAATGTCATTGAAATCAAAGTGGTGTGTGAGAGAAATCTGTTATGCATCCTTCCAAAGGAGATGTCATTATTTAGAGCTTGAAACATGTGTAGCGTTTGAACAGCAGCTGCCTGCCACTAATGTGTATGTGCAATAATGGTCACTGGAATGGCGTCCCCAGTGCCCTTGTGGGGTCACTGCACTAAACCTGTCCTGGACACTCTTGGTGCTCTTCATTGCGTGTCAGTCTTGGTGTCCCACCCCAGCCCCATCGCTCTTACTAAACACGTGGTTATCGTCATGCATTCCATGGCTAGCGACATTCGCAATGAAGGTTATTTGTCACGTTACGTGTTAGAGCAAGTACTCACCTAACCCGTGAGTAGAAGTCTAGCGGTTCAGGCAGAATCCCAGGCCTATGACTGAACTGTACATATTCTGCGATGATGTATTGTCAAAACTGTGTAGCATACCATTTATAAATGAATTTCTGTTGCAATGAGTTACTTTTCTAGTATCTGTATTGTCACATTCAGCCCGCCGTGCATTTTGTAAAGCTGATGCGTGCTTGAATCATGACCATTTTTAGCTGCTAGTTGTGTAAATAATAACTACAGACGCACACTGAACCGTAAATGTATTTTCACGAGTAGCACATGCTTTTTTGTGTACTGTGTAATAATGAAAGATTTCCTGATAAAGACGTGTGTGTGATACAGAGATGTTAAACCAAACCATTGTAGATGTGTTTATTACTGGCCCTGCTTGTGCAAACCTGACCTGTGTTGCGGCAGTTACACCAGCATTTATGGAGCTTTGAGAAAATCAGATTCTGCTTTGTCAATTTCCAAAGTAACTTCTGAGTGGTTCTCTAGTTCCTGATCGAAATTGCATTCTGACCAATTTACCCCCCATAATGCAAATAGCGCTCTTTAGTTCACCACTCGCATTATATCCAATCTGTGTTCTGGAAACCAAAGACAGGCATAAAAAGCTGGAGGGTCAGGCAGCATCTCAGGAATAGCTGACGTTTTGGGTCGAAACCCTTCTTCAGACTGAGAGTCGGGGGGGGGTGGGGGAGGATGGAAACGAGAGATATAGATGGTGATGTGAAGAGATATAGAACATAGAGTGGGAGCAGCGAGAGAGGATGTGGCAGAGGTGATGCAGGAGACAGAGTTATACTTTACTTGAGGGATGCTAATGATGATAAAGAGTTGGCAGATTGTTACTGGGTTCAGATGTTGGAGATGGGTTGGTTTCAGCAGAGGCAGCTTTAGCTTTTCATGGGCCTCTGAGAGCGTGTGGTGTGAGCTGGTCTAATTCTGCTGGTGGCTTCAGTGTGGGTGGTTGAGAGAAAACCATACGATGAAGCAACCGGTTGTGGAATGACTCTGATGAATATTTATAGTTGGGGGTTAGCAACTGGAAATGTCAACGTTGCAAATGATTAGTTTTGATGAACTTGTCCAACACAAAAAAAAATAAGGACCAAGAGATTCAATGTAGACGACATAAGTTGATAAGTGATAGGAGCAGAATTAGGCCATTCGGCCCATCAAGTGTACTCCGCCATTCAATCATGGCTGATCTATCTCGCCTTCCCAACCCCATTCTCCTGCCTTCTCCCCATAACCTCTGACACCCGCTGTAATCATCATTTGTAATCTTGCTGTATGTGCAAACATTAATTATTATTAATTAATCAATTAACATTAATTATTAATTAACATTAATTATTTAGTAAGACAATTGTTTAATTCTGTTTTTAAGGTGAGTGTGAAACAGAATGAGAATGAATATTCTGAGTACATCTGTTTAATACATTGAATTTGTATTCCAAATTAAAAGTGCATTATACTGAGCGATCAGTCTGAAGAAGGGTCTCGACCCGAAACGTCACCCATTCCTTCGCTCCATAGATGCTGCCTCACCCGCTGAGTTACTCCAGCATTTTTGTCTACCTTCGATTGTTCCAGCATCTGCAGTTCCTTCTTGAACATGTATAATCATAGTCATAGAGTGATACAGTGTGGAAACAGGCCCTTCGGCCCAACTTGCCCACACCGGCCAACATGTCCCAGATACACTAGTCCCACCTGCCTGCGTTTGGCCCATATCCCTCTAAACCTGTCCTATCCATGTACCATCTAAAAGCCCTGTCCCACGGTACGAGTTCATTCCAAGAGCTCTCCCGGGACATAAGTCTACAAATGAGGATGAGGTCCCACTGTTCAGTGGGTTTTAAGCTGCACACAGTCAAAGAGTGAGTTTTCAATCCAAGCATTAAACCCAATCTGGAGCGATTGAAACCACAATTAACTTTAAGAGAGCAAGGTGGAGAGACTGAGTGAAGGGGAATAATGAGCACTGCTAATGTATGAGCATTTTGCCTGTGGTTGGAGTGTACCACAGATGATTGTAAGTCCGCCTACATCCTACCACAGCTATATCTGAAAAGATCAAAGCCTCTGCGTGACTGGGAGGTATGTCAGCGTACACATTTCACCGATCTTAATCACCTCTTTTTATTTTTTGATAAATCAGTGTCGCAAACATGAATCTGTGCAAAAACAAGCCCCAGGAAGTTGGGGAGAGTCGGTGAACGTTGAGAACATCTCTGAGAGTTGTGGAGCTTTCAGAAACTCCGTCAGAGAACAGAGCAGGCTCTCCGTAATGAGACGGATTGAACTAATTAAACTTGTTCCAAAGTTCTAAGAGCAGAATTAGGCCATTCGGCCCACCGAGTCTACTCCGCCATTCAATCATGGCTGATCTATCTCTCCCTCTCAACCCCATTCTTCTGCCTTCTCCCCATAGCCCCTGACACCAGTACAAATCAAGAATCTATCTATCTTTGCCTTAAAAATATCCATTGCCCTGGCCTGCACCGCCGTCTGTGGCAATGAATTCCACGAGTGGAGCAAGTCCTCCAAAGACCAGCCTCACCCTTCGCCTCAGCCCTCCAGAAATATTCCAGCCTTCCTCTCTCGCTCTACACTGATCTCTCTGCATTGTGTTCGCATTCCTCCCTCTCTTCAACCACTGCATTCTGTCCAGAACTTGCACGAATCTAGTCTACCCACTCCAGACTCTGATGCTTCCATTAACACCGTTCCCACTTCCATGTCTCGGTGATTGAGGGCTGTTCCAAGTTCCCTCATTCTTTGTCATTCAGACACTTCCTGGTTTCCTGACCTAACCCAGTTCAACCCGCGCAGTCACGGTGGTGCAACAGTGGAGTTGCTGCCTCACAGCGCCAGACCCGGGGTCAATCTTAACGACGGGTGCTGTCCGTGCGGAGTTTGCACGTTCTCTCCGCGACCACGTGGGTTTTCCCCGGGTGCTTCGGTTCCCTCCCACACTCCAAAGACAAACAGGATTGTAGGATAATTGGTCCTAGTGTGTGTAGGATAGAAACATAGACAATAGGTGCAGGAGTAGGCCATTTGGCCCTTTGAGCCAGCACCGCCATTTAATATGATCATGGCTGATCATCCCCAATCAGTACCCCGTTCCTGTTTTCTCCCCATATCCCTTGATTCCGTTAGCTCTAAAAGCAATATCAAAACTCTCTTGAATACATCCAGTGAATTGGCCTCCACTGCCTTCTGTGGCAGAGAATTCCACAGATTCACAACTCTCTGGGTGAAAATATAGTGTTAGTGTGCGAGGATTACTGATCTGAGTGTGCTGAAGGGCCTGTTTCACTTTTTGCATTTGTTTAATGGCTATAAATTTATTGATTTAAATCTTGTATATTATATATTAACTTTGTATTGTGTTTACAGGCCTGTTAAACTGCTGTAGGTAGACAATTAAACACTCTGTGCAAGGATCACAGTGGTGGAGCTGCTGCCCCACTGCGTCGAGGCCCAGGTTCGATCCTGACCTCTGCCGCTGTCTGTGCAGAGTTTACACATTCTCCCGGTAACCCCGTGGGTCTCCTCCCACATCCCAAAGACGTGCGGGTTTGTAGGTTAATCAGCTTCTCTATATTGCCCCTAATGTTTAGGGGGTGGATGCCAAAGTGAGATAACATAGAAATAATGTGAACAAATTATCTGGGCTGAAGGGCCTGTTTCCGCGCTGTACCTCCGAGTGTGACTGAGGAGTGAATGAATAATGCGATGTAAAGCGCCTTGAGTATTAGAAAGGCTCTATATAAATCCCATCCATTATTATTATTATTATTACCTCTAAACTTAAATAGAAGGCAGCTGTTATGTGGGGCAATTGCTGCCATGTGGGACTGGGTTGCAGCAACACAAGGTGATGGGGGCCCAGTGAGCGGGGTCAGTCCAGTAGTGAAACAGCATTGAAGGGTGCTGGAGATAGAGACAGAGTGCGTGAGGAACTCAGCGGGGCTAGGCAGCATCACTGGAGAAAAGGATGGGACCCATCTTCAGACTGAAGGGTGCTGGAGTGGGCTCAATGCCGTTCCTCTGAGATGGACTAAATTAAACTGACGGCACGTCTTGAAGCCACTCGGCGGGACAGGCAGCACCTCTGGAGAGAAAGGATGGGTGACGTTTAGGGTCGAGACCTTTCTTCTTGACCCATTCCTTCTCTCCCGCTGAGTTACTCCAGCATTTTGTGTCTATCTTCGGTGTAAACCAGCATCTGCAGTTCCCTCCTACACGGGTCTTGAGCCACGTGATATAGTGTGGAAACAGGCCCTTTGGCCAAACCTGCCCACACCGGCCAACAATGTCCCATCTACCCATGTCCCACTTGCCTGTGCTTGGTCCATAACCCTCCAAACCTGTCCTATCCATGTACCTGTCTAACTGTTTCTTAAACATTGTGATAGTCCCAGCCTCAACTACCTCCTCTGACAGCTCGTTCCATACACCCACCACCCTCTGAGTAAAAAAGTTACAGCTCGGGTTCCTATTCAATCTTTTCCCCCTCATCTTAAACCTATGTCGTCTGGTCCTCGATTCCCCTACTCTGGGCAAGAGACTCTGCATCTACCCGATCTATTCCTCTCATGATTTTATACACCATCATGGTTAGGACGGTGTATTCTCGTGTACAGCCGTGTGGGGATGGGGCAAACAGTTTTCTCCCCCAATTTGTAGTAAGGCCACGGACCCAACTCCCCCCTCCGCAGCTCCATTCCAGCAGGGTGCGGCGGCTCAGAGTTCGTTGACCAACGATGCTTGTAGCTGCTGGAGCCAGGCGTGAGGCTGCTCCCTCATTCCCCCTGATGCTCCCCCTCCCTCTCATAAGGTCATAAGTGATCGGAGCAGAATTTGACCATTCGGCCCATCAAGTCTACTCCGCCATTCAATCATGGCTGATCTATCTCTCCCTCCTAACCCCATTCTACCTGCCTTCTCCCCAAAAAACCCTGACACCCGTACTAATCAAGAATCTATCAAAGAGAGTTTGTAGAGTGCCTCCGAGATGGATTCTTAGAGCAGCTTGTAATGGAGCCGACCAGAAAAAAGGCAATTCTGGATTTAGTGTTGTCCAATGAACCAGATTTGATAAGAGAACTCGAGGTAAAAGAACCGCTTGGAGGTAGTGATCATAATATGATTAGTTTTAATCTGCAATTTGAGAAGGAGAAGGTTAAATCGGAAGTGTCAGTGATGCAGTTGAACTATGAAGGCATGAGAGAGGAGCTGGCCAAGGTAGACTGGGAAGGGATCCTAGCAGGAATGAAGGTGGAACAGCAATGGCAGGAATTTCTGGGCATAATCTGGAAGACGCAGGATCATTTGATTCCAAAAAGGAAGAAAGATTCTAAGGGGAGTAGGAGGCAACCTTGGTTGACGAGAAGTTAGGGATAGAATAAAACTAAAAGAAAAAGATGTATAACACAGCAAAGAGTAGCCGGAAGCCAGAGGATTGGGAAACTTTCATAGGACAACAGAAGGAAACAAAACGGGCAATACGGGCTGAAAAGATGAAGTACGAAGGGAAGCTGGCCGGGAATATAAAGAAGGACAGTAAAAGCTTCTTTAGATATGTTAAGGGAAAAAGAGTAGCAAAGTCAAATGTGGGTCCCTTGAAGGCAGACATGGGTGAAATTATTATGGGTAACAAGGAAATGGCAGAAGAGTTGAATAGATACTTCGGATCTGTCTTCACTAAGGAAGACACAAACAATCTCCCTGATGTACTGGAGGACAGAGGATCTAAGCGGGTAGAGGAACTGAAAGAAATTTTCATTAGGCGATAAAATAGTATTGGGTAGGAAGTTTGGGACTGAACGATGATAAATCCCCTTGGCCTGATGGTCTGCATCCCAGGGTCCTCAGGGAGTTGGCTCTAGAAATAGTGGACGCATTGGTGATCATTTTCCAATGTTCAATAGATTCAGGATCCTGTGAATTGGAGGATAGCTAATGTTATCCCACTTTTCAAGAAAGGAGCAAGAGAGAAAACGGGGAATTACAGACCAGTTAGCCTGACTTCGGTGGTGGGAAAGATGCTGGAGTCAATTATTAAAGAGGTAATAATGGGGCATTTGGATAGAAGTAAAAGGATTAGTCCAAGTCAACATGGATTTATGAAAGGGAAAACATGCTTGACTAATCTTCTGGAATTTTTTGAGGATGTGACAAGTAAAATGGATGAAGGGGTGCCAGTGGATGTAGTGTATCTAGACTTTCAGAAAGCCTTTGATAAGGTCCCGCACAGGAGACTGGTGACTAAAATTAGAGCACATGGTATTGGGGGTAGGGTGTTGACATGGATAGAAAATTGGTTGGCAGACAGGAAGCAAAGAGTATGAGTCAACGGGTCCTTTTCAGAATGACAGGCAGTGGCGAGTGGAGTGCCGCAAGGCTCGGTGTTGGGGCCGCACCTGTTTACCATATATATTAATGATTTGGAAGAGGGAATTAGGAGCAACACTAGCAAGTTTGCGGATGACACAAAGCTGGGTGGCAGTGTGAACTGCAAAGAGGATGTTAGGAGGTTGCAGGGTGACCTGGACAGGTTGGGTGAGTGGGCAGATGCAGTATAATATAGATAAATGTGAGGTTATCCACTTTGGCGGCAAAAATAAGGGGGCATATTATTATCTCATTGGGATTAGGTTAGGCAAGGGGGAGGTGCAGCGAGACCTGGGCGTCCTTGTACACCAGTCACTGAAAGTTGGCGTGCAGATACAGCAGGCAATGAAGAAAGCTAATGGAATGTTGGCCTTCATAACAAGAGGATTTCAGTATAGGAGTAAAGAGGTCCTTCTGCAGTTGTATAGGGCTCTGGTGAGACCACATCTGGAGTATTGTGTACAGTTTTGGTCTCCTAATTTGAGGAAGGACATCCGTGTGATTGAGGCAGTGCAGCGTAGGTTCACGAGATTGATCGCAGGGTTGGCGGGACTGTCATATGAGGAAAGATTGAAAAGACTAGGCTTGTATTGACTGGAGTTTAGAAGGATGAGGGGGATCTTATAGAAACATATAAAATTATAAAAGGACTGGACAAGCTAGATGCAGGAAAAATGTTCCTAATGTTGGGCGAGTCCAGAACCAGGGGCCACACACAGTCTTAGAATAAAGGGGAGGTCATTTAAGACTGAGGTGATAAAAAACTTTTTCACCCAGAGAGTTGTGAATTTGTGGAATTCCCTGCCACAGAGGGCAGTGGAGGCCAAGTCACTGAATGGATTTAAGAGAGAGTTAGATAGAGCTCTAGGGGCTAGTGGAATCAAGTGATATGGGGAGAAGGCAGGCACGAGTTATTGATAGGGGACGATCAGCCAGGATCAAAATGAATGGCGGTGCTGGCTCAAAGGGCCGAATGGCCTCCTCCTGCACCTACTTTCTATGTTTCTATCTATCTCTGCTTAAAAAATATCCACTGACTTGGCCTCCATAGCCTTCTATGGCAAATAATTCCACAGATTCCTTCTCATCTCTTTCCTAAAGGAATGTCCTTTAATTCTGAGGCTATAACCTCCAGTCCTAGACTCTCACACTAGTGGAAACATCCTCTCCACGTCCACTCTATCCAAGCCTATTTCCTTCGCTCCATAGATGCTGCTGCACCCGCTGAGTTTCTCCAGCATTTTTGTGCACACTCTATCCAAGCCTTTCACTATTCTGTAAGTCTCAATGAGGTCCCCCCTCATTCTTCTAAACTCCAGCGAGTACAGGCCCAGTGCCGACAAATGCTCATCATGTGTTAACCTAATTCCTGGGATCGTCCGTGTGATCCTCCTCGGGACCCTTCCTCAGATATGGTGCCCAAAATTGCTCACAATATTCCAAGTCTGGTCTGACCAGCGCCTTATGGAGCCTCAGCATTTCCTGTCCCGCTGAGTTACTCCAGCTTTTTGTGTCTTATCTTGGGTTTAAACCAGCATCTGCAGTTCCTTCCTGCACACTCTGTATTACATATTTGTTTTTGTATTCTAGCCCTCTTGAAATAAACGGCAGTATATCGGAGGCTGATGCTGGGTCGTACAATGTCTAGTGGATGAGTGACTCTGCAGCTGAATTGTGCCTCTCCACTGCCAGACTCAGAGCGGCTGGTGAGCGCGTGTTTCTAACTGAACGCACGTCAACAGGAAATGTTATTGGGGGTTTGGCCATCTGCAGGTTCACAAGTGTTCCTTGGTTTCCACCAGGTTTGTGGCTGCAGCCCCTTTGACTAACCCCGTCACTTCGGTACGGCACAATGGTGCAGCTGCCTCACAGCGCCAGAGACCCGGGTTCGATCCCGACCTCGGGTGCTGTCTGTGTGTGTGTGTGTGGAGTTTCCACGTTTCCCCTGTAAACAGCGTGGGTTTTCACCGGGTGCTCCAGTTTCCTTTGGTTTAAACCAGCATCTGTAGTTCCTTCCTACAATATGTGCTGTCAGGGTGACAGGGAATGTGTGGCTGGGGAAAGGAAAGTGGCAGAAGTCTTCAGTTTTAGTTTATTGCCAAGTGTACCGAGGTGCAGTGAAGAGCTAAAAGAGAAAATAAACCAAAATTAAGGTTGTCTTCATGCAGGAATGACTCAATGGTTTATAGAACAGTACAGCACAGAAATAGGCCCTTCAGCCCACAATGTCTGTGCTGAACATGATGCCAAATTAAATTGATTTCATCCCACTGTACACGATCCATATCCCTCCATTCCGTGTGCCTTTCCAAAAGCCTCTGAAATACCACTCTATCCAATCTCAATCGTGGGTTCGTTTGTTGTTTCAGGAGTTGCATTCACCCTAACGTTAGCACGCAACAAAAAGCTTTTCACCGTACCTCAGTACATGTGACAATAACTAAACTAAAGTGGTAACTTTCAGTGCCAACCTTTGCCGGTGAGTTTAATAGGAGCTGATGTGCATTTGCAGCAGGGTCTTAGAAATAACAGGCAGGTTGTTTCCAGTGCAAGTCTGTGAGACAAAGGGAAGACTGGTCTCAATCCCAGGGCAAGGTCTGGACATTCACGACATCCAGATGAGAGGTGATCTTATAGAATAGAAACATATAAAATTCACAAAGGATTGGACGGGCTAGAAGCAGGAAACATGTTCCCGATGTTGGGGGGAGTCCAGAACCAGGGGTCACAGTTTAAGAATAAGGCTCTCCAGAGATGCCGCCTGTCCCGCTGAGTTACTCCAGCTTTTTGTGTCTATCTACATTTTCCCACCATGTCAGCTCTGGGTGTTGGTGTGGATGACTCAAAGCCAGAACCTCCTGCAGCTTCCCACCGCTACAACCTCTCAGTGTGTGAAGATAGAATGACTCAACGAGCCAGCTTAATGCCCGGGGTCAGAGTGGCAGGGTGTGGAGGCCTGTGCTAATTTGGTTCTGATTTTGTCTGTGTGAGACTTGTTGTATGAACAGCCCCTCCCCCTGCTTGATGGACACAAAATGTTGAAGTAACTCAGCGGATCAGGCAGCATCTCTGGAGGAAAAGGAATAGGTGATGTTTCAGGTCTGGACCCTTCTTCAGACTGAAGAGTCTCGACCCGATACGTCACCTATCCATGTCCTCCAGAGATGCTGCCTGACCCGCTGAGTTACTCCAGCACTCTGTGAAACGTCACCTATCCATGTTCTCCACAGATGCTGCCTGTCCCGCTGAGTTACTCCAGCACTCTGTGAAACGTCACCTATCCATGTTCTCCACAGATGCTGCCTGTCCCGCTGAGTTACTCCAGCACTATGTGAAACGTCACCTATCCATGTTCTCCACAGATGCTGCCTGACCCGCTGAGTTACTCCAGCACTCTGTGAAACGTCACCTATCCATGTCCTCCAGAGATGCTGCCTGACCCCCTGGGTTACTCCAGCACTCTGTGAAACGTCACCTATACATGTTCTCCACAGATGCTGCCTGACCCGCTGAGTTACTCCAGCACTCTGTGAAACGTCACCTATCCATGTTCTCCAGAGATGCTGCCTGACCCGCTGAGTTACTCCAGCATCTTCATATAAACCAGCATCTGGAAGCTCTTGGTGTGAGATGGACTGGCTCAGAATGTCAATGTGACGCAGGCTTGGAGTGAGGAGGCCTGTGCTAATTTGGTTCTGATTTAGTGGGGGTGAGACTGGCTGTGTGAACAGCCCCTCCCCTTGCTCGATGCTCTGCTGCCGGCCCACACTCGCTGGTTTAGACGGGAAGCTGTGGTTACAGAGCGAGCCGACGCCAGCCTTCTGCACACAGCTCAGATCGATCCCCTCGCGCCCGGCACACTAACCCCCGTCTCCTCTCCACAAGCGCCAGGTCCTGGACGGACTCTCTCTCCCTCTCTCTCGCTCTCTCAGGATGAGGACCGCTTCCTTTCGCTGTGAGTACACGGAGTGAGATTTGTTTTTGACGTTGGAACTGTGCTGAGACTTGGCGGAGATGCGGCACGCTGAGTTATTTATGGTGCGTCCCAGCCCCCTCACTGCTGGGTCTGGTAGTCAGCTAGCCATGGGATTAGGAATAGGCTCACAGTAGGGTACGATGCATGGTCACTGACCCTCACTGCCACTGACTCCGACACGTCACTGCAACATGGTACATGGACTCCAGCCCTCTCTGGCAGGCTGCGTTCGGTCACTGGCCCTCAATGGGAGTGCTTGGTGCGGCACTGACGATGTTCAGCCATTTCTCAAGCGGTCTGACCTCTGCCCACTGCAGTGACCGTGACTGGGGTCGGGTGTCCTTGTTGGACAACGGGGATGAAGTAGTCTACCCCTGGATCTGGGTCTGAGTTGTGGTGAGCACAGCCTTGCTCACAACCTTTCGCGGCCAAACCCCTCCCCAGTTCCAGTCTGACGAAGGGTCCCGACCTGAAACGTCACCTATCCCTGTCCCCCAGAGATGCTGCCTGACCCGCTGAGTTACTCCAGCACTCTGTGAAACGTCACCTATCCCTGTCCCCCAGAGATGCTGCCTGACCCGCTGAGTTACTCCAGCACTCTGTGAAACGTCACCTATCCATGTCCCACACAGATGCTGCCTGACCCGCTGAGTTACTCCAGCACTCTGTGTTTTGCTCAAGATTGCATGGTATGCTATTTATTTGTCAGAGGTACCGAGGTACAGTGAAATTCAATTTTGTATACAGTTCAGTACAGGAATCACTAAACAAAAGAACTGAGATACTTCTTGGATAAGCATCTCAGATACAGTACTCATGCGAAGCAGTAGAACTCTGAGACAGTATACAGAGTCGCCAGTTTGGCCCCATTTTCAAGTCCCAGTTATTGTAAGTGCAGGGATCTTGATCTGACCGTGAAGGTCTGTTGTCCTGGCAGCGTTGCAGGGTCGGCCGGGCCAGTTCCTTGTGTCTCTGCAGAACCTGGCTACTGGTGTTATGCCCACTGCTTCCCAGCACCTTGTACATACAACCTTAGCCATCGTAAACTGAGCAGTGAGGCTTATGATATTATAAACACTGGGTACTTCCCAAAGCAGAATGGATAATCTTCGGAATAACGGAAGATGGTCCAGAACTAAATGTGTTCCAAAAGAAACTAATAGACTATGGGTTAATAACTGGAAAAAAGCTAATCCTAAAATTTTGGAAAAAGGCTCCAATACCAACTATAAACATGTGGATTTCAAATATGTTCGAAACATTACACCTAGAAGAGATAAGACTCCTCCTGGCAGGTAAACCAGATCACTTCCACCTGATGTGGTCTGTATTTATAGAATTATTACAAAAATAGGGTGCAAAAGTACCTTAAAAAAAAAAACTGAGGTCAGGTAAGGGGGGATGAAAGTTGGAGAGTTGGTATGTCCCATTTGCGTGATGCTTACAAAAACTATTTGTTTTTCTCTTTTTCCTCTTTCTCTTTCTTCTTCTTTTCTAGGGTCTATTTCTTAACTATTTTTCTTTTGTTTTTAATTTTGTTCTTATAGGGTCTTCGTTCTTTCTTGTTGTCACGTTTTTTACACTTTCACCTTTTCCTTCACTTTCTTCTTTCTCTCAATCTCATCCTTTCCCTTTATTAGTGTAAAAAACAAACGGAGTACATTAATTGTAAGAAGATATATGTGACGAGTACTAATGTATGTGGTTGTAATGTAATGTACTTCTAATAAATAAAAAATTAAAAAATAATAAAAATTAAAAAATTAAAACACTGGGTACTTGCAGGAATGTAGAAATAAGGAACTGCACAGATACTGGTTTACAAAAAACACATAGTGCTGGAGTAACTCAGCGGGTCAGGCAGCATCTGTGGAGAACATGGATAGGTGACGTTTTGGATCGGGACCCTTATTCAGACTAAATTGTTGGAATGGGTAGACACAAATTGCTGGAGTAACTCAGCGGGTCAGGCAGCATCTCTGGAGAGAAGGAATGGGTTACGCTTCGGGTTGAGGCCCTTCTTCAGTCCGAGAGTCAGGAGAGAGGGGGACACAGAGATATGGAAGGATAAGGAGTGAAAATGACAGATAAAAGGGGATGAAAGTCAAGGAAATGTAGAATGGTTCACTGTTGGCTGAGGGGAAGGTGACAACGAGGCATACAAACAGTAACATTAATCAGGAGGGCAGTGAAACTGTTCGGAGAACTAGGGTGGGGGAGGGACGGAGAGAGAGGGAAAGCAAGAGATACTTGAAGTTAGAATTCATTGTCCTACTGCTGGGATGTAAGCTGCTCCAGCAAAATATGAGGTGCTGTTCCTCCAATTTGTGTTGGGCCTCACTCTGACAGTGGAGGAATGTGTGGTAAGGAACTGCAGAATGCTGGTTTATACCGAAGATTGAAAAGCTGGAGTAACTCAGTTGGTCAGACAGCATCTCTGGAGAGAAGGAATAGGTGACGTTTCATGTCGAGACCCTTCTTCAGTCTGTTTGCCTTTGTTGTCACTCGGCACCAGAGATGGCCATCAATCTCCCTCTAGAGATGGAGTGAGCACACTGCAGGATGCCAGGTTCACCTGAAGCAAGAATGATTCTGTCCTCACCGCTTCAACCTACCACTTGAATCTCAGCATCCTCAGCATTGAAGGCCAGCGTTTACCATGTCTGTTTACCATTAGTTAAATGTCCATTGGGATAGCGGGAGAGTATTGATTGCATTAATCTTTCTCAGGGTTCGCTGATATTGGGTGTTGTTTCAGTTTTGACATTGAACTTGCAAACCTCAAAAGAGTCGCAACTCTTTGAGATAAGGCGGAGGGGGCAGATGTAAGGCTTTAGGGGAGGGGCAAGTTGAGGTGAGAAGATGGCAGATGGCAAATGTCTAGTTTATTTATTAGTTTGGTTTAGAAATACAGCGTGGAAACAGAACCTTCGGCCCACTAAGTCCACGCCAAGTAGCGATCACCCGTACACTAGTTCTATCCTGCACCCCAGGGACAATTTACAGAAGCCAATTAACCTACAAACCTGCACGTCTTTGGAATGTGGGGGGAAACCGGAGCACCCGGAGAAAACCCACGCAGTCACGGGGGGAATGTACAAACTCTGTACAGACAGCACCCGTAGTCAGGATCGAACCCGGGTCTCTGGCGCTGTGAGGCAGCAGCTCTGCCACTGCACCATTGTAGCTGTGACACTATATTCTGCCCTCTCTTTTGCACTACCTGATGGTGTGATTTGACCTGGATAGCGTATAAAACAAAGCTTTTCACTTGTTTCTTGGTACAGGTGACAATAATAAACTGCTACCAGTAACAGAGGCTGGCCTGATTCATGTGGCATTTTCTGAGCAGATCCCAATATATTCAACGTGTAGGAACGTCTAGGTTTACAAGGTTAATTCCCGGGATGGCGGGACTGTCATTTGCTGAGAGAATGGAGCAGCTGGGCTTGTACACTCTGGAGTTTAGAAGGATGAGAGGGTTTCTCATTGAAACATATAAGATTGTTAAGGGTTTGGACACGCTAGAGGCAGGAAACATGTTCCCGATGTTGGGGGAGTCCAGAACCAGGGGCCACACACAGTTTAAGAATAAGGAGTAAGCCATTTAGAACGGAGACGAGGAAACACTTTTTCTTACAGAGAGTGGTGAGTCTGTGGAATTCTCTGCCTCAGAGGGCGGTGGAGGCCGGTTCTCTGGATGCTTTCAAGAGAGAGCTAGATAGGGTTCTTAAAAATAGCGGAGTCAGGGGATATGGGGAGAAGGCAGGAACGGGGTACTGATTGGGGATGATCATCCATGATCACATTGAATGGCGGTGCTGACTCGAAGGGCCGAATGGCCTACTCCTGCACCTATGGTCTATTGTCTATTGGAACGAACAGCAGATATTGGTTTAAACTGAAGATTGTCACAAAAGGCTGGAGTAACTCAGCGGGACAGGCAGCATCTCTGGAGAGAAGGAATGGGTGACATTTGGGGTCGAGACCCTTCTTCAGACAGTCAGGGGAAAGGAAAACAAGAGATATAGGCGCTGATGTAGAGAGGTATAGAACAAATGAATGAAAGATATGCTAAATAGTAACAAAGATAAAGGAAACAGGCCATTGTTAATAGTGGAGTATTTCTGGTGGATATATGTCAGAATGATTTTGCAAGGTGAACCAACTTACTGTTTTTAAAATGGGGCACAAATGGAGCAGCAGTGATTAAGATATAAACTGCCAGGAGGTTAATAGTGATGTGCCTCAAGACCCGTGTGTGTGTGTCTGTCTGTGTGTGTGTGTGAGTGTGTGAGTGTCTGTCCGTCTGTCTGTGTGTCCGTCTGTGTGTCTGTTCGTCTGTGTGTGTGTGTGTCTGTCCGTCTGTGTGTGTGTGTGTGTCTGTCTGTGTGTGTGTATGTGTGTGTCTGTCCATCTGTGTGTGTGTGTGTGTGTGTCTGACTGTGTGTGTGAGTGTCTGTCCGTCTGTCCGTCTGTCTGTCCGTCTGTTCGTCTGTGTGTCTGTCCGTCTGTGTGTCTGTTCGTCTGTCTGTGTCTGTGTGTGTGTGTGTGTGTGTGTCTGTCTGTGTGTGTGTGTGAGTGTCTGTCCGTCTGTGTCTGTCCGTCTGTGTCTGTCCGTCTGTCTGTGTGTGTGTGTCTGTCCGTCTGTGTGTGTGTGTCTGTCCGTCTGTGTGTGTTTGTGTGTGTGTGTGTCTGTCCGTCTGTGTGTGTGTGTGTCTGTCTGTCTGTCTGTCTGTCCGTCTGTGTGTGTGTGTCTGTCCGTCTGTGTGTGTGTGTGTGTGTGTGTGTGTGTGTGTCTGTCCGTCTGTGTGTGTGTGTGTGTGTGTGTGTGTGTGTGTGTGTGTGTGTGTCTGTCCGTCTGTGTGTGTCTGTCCGTCCGTCTGTGTGTGTGTGTGTGTCTGTCCGTCTGTGTGTGTCTGTCCGTCCGTCTGTGTGTGTGTGTGTGTGTATGTATGTGTGTCGGGTTCAATGCACGAGTCTGTTCCCATACACAGAATTAGGCCATTCGGCCCATTGAGTTTACCCTACTGTTCGATCATGGCTGATCTACATGTCCCCCTCTGCCACATTCTCCTGCCTTCTCCCCGTAATCTTTGACATCATTAATAATCAAGAACCTATCGATCTCTGCTTTAAAAATACCCAAGGACTTGGCCTCCACCGCCGTCTGTGGCAATGGCCCTGCTGTGTTACCCGTTGCTGGAGTTGATGTTCTGGAGCTGGCTGTGAGGGGCTCTCCGTAACTGTGCTGCAAGGGTGGCAACGAGTGACTGAGAGTTGAGTGAGGGCTGGACAACGAGACGGGGAGAGGGAGTGAAGACTGGATTTGGAGCTGCAGAGAGAAAAAAGGCTAAAATGAAAGTTAAAAGTTGCTTCTAACATCAATGACGAATCAGTTAAATGTGTTCCTTTTTTTTCAGCAACACTAACTGACGGGTGTTACATTAAGTGTAGGGCAGTTTTACAAATGTATTGGCTCTGTTAACCAGCAGCCCTGGCCCCATAGCAGAAGGGTCCACGTGGCAGGGCTGGAAACTGGAAGTATCCTGAGCTAATTCTGCCACCACCATCATCTATTGCAACAAGTGATGGCTTCCCACTGATTGTCGCCGGAAGCTTGCGTCCTTTTCAGGACGGACGATGACAGCGAGGTCAACATTTGAAACATGGAAGATGGTCACGGAAGAAGACTTGCAGCCCTAAACTTCTCCAGCTTTCCCCAGAGATAACAGGGTGGTTGTCCCCAATGTGGGGTCTGTGAGACAGAGGGTGGACTGGTCTCAATCCCAGGGCAAGGGCTGGACATTCACGACTCTCTGTGACATCCACATCCTGGCAGGCTGCAGAGAGTTGAACGTTGATGTGGCTGTGAATTAACCAACTCTTTTCCAGCAACAATTTCCCACTGTGTAGGAAGGAACTGCAGATGCTGGATTAAACCAAAGATCGACCCGAAACGTCACCCATTCCTTCTCCCCAGAGACGCTGCCTGTCCTGCTGAGTTACTCCAGCTTTATGAACCAGCATCTGCAGTTCTTTCCAACACATTCTATAAGATCACCCTTCATCCTCCTGCGTTCTACCTGATCTACCTTCTCCGTGGATTGTCACCTTGTGATGGTGGAGAAGCTTGTGTGGTCCTGAGATCCTGAGAGCGATGCCGTCTGGAGCTAGGCTCCTGGTAGGACCACCCATGGCGGTAAGGTCGAGGGGGAGGTCTCTGACAAAGAGCCAATCCAACCAAGACCTCAACGGTGGAACAGGCGGAGGACGATGGCTGACCTTAGTGGAGCAGGGAGGTTCTACTGCAGTTGTACAGGGTCTTGGTGAGGCCACACTTGGAGTATTGCGTACAGTTTTGGTCACCAAATCTGAGGAAAGACATTCTTGCCATGGAGGGAGTACAGAGAAGGTTCACCAGACTGATTCCTGGGATGGCAGGACTTTCATATGAAGAAAGACTGGATAGACTCGGCTTGTACTCGCTAGAATTTAGAAGATTGAGGGGGGATCTTATAGAAACTTACAAGATTCTTAAGGGGTTGGACAGGCTAGATGCAGGAAGATTGTTCCCGATGTTGGGGAAGTCCAGAACAAGGGATCACAGTTTAAGGATAAGGGGGAAGTCTTTTAGGACCGAGATGAGAAAATCATTTTTCACACAGAGTGGTGAATCTGTGGAATTCTCTGCCACAGAAGGTAGTTGAGGCCAGTTCATTGGCTATATTTAAGAGGGAGTTAGATGTGGCCCTTGTGGCTAAAGGGATCAGGGGGTATGGAGAGAAGGCAGGTACAGGATACTGAGTTGGATGATCAGCCATGATCATATTGAATGGCGGTGCAGGCTCGAAAGGCCGAATGGCCGAATGGCCTATTCCTGCACCTATTTTCTATGTTTCTATGTCACAACGGCTGGGAAGGCGGATGAAGGCTGCAGCAGAAAAGGGTCTCCGGTCGTCTTGGACTCCATGCCACTGGATCCTGACCCAGATCTGTCAAGGACCGTGGGATGGCTGTCTGTGCACCAGTCTCCCCACGTTAAACAAAGTCACGCACTGGCGTCCCCCATGAGAGGACAGTCATACCCGTTTCGAGTGACCGCCGATGATCTACCCTATTTATTTTTACCTATTTATTTCAGAGGAGGGACCCTCAGGATGCCGCGGTCGTTTCTAGTGAGGAGTCGCAGGTTGACCAGTCACCAGACCCAGCCGTTCGATGATGATGACCATGTGTTCAGTCTGGCACACATTCCAGGTAAGAAACCCAACGACGTCCCCTCTGCCCACCCTGCAGGCGAGGGGCCCATTTTCGGGGGGTTACGTTCGTGACCGGGTGTCCCTCGAAAAGGAACACGCAGTGTCCACGGGGGGGGGGTGCGGTGGGGGGGGGGGGGCGGTTAACGGCATCCTAGATTTGGGCAGTGGGCAGGTGCTATAGACCTGCACGGGAAGGTAGACGCTCCCGCCCCCACGAGTCTCGGGCAGATGGGGCTCATCAGCCTGGGGAGGCAGTCCATCTAGGAGAGGGAAAACTCTGATTTTTTATTTTTTTATTTAAAAAAATATATATTTTAATTTTATTAGAAGTAAGTACAATTGTATACAATCATATTTTCATAATACATTTTATGTACAGCTTCTTATTTTTTTAATTTTTATAATAAAGAAGAAAAAGAAAAAGAAGTTAGATAATGAAATATAGAAAAATGTGAGATATATAGTGTGTGGAAAAGAAAAATAGAGAGTGAAAGAAGAAAGTTAAAGAATAGAAAATAGGAAAAAGAGAAGAAAAGAAGAAAAGGGAAGAAAAAGAAAAAGAAGTAAGGAGATCTTATTTATAATCTTGACCATCCCTCACCCAGTCACGAGTTAGCTTTTATAATTGTGTTGCACCATATGATTCCAAAAAGACGACAAATGGAGACCAACTCGTTGTGAATTGGTCAAATTTATCTATTAGGAGGAATCGCATTTCCTCAAGATGTGCGGTGTCCAACATACTTGCAATCCACATTTTGAGCGAAAACTCTGATTTAAAACCTCCACTGCCTTGTGGCCGTATCCATTCATGGAAAAGGCTCCAGGAGTAAACCTCAAGAAAATCCGGAGTCGGAGCCCCTAAGGCAGTTCGTCGTTGTCTACAACCTCCCTCTGGCATCTCCTGCGACGGCGCTGGTGCCAAACTGTACGGCCCTGCTGTTCCTTTGGATCGATCAGCGACGTGGAGAGGGGGGACGTGCTGCATGGGGCAACAGCCTGTCTGTCCTCCATATGACATCGATCGCCCAGGCTTGCATCCGACCAGGATGCATCACCCATGGTCAGTCATGACCGAGGGGAGCCTACATGACCGATCAGGATCGTAGTATAGTCATTTAAATTTACAATTTAGTATTAGTATTAAGAATTCAGTCTGAAGAAGGGTCTCGACCCGAAACATCACCCGTTCCTTCTCTCCAGAGATGCTGCCTGTCCCGCTGAGTTACTCCAGCATTTTGTGTCTATCTTAAGTATTTAGAATAGTTGGGGGGGGTTTATTCCGTGGTGGGTGTGTTGGTGTTGGTCGCTTTGTAAATATTATTGTTGTAAATAATTGAATTCATTTATTTTTGGTAAAAATAAATAGGAGCCAGTATTGGGGCAAATAATTGGGGCAAGTTTGATAGTGGTGTTTAAGAGTGTTTCGGATCGACACATGAATGTGTGCAGGGAATGGATCATGCACAGGCAGATAAGATGATGGTTGGGGCACAGACATTGTGGGCCGAAGGGCCTGGCCTTGTGCTGTACTGTTCTACATTGAAGCTAACTACAAAGAAGAGGAGCCCGTTCGGCCCTGTACTAGCCCTGCCACTTCCCTGGCATTAAGACATGGAAGGGCACTCATTGGTCATTAGATTAGATAGCCCTGCATCCTGGACAATACAGCTCATGACGCACTGGTCAACCTGAGGAGCACCTTCAGCAACACACTGGTTCCACCAAGATGCAGCACAGAACGCCACAGGAGATCCTTCTTCCCTGTGGCTATCAAACTGTACAACTCCTCCCCACTTCTGTCGTGGGGTAGACTGACTCCCCTCCCCTCCCCCCCAATCTTTACTCATCCCCAATCCTTTCCACTCGTCACTTTAATTTCATGTATCTTGTGTTTTTATGACTGTTGGCAGATCAATTTCCCTCCTGGGATAAATAAAAGTTCCATCGTAATGTATCTCACCACTCTTTCTCTCTCTCCCTCCCTCCTTCCCTCCTTCCCTCTCTCTCTCTCTCTCCTCTTCCCTCCTCTCTCTCCCTCCCTCCCTCCCTCCCTCCCTCCCTCCCTCCCTCCCCTCTCTCCCTCCCTCTCTCCCTCCTTCCTCCCTCTCTCCCTTCATCCTTCCCTCTCCCTCCTTCCCTCTCTCCCACCCTCTCTCCTTCCCTCCCTCCCTCCATCCACAGTGCCTGGCCCAGTGGAAACCGGATCTCGGGAACCAGCAGCCCTGGTAATTAAACTGGAGGAGCCCCCGTTGAGCCTCAACCCCATGGAGACCACCCCCTCGCTGTGCGGCCCAGAGCCAAGGTGCTGGCGAGTTGCTCAGACACAGGTGGGCTCAGGAGTGGCCAGGGACGGCCTCTCAGCTTCACCTGGAGCAGAGGAGGGGGTGTGCGGGAGGAGACCCACGTGCGAGGACCTCTGGACAACTTGCTCCCCATCAGGTGTGACATCCGAGGTCGGGCAGCGTCCATGGATTCAGAGACGGAGGGATTAATCGGTAGAACCCTGAACGTGTAGTTGTGAGGAGAGCCACAATGCTCGATGTACTTTAGTTTAGAGATACAGTGCGGAAGCAGGCCCTTCGGCCCACCGAGTCCGCGACCAGCGACCAGCGATCACCCTGCACACTAGGGACAATTTACAAATTTTACAGAAGCCAATTAAACTACAATGATGCACGTCTTTGGAGTGTGGGAGGAAACTGGAGCACCCAGGGAAACCATGCAGTCACGGGGAGAAGGGACAAACAGCGCTCCTCTAATATCTTTAGACCGAGATGAGGAAAAACTTTTTCACACAGAGAGTGGTGAATCTCTGGAACTCTCTGCCACAGAGGGTAGTTGAGGGCCAGTTCATTGGCTATATTTAAGAGGGAATTAGATGTGGCCCTTGTGGCTAAAGGGATCAGGGGGTATGGAGAGAAGGCAGGTACGGGATACTGAGTTGGATGATCAGCCATGATCGTATTGAATGGCGGTGCAGGCTCGAAGGGCCGAATGGCCTACTCCTGCACCTAATTTCTATGTATCTATGTATCTATGTATCTTTGGTCAGAATCGAATCCAGGTCTCTGGCGCTGTAAGGCAGCAACTCTACCGCTACTCCACCTTGCTGCCCAACATGTAATGTTAACTGAGACCTTGTCTAATCTTTCCGGTATAGAGGTAATCTCCCCGGTCTTTTGGTTTAAAGACCCAATATGGAAACAGGCTCATCGGCCCACCAAGTCGACGCCGACCATCGATCACCCATTCTCACTAGTTCCATATTATTCCATTTCCCCATCCACTCCCTACACACAGGGGACAATTTATACTGGGCCAAGTAACCTACAAACCTGCACATCTTTGGGATGCCTTTGTGCCTTCACTATTGAGGCCTGTTGAAATGGCCTTTTAAACGTTGTAATTTTACCTGTCTCCATCACTACCTCTGGCAGCTCGTTCCAGATAACCACCCCCCTCTGTGTGAAAAACTTGTCCCTCATATTCGCCCAGCCTAACCCTGTAGTACTGCACTCCCCTGCTCTGGAGAAAATGACTCTGCCCTATATACTCCCCTTGTAGGTTTATAAACCTCTATCAAGTCACCTCTCAGCCTGGCTTCCAGTAACATTAAGCCCAGACAATCCAGTCCCTCCTAAGAACTCAGGACCTCCTTTCCAAGAACATACTAGTGAATCTCTTCTGCACTTTCTCCATTGCTACCACTTCCTTTTGTGTAGTGTGGAGACAAGAACTAGGGCAGCACGGGGGCACAGCGGTAGAGCTGCTGCCATCACAGCGCCAGAGACCCGGGTTCCATCCCGTCTACGGGTGCTGTCTGTGTGGAGGTTTGTACCTTCTCCCCGTGACCACGTGGGTTTTCTCCAGGTGCTCCGGTTTCCTCCCACACTCCAAAGACGTACACGTTTGTAGGTTAATTGGTTTGGTGTAAATATAAATTGTTCCTAGTGTGTGTCGGATCGTGTTACGGTGCGGGCATCGTTGGTCGGTACGGACTCGGTGGGCCGAAGGGCCTGTTTCTGCTCTGTATCTCCAAACTAAACTAAACGTAGGACAAAATGGGCCACAGATCAGCAACTGGGAAGACCAAAGGGTAAGGACATAGTTCCTGTGAAGCTGGGAGCAAACTGCAGGAAACTTCTAGAAGGCAAATACACGGCAGGAAGAGTTCATACTGAGAATATCACTCCCAGCTCAAACGCACAGGCACTTAGATCGATTCTGAGGTATGAATATTGATTTCTCTAATTTCAAGTAAGCCAAGCATTCCCTCTCTCTCCGTCCCTCCCCCACCCTAGTCGTTTTGTATCCCTTCATTAACACCTCATCCACAGCCAACAATGGACCATTGTGGGCTCCACCTTTACCAAGTCATCGGTGCTTTGTTCTGTGCCTTCCCATACCTTTAGTTTCCCCCTCCCTGACACTCAGTCTGAAGAACAGTCACCACCCAAACGTCACACGCTGTGGAGAGGATGTTTCCACTAGTGGGAGAGTCCAGGACTAGAGGTCACAGCCTGAGAATTAAAGGAAGTTCCTTTAGGAAGGAGATGAAGATGAATTTCTTTAGTCAAGAGGGTGGTGAATCTGTGGAATTAATTGCCACAGAAAGCTGTGGAGGGCACGTCAGTGGATATTTATATGGATATAAGGCAGAGAAAGATAGATTCTTGATTAGTACGGGCGTCAGGGGTTATGGGAGAAGGCAGAATAATAGGGTTAGAGGGAGAGATATGGAGTCATGATTGAATGGCGGAGTAGACTTGATGGGCCGAATGGCCTAATTCTGCTCCTTTCACATGAACTATTTCATTTCTCCAAAGATGCTGCCTAACCTGCTGAGTTACTCCAGCACTCTGTGTCTAGATCAACTCTGAGATCCATGTCAATATTGATTTGAATGAAGGTAGACACAAAATGCTGGGGTAACTCAGCGGGTGAGGCAGCATCTCTGGAGAGAAGGAATGGTCGAGACCATTATTTGAACGATCTGACCTCTTGCAGCTTCTGACAAAGTGTTTGTGCCTTCGGAAGCGGTCGTGGCCCTGGGGTTACGATGCCGACCCTGCCCCTGGACTGGGAGCTCCACCGTCAGGCTCAAACACCTGGTTGAGGATTATCTGTCGCCTCTTCTGGAGGCCAAAGGCACCGTCCAGAAACAGAGCAACGCACAGAGCAGTGAAGGTAACGGCTGCTCAGTCGTCACTCCGAGAGGCCCGTACGACAGCCTCAAATGTGACAAGGTAAATGGTCGCTGTGTTCCCCAGTCACACCTGGCCCCCACACACACACACACACACACACAAGCGCACGATAGGCACACACACACACACAGGTGTACACACATGTGCATGATAGGCACACACGCACGCGCACATACATACACAAAAGCACACACCATACATGCAGACACTAGACATGCACACTACACACACTACATACACACACACACACAAAGTACACACACTAGACATACACACACACACACAAAGTGCGCACACATACGTGTACACAGGCATACACACAAATACAAGTACACACACACGCACGTACACAAGTACACGCACACAGACATCCACACAGGCACACAGCTGGTTCCATACACCCACCATTTACAAGAGGGAACAGCTCTCTAAGGTGGGTGGATCGGTGACTGACCCACAGTGGGTGCTGGAGTCTGAGGGCAGTTAATGAGAGCAGGAAGTGGATTGGGTGTAACTGTGATGCGTGTTGGTTGGTGGGGACTCGGTGGCCTCTGTCCATGGCTGTGAGAAAGCCTCACCAGTGCGGCAATCCTCAGATAACGGGGCATGTATGACATGATGCTGATAACGGGGCATGTATGACATGATGCTGATAACTGGACATGTATGACGTGATGCTGATAACTGGACATGTATGATGTGATGGTGATAACTGGACATGTATGACATGATGCTGATAACTGGACATGTATGACGTGATGCTGATAACTGGACATGTATGACATGATGCTGATAACTGGACATGTGCGGCCGGTCACTGATACATGTATTAGTGTGAACAGCCACTGGGTGCGTGTGAGCAGTTATCTGTCTTCACCGTGAATATTTCCAATGCAGGGCTTTCCAAGTGGGCACAGGCTGGACGTTCATGTCCGGAGACCACACAGCGGGACCCAGCCCTTCTCCTGCGGGACGTGTGAGAAAGCCTTTGGTCACTCCGCCAGTGTAGAGCAACACAGGGCCACACACATCCCAACCAAGGTAAGGAGTAACTGTGGAGACAATAGGTGCAGGTGTAGGCCACTCGGCCCTTCGAGCCAGCACCGCCATTCAATGTGATCATGGCTGATCATCCCCAATCAGTACCCCGTTCCTGCCTTCTCCCCATATCCCCTGACTCCGCTATCTTTAAGAGCCCTATCTAGCTCTCTATTGAAAGTATCCAGAGAACCTGCCTCCACCGCCCTCTGAGGCAGAGAATTCCACAGACTCACCACTCTCTGTGAGAAAAAGTGTTTCCTCGTCTCCCACTTTAGATAGACACAAAATGCTGGAGTAACAGAGAAGGGTGGTCCTACTAATTCCACTGTTCGCTTCCTTATATTCCTGTCTTTAGCACTTCTTCCCCAGCCAACAATGGACCATTATGGACTCCACCCTTCCTGAGGTCATCCTGCTGCCGGCCCCCATTTGTTCTGGGCTTTTCTATCTTTCAGTCTGAAAAAGGGTCCCGACACAAAATGTTTCCCATTCCTTCTCTCCAGAGATGCTGCCTGACCTGCTGAGTTACTCCAGCATTTTGATATGGATTAAATAAACAGCCATGGGGGTGATTAAACTGGATCAATAATGTGATGCCCCCTAGGGTGAGTAGTATAATTTAGTTTAGAGATACAGCTCGGAAACAGGCCCTTCACCCCACCGAGACCGTGCCGACCAGCGATCCCCGCACACTAACACTATCCTACACGCACTAGGGACAATTACACCAAGCCAATTAACCTACAAACCTGTACGTCTTTGGAGTGTGGGAGGAAGCTGAAGATCTCGGAGAAAACCCACGTGGGTCACGGGGAGAACGTGCAAACTCCGTACAGACAGCACCCGTAGTCAGGATGGAACCTGGGTCTCTGGCGCTGTGCTACCATGCAAGTACTCAGTTCCTCCACAATTGGTGTGACGGGATGCTGGGGCGTGAGGTTTGGCCGCTGAGACCTTGCCAAGATCGTTCCCTCACAGCAAGAGCTAACGAAGGGATACATAACGGCATTACATGCTCAAGCAGTAACCTATTCCTTCTCTCCGGAGATGCTGCCTGAGCCGCTGAGTTACTCCAGCACTCTGTGTCTGCCTTTGGCATTAAACCTTCATTCTGTTTCAGCAGGAGAAGAGTTTCAACTGCAAGATCTGTGGGAAAAACTTCAAGCGTTCCTCTACGTTGTCCACACACTTGCTGATCCACTCGGACACCCGTCCATACCCCTGCCAGTACTGTGGCAAATGCTTCCACCAGAAGTCAGACATGAAGAAGCACACCTTCATCCACACAGGTACGGATCGTCCCCCGCACACCTTCATCTACACAGGTAGCAGTCTTCCCCACCTTCATCTACACAGGGAGCAAGCTTACCCACCTTCATCTACACAGATACGGATCTTCCCCCGCACACCTTCATCTACACAGGTAGCAGTCTTCCCCACCTTCATCCACACAGATATGGATCTATGGAATCCACGCTGTCACACCTTCGTCTACAGAGGTACCAGTCTGCTCCAGCAGGCAGCCACCTGCTGGAGCAGACAGAATGGATCCACCCCCCTCAACTACTGGGATCCATTCTGTCACACCTTCATCCATACAGGTACAGACAGATCCAGCACACTCCCCACGGCTAATGGGATCACATTCAGCACACACACTCCCATAGTCTACTGGGATCCACTCCAGCGCACTCCCATAGTCTACTGGGATCCACTCCATCATGTGCTGCATAGTTGACTATGTGAATATAGTCCTTCTTCCTCCCCTCCCCCCCCCCCCCCCCCCCCGTCCCTCGCTGTTCCTGGCAGCCCCCCCACGCCAGGTCCCTCATTGTTCTTGGCAGAGCATCCTCCACTGAGACCGGGACTCAGGCAGGCCGGTCCTCGTATCTATCATTGCCAACGGTATTGTGTTGCAGGTGAGAAGCCCCACAAGTGTCAGGTGTGTGGGAAAGCCTTCAGTCAGAGCTCCAACCTCATCACCCACAGCAGGAAACACACCGGCTTCAAGCCTTTCATCTGCTCCGTCTGCGGGAAGGGATTCCAGCGGAAAGTCGACTTGCGGAGGCACCAGGAGACCCACGTCGAGTTCAACTCAGCTGGTGGACGGGTCAAAGCCTAGCGTAGGGTTCAGCCACTGCTGAAGATCTCCAGCTGGGCCAATAAACGTTGACCTCGTTTGGTGTCTCAGCCATTGAACAACTTTCCAACTCGACGAATGAGTGACCAATGAACAATGTCCTAGCCCTCCAATTCAGCCAATCAGAAATTCTACATGATGATTTATTTAACCAATGAGAAATATTTCTCCTCTCCAAACTGAACCAAAAAGACATTGTTATCTGAAGAACTGAATGGAGGAGACATTGGCAGCCTGAAGAAGGGTCTTGACCCGAAACGTCACCCATTCCTTCTCTCCAGAGATGCTGTTTGTCTCGCTGAGTTACTCCAGCATTCTGTGTCTATCTTTTCTGTTGCTACACAGCCAGAAATCAACGAGCTGTTCCAGAATCTTTTGAAATTGGTGCAGAGTCATAGAGTGATACAGTGTGGAACAGGCCTTTCGCCCCCAACTTGCCCACACCGACAAACATGCCACAGCTACACTAGTTCCACCTGCCAGCATTTGGTCCATATCCCTCTAAACCTGTCCTATCCATGTACCTCTTTAAATGTTTATTAAACATTGCGATAGTCCCTGCAAGGGTCCAGAGAGTCTGCCAACCCATTTTGAAGGGTTTACCTGCCAGGGGCAGGGAAAGTAGCTCTCTCCTCCATTCTGCACTGGGTGGAAAACTGAAAAAAACAAGGACTACAACCATGCAAAGCCTTCTTAACATTTTTGGGAAATATTTTTAAAATGTAACATTGTGCCTTAACCTGGAAACATGTCAGCGGAATTAGAACTGGTCACCACTTTCTCTTGAATCTCAGGGAAATGACAAAAGTCATAGTTATAGAGTGATAGTGTGGAAACAGGCCCTTCGGCCCAACATGCCTACACCGGCCAACATGTCCCAGCTACACTAGTCCCACCTGCCTGCGTTTGGCCCATATTCCTCCAAACCTGTCGTATCCATGTATCTATCTAAATGTTTCTTGAATGTTGGGATAGTCCCAGCCTCAACTACCTCCTCTGGCAGCTCGTTCCATACACCCACCACCCTTTGTGTGAAAAAGTTACCCCTCAGATTCCTATTAAATCATTTCCCCTTCACCTTGCCACTTAGTTTACAGCTCCAGTCAGAGCTCCGTGTAATAGCCTTTTGTAACCTCTGTCCTGATGGTGCAGTGGGAATTGTTGCATTTCAGGTTTCTTCTGTTGTAAATGCTTGTATGATATATTTTTAATTAATAATAAAGAAATCCCCAATTTACAAAGGTGGTTTTACAATGTGGGTTGGGAGCTGGCTTCACTGTTGTTACAGTTTGATGTGGAAACAGTAATGTCCTGCTGAATAATCTATTGGTTATCTTGTGTTCGTAAGTGATAGGAGCAGCATTAGGCCATTTGGCCCATCAAGTCTACGCCATTCAATCATGGCTGATCTACCTTCTCTCTCATCCCCATTCTCCTGCCTTCACCCCATAACCCCTGACACCCGTACTAATCAAGAATCTATCTATCTCTGCCTTAGAAATATCCATTGACAGCCTCCACAGCCTTCTGTGGCAAATAATTTCCACAGGTTCATCACAGGGACACAGAGGTGGCCGTGCGGGCGAAGGAGACAGAGGAGGCCCTGCAGCAGCCTGGGGCTCGCCTGGATCGGGAGCTGCTCCGTATATCCAGCACACGGACCGGACTTTTTGTAAATGGCGCCAAAATATGGCGACTCGTGCAAGTGTGATCTATGCAGAAATAATCTCACGGGTACGCAGGTGCATACGTGACAATAAAGCACCTTTGTAGCGTCACACACTATAGGTGAAGTGTGGATGATTTGGAGTGTTGTTGAAGGGGTTTACCAGGATACTACCTGAACTAGAGACTATATTCTGTGACAGTATATATATATATATGTTACCACACAGATTATGCATGCTGCACATCCCTTATGTCACTCATACTGCTAATCCGCCCACAGACTTGATAGTAAGTTCTGTCTCTCTCTGGTTAGACTAGCTGAATACATGGAGACGAAAGCACCTAGTGTTTCCACCGCAGATTTGCTAATAAAAGACTATGGATTCTAATCACTATGTGTGAGTCTGATCATTTCAACAAGCAATATATACAATTATGCAAGGCAAAGATAAGGATGGGGTCTTTTTCCCAGGTGGAAATGTCAAACACCAGAGGGCGTACTTTTAAGGTGAGAGAGGTAATGTTTAAAAAGAGATTTACGAGGCATGTTTATTTTTTACAGAATGGGACAGGTGTCTGGAATGCAATGCAGGAAGTGGTGGAAGCAGATATGAGAGCAATATTTAAGGGCATTTAGACAGACAGGCATGGGTTTGGTATAATGGCCGGCTCGAACAATTTGGGCCTGGTCCTATTCACCGGCTGGACTGTTCTATGTCCCAAAGGCGTTAAAGCTCAAAATGTCTTCTTGAAGTATTATAATAGTGATTTAAGCCACCTCGTCCAATTAACTTCAAACATTTTTTTCTGAATTCTGGAAACCGACGAAACGGAGATTTTTGCTCAGAGGTTGGGAGAGGCAGAGATGGAGCGAATAGGCTGTGAACTTGTGTTAAGATAGTGTATTTTTGTGGAACTTAATGATAAGCTTGTGGCTCATTGTTGTGCTAAGGGCTGGAAGCTATCAAACCTTGATAGTCGTGCTGGTGATTGAAGTGTGGAGGAAGGAACTGCAGATCCTGGTTTACACTGAAGATGGTCACAAAATGCTGGAGTAACTCAGCGGGACAGGCAGCATCTCTGGAGAGAAGGAATGGGTGTCTTTCTGGGTCGAGACCCTTCTTCAGACTTGGAGACAGGGGAGAAGGAAACAAGAGATATAATATTTCTCATTGCCCTCTCCCTTGACTCTCAGTCCAAAGAAGGGTCTTGACCCAAAACGACACCTATTCCTTTTTCTCCAGGTGCTGCCTGACCCACTGAGTAATTCCAGCTTTTTGTGTCTATCTCTGCTGTGTGTGAAGTGTTTATCTGTCTTGTACAAGGATGTTCCACATTTTTCTTCCAGTTGTAATTTAATTTATATTCCAGTAAACTGTACAAAGAATAGCAAGTTGTAATTTAATTCACAAGAATATGTTGTCTGTCAGCCTTTCTTACATGACTTCTCCATTAATGAACATGGATGGGGCGGCATGGTTGGAGCAACGGTAGAGCTACTGCCTTGCAGCGCCAGAGACCCGGTTCAATCCCGACTATAGATGCTGCCTGTACGGAGTTCTACGTTCTCCCGTGACCGCGTGGGTTTTCTCAGAGATCTTCGGTTTCCTCCCACACTCCAAAGACATACAGGTTTGTGGGTTAATTCGCTTGGTATAAATGTCAATTGTCCCAAGTGTGTGTAAGCTAGGTCTCTGTCTAGTGGACATTATAGAACAGGAGCGAATCACAATTCTTAAGCATTCCATTCATTTTGCATAAATTAATTCTTTACTTTTATTAGAACAATGCGTACAAGTGCTCCAAGACTAATTTTTACTGCAGATAGGTTCAAGTGAAAGAATGGAAATGGATTATCGCAAACATTAACTGTTTTCAGAGTGCAAAACAAAAACTCTAATTCTGACACAAAATAGCTCTGAAGTTCTTAACAATCTCCTGATCCAATATGAATGGATTTCCAGTGTAAATATTAAGCTTTCTTTAGTTAATTTACTGGTTAATTTACAAAGGACAGCGTTTCCATAAAAGCCATTAAATAAAACTACTTTTCTCGGTACAGCAGGTACATTATCCCTACTACAACAGAGGAGACTTACATTACCGTTCTCCACACTATTACAGGGATCCCCTCTCATGAGAATTGCAATAAACTCAGGCAACACTTTCATAGCTGGACAGGGATCGTCAGCGACTCCAACACACACAGAATCACCACAAACAGAAGAGTTTGTCACTGCCACCAAAGCAACCCGAGATTTTGTAATGGTTTTATAAGCAATGCTAATTTTCACAACCAACAGATAATTAATACCAAGTGCCAGCAAATCCTCCTTATTTAGATTTCCTAAAGCACAGAAGAATGAAGCAGGCGGAATAAGAGATACAATTAAACAGCAACACTTGCACACTTGGAATGGTTAATAGTCCACAGCAGGCAGGTGAAACAGGAGGGGCAGGTGGAGACAAAGTTATCTTAACACTGCACATGGTATACTGTTCTTGACGTCTTTGGGCAGTTGGATGAGAGAGGGGGAGTGCGCGCATCTTATCGCCCATCCAAAGTCTTGTCGCGTGCAATGACAGACTCATCAAACTTGATCATGAGGGTGGTGCCCTTGTGCCAGTGGGCTGTGACCTTGGCGGGGAATCCGCTGTAGGAGAGGATGGCCTCCACGATGCCCGCGGTGAAGGAGGCACAGTTGAGCGTGCTGTTCTCCTTGGGCACCGAGATGTAGGAGTTGATGAGCGGCTCCTTCTCGATGATGTAGTAGGTCTTGTCGTCGTCATTGGCCTGCTCCAGCTTGTCCGCCTCCTTGCCGAACAAGGCCTTCCACACGTTGACCTTGATGAAGAGCAGGACGTTGATCACCTTGGTCTCACGCTTGCCGTTCTTCTCCCGCATAACCAGCACGTCTAAGATTCGGGCCCCCACCTGATGGCCCAGCTCCGACAGCTTGTTCTGAAGCTCTGACACCGAGTACACGCGGTTCTGGCAGTACTGCACGATCTCGGAGAAGAGCAGAGCGAAGGCGCTCAGGCTGACCTCTGACTTGGGGCGGGTGAGCGAGCGCTCCAGGATGGCCGACTTGCCCCTGGTGAAGCGAGTATCCATGGCCATGCTGGGGATGAGCAGACAAACACGTCACAGCACTGGCAAGACCGGGATTATACAGCTGTACACTGGATGGTCAATCACTGGCTCCACCTTGCACTAAACGTTACTCCCTTAACATGTATCTACACGCTGTGAATGGCTCGATTGTAATCATGTTTTGTCTTTCCGCTGACTGGATAGCATACAACAAAAGCTGGAGAAACTCAGTGGGGTGAGGCAGCATCTATGGAGCGAAGGAAATAGGTAACGTTTCGGGTCGAGACCCTTCTTCAGACCCGAAACGTTGCCTATTTCCCTTCGCTCCATAGATGCTGCCTCACCCGCTGAGTTCCTCCAGCATTTTTGTCTACCTTCGATTTTCCAGCATCTGCAGTTCTTTCTTTAACACAACAAAAGCTAATCACTGCACCTTGGCACACGTGACAATAAACTAAACCAAACTAAACAAAGGCACAACCAAAGTCGCTAGCAGAGCCACTGCCTCACAGCTCCAGAGACCCGGGTTCGATCATGACTACGAGTGCTGCCTGTGAGGAGTTTGTACGTTCTCCCGTGGGTTTGTAGGTTAATTGGCCTCTGTAAACTTGCCCCTAGTGTGTGTGTGGGGGGTGGATGAGAAAGAGAGATAACATAGAACTAGTGTGAGCGTGTGATCGATGGTTTGCGTGGACTCGGTGGGCTGAAGGGCCTGTTTCCATGCGTTTACATCTGTGAACCAGATAAGAGCTGCAGGGAGATCTCGCTGGAATTTAGAAGATTGAGGGGGGATCTTACAGAAACTTACAAAATTCTTAAGGGGTTGGACAGGCTAGATGCAGGAAGATTGTTCCCGATGTTGGGAAGTCCAGAACAAGGGGTCAGTTTAAGGATAAGGGGGAGTCTTTTAGGACCGAGATTGAGAATTTTTTTTTTCACACAGAGTGGTGAATCTGTGGAATTCTCTGTCACAGAGGGTAGTTGAGGCCAGTTCATTGGCTATATTTAAGAGGGAGTTAGATGTGGCCCTTGTGGCTAAAGGGATCAGGGGTATGGGAGAAAGGCAGGTACAGGATACTGAGTTGGATGATCAGCCATGATCATATTGAATGGCGTGCAGGCTCGAAGGGCCCAATGGCCTCCTCCTGCACCTATTTTCTATGTTTACCCAGTCAAGGGCGTTGAGTGTAAAAGTCAGGAAGAGGTGATGGAGCTTTATGGACCATTATGTGCACAGACAGCGTAGAGTCAGGGCATCCTGGCCCACACACCCCACCCCACCTCAATGTCCCTGGGGCTTCCCACACCTTCCCTCCTCCCCCCACCCCTCTCTCTCTCTCTCTCCCTCTCCCCTCCCTCTCTCTCTCTCCCTCTCCCCACCCTCTCTCTCTCTCCCTCCCCCCCACCCCTCTCTCCCCTCCCCTCAATTCCCCCATCTCTCCCCACCCTCTCTCCCTCCTTTCTCTCTCTCTCTCTCCCCACTCCCCCTCGCCCCTCACTTCCTCTCTCCCCTTTCTCTCACTACCTCCACCCTTCCTCTTCCCCCCTTCTCTCCCCCCCTCCCCCCTTTCTCTCCCCTTTCTCTCCCCCCCTCCCACTTTCTCTCTCCCCCCCTCCCCCCTTTCTCTCCCCCCCTCCCCCCTTTCTCTCCCCCCCCTCCCCCTTTCCTCCCCCCCCTCCCCCCCTTTCTCTCCCCCCCCTCCCCCCTTTCTCTCCCCCCCTCCCCCCTTTCTCTCCCCCCCCTCCCCCCTTTTCTCCCCCCCCCTCCTCTCTCCCCCGGTATTTCCGTCACTCCCCTCCCTCTACCCGGTGGGGCCGGCCCGGGCCGGGTGCTGCTGCTGCTGCCACCCTCCTTCTCTCCCCCCCCCGGTACCTGGCGACCGCGCTCTTGTTCCCGCCTTGACTTCACTTCACCGTCACCGTCGCCGCTCCGGGCGTTCACTTCCGGGTCGGGTCACGCTGGCCCAGAACCCTCCTCCCATTGGCCGCGGCCGGTCACGTGGACCGGATGGAGCCCCGTCAACCCTGGAGAGGTTGGCCAACAACTTGGGCTAGAATGGGCCTGGTCAAGGAATGGCCTTGGCATGGGTTGGCATGGATTAGCATAGCCTGGCCAAAGAATGGGTTAGCATGGGTTGGCATGGGTTAGCATGGGTTGGAATGGGTTAGCATACCTGGCCAAAGAATGAGTTGGCATGGTTAGCATGGATTAGTATGGGTTAGCATGGGTTAGCATGGGTTGGCATAGCCTGGCCAAAGAATGGGTTAGCTTGGCATAGGCTTGGCCAAGGAATGGGCTTGGCAGGGCTGGCATGGGCTAGCATAGGCTTCACACAGCAGTAGCCAGCCAGACTGAAGAATGGTCTCGACCCGAACGTCACCCATTCCTTCTCTTCAGAGATGCTGCCTGTCCCGCTGAGTTACTCCAGCTTTTTGTGTCCACCTCTGAATATAATGAAGTTAGGATGTTATGTGATAGTCATACAAGACCACTGGGGAGGCCACATTTGGAGTATTGTGTCCAGTTTTGGACACACTAATAGGAATGATGTTAAGCTGGAAAGTGCAGACAAGATTTATTGTCTATTGTCAAAAGCATTTGCCTGGAGGAGAGATGGTGAGACCATGGGGAGAACAAATAGGATCATTGTAACTAATATTAAGTTACAATAACATTAAGTTACTCTTAAAATTAAGAGTCTGAAGACGACCCATTCCTTCTCTCCAGAGATGCTGCCTGCCCTACTGAGTTACTCCAGCATTTTGTGTCTATCTTCAGTGTAAACCAAAGATACTAGCTCCTCTAGTATCTTTGGTGTAAACCAGCATCTGCAGTTCATAGAAACATAGAAAATAGGTGCAAGAATAGGCCATTCGGCCCTTTGAGTCAGCACCGCCATTCAATATGATCATGGTTGATCATCCAAATCAGTACCCCCTTCCTGCTTTTTCCCCATATCCCTTGATTCCCTTGGCCCTAAGAGCTAAAATCTAACTCTCTCTTGAAAATATCCTTCCTGCACGTTCTCCCCTGAGGTGATGGGTCGGGGATTGCACGATCGGACAGAAGGGGGCAGGAGTGGTTCCAGAGGCATTTTTGCGTCGGCTCCATTTGCAAGGGCACCTTTGTTCCCTTTAGACCCTGGTTAAAGACAGGATGGGATTCCCACTGTTGGCGAGATTGAAACTCGTCCCTGACAGTAAAGCAGACTCCAGGCTGGGGAATGATGGCATGAACGAGAGAGTAGGATCAAGGCAGAAGTGAGGTTTGTGGCCATTTAGGGAGAAAACTTATACTAAGTTGCTCTAAGTGAATTAGGTCTCGCAGCTTCAAGGTGGCTCCTCTGTGTCAGGAAGTAATAGTGTTTATCAATATAAATAAAGGTCCAGATTCCTCGCACGGGTCTGCAAATGTCAATAGCTTTACCATTTTTAAACAGCCTTAACATTTTTATACTGCCTTACAATTTTAACAATAATTTTACCATTTTTAAATAGCTTTACTATTAAAAAAAAAGACCTTTTGAAGGATTTATTAAGAGTATTTTAAAAGGGCAAATCTTGAGCTCCAGGGAGATGCGAAGGTATTTGTGCAGGTGGACAGACAGGTGCTGCATGAGTTGAGTATTGCAGGAGTTGTATCAGGTGAGGACGGGATCAGTGCAGCTTAGTCAGAGTGTTCTAGGTGGGCTCCAGTGCTGTGGGTGGCGTTGGATGGATCTAGCCGTGTTCAGGATACATCAGGCGAAGGATTCCGTATTCGATGTGTTCCTGCTCCGACCCTTTGCCCATGAGCAGCGCCGCTCTGCTGCCCCCGTCTCTGGATGCCATGCACCGGGATCAGCGGGGAACCGAGAGCCCAGGACTTTGGCAGCAGCGTGGAAACAGCCCGGCAGATGGGACCCCGCAGCTGATAGAGCTGGTCCGCAACTTCGCACACAAGCTGGCGCAGTTTAAAGACGTCCTTCAATTACACGGTAGGTGCTGTCGCTGTTTAATACTGGGGTACAGTACTGGCTGGGGTACAGAACTGGGTATGACACTGGGGTACAGTACTGGTGTATAATACTGGGGTACAGTACTGGGTACAGGACTGGAGTGTAATACTGGGGTACAATACTGGGTACAGCACTGGGTATAGTACTGGGGTACAGCACTGGGGTACAGTACTGGGGTATAATACCGGGGTACAGCATTGGGGTACAGTACTGGGTATGACACGGGTACAGGACTGGGGTACAGCACTGGGTACAGTACTGGGGTACAGTACTGGGTATGACGGGTACAGGACTGGAGTATAATACTGGGGTACAATACTGGGGTACAGCACTGGGGGTACAGCACTGGCAAACAGTACTGGCTGGGGTAACAGGACTGGAGTATAATACTGGGGTACAGTACTGGAGTATAATACTGGGGTACAATACTGGTGTACAGTACTGGGTATAACACGGGTACAGTACTGGGGTATAACACGGGTACAGTACTGGGGTATAATACTGGGGTACAGTACTGGGGTATAATACTGGGGTACAGTACTGGAGTATAATACTGGGGTACAGTA